>PVHP010000150.1:0-70752 GCA_004024765.1 Zapus hudsonius
GTTGGTAGGGTTATATGGGCCACAGCTCCCTCGCTGTATCCTGAAAAATACAAACACAATCTCCATCGGAGAATGAGGTCAGTATCGGTTA
This sequence comes from Zapus hudsonius, assembly GCA_004024765.1. NCBI lineage: Eukaryota > Metazoa > Chordata > Mammalia > Rodentia > Dipodidae > Zapus > Zapus hudsonius. Next base: position 92 of record PVHP010000150.1, read on the forward strand.
ACACACATACAACAATCCGGATTACCTAGCTTCTATTTTCAAAAGCCTCCCCGGCAGTCACTCGCATAGTGCATCTTTTCTTGGGAGCCCAAGAGTATGTGATCCGTTGCATATCGCCCTGAATCCCCGGTTCCAATCAAGGGTTCCCCCTCACTGAGTGGAATATTTGGCCGAATTTAATAGCTGTTGATTGTCTCCCCCAGGTTCAGGCTCCTCCATTGCACACGTGCTCCTTTCTTGGTTTCCTTTTCTCTCCCAGTAGGAGGTGTGGTCAGCCTACTCGTGGCCTCAGACTGTATTTCATGTCAGTGGTCAGTTTACACCAGCTGTCGTTGTTCAGCTTCCCCTGGCAGCTTGTGTAGTGTCTTCCAGCACCGCACTAACTGCCATCTGGGGGCTGGTTACCATTCCTGACCTCGAAGAGTCTCTCAATGCTGAACGATGGTATTCTGTGGTTTCTTCAGCAACAGGGTTTTGCCTCAGGCCTGGGAAGGGCATTCAAGAGCCTTGACAGAATACTGTCTTGTTTTTGTAACCTCATGGGTCACTTTGGTCAACAGCTCAGTGAGGGAAGGAACCAGTGGCCGGGACCTGGGGCTGTCAGACTGCTCAATTTTTCACAGACTTAGACATTCTCCCCTACTACTCATGGCCCTCTTACCAGGTGACACCCACTACTTACTCTTTAGGTTACAGTATGTTCATGAGAATTTTATGTTTTTGAACCTAAGTTGGTTTGGCCTCATGTTTGAGCCGTTTCCCTCCCCCCTTCCCTTACCCCACACTTATACCCTCTCAGTTCTTTCTACTAGTTTGGATAAAGAAAACGGTTATCCTGGCTAAGGATCGCATATGAGGGAGAGTATGCGGCGTTCAATTCTCTGTTCTTTTGAGTGTTCGGTTAGTAAGATCTGCTCGAAGTCAGACCATTTTTCCCTAAATTTTGATGTGTCATTTTTCCTTTCAGCTGAGTATAATTCCATCATGCAAATATACCACAGTTTCATTGTCCATTCCTCCATGGATGGGCATTTGGGTTGATTCCAATTCTTTGCTATTATGAATTGAGCTGCTATAAATATAGTTGTACAAAATTTTCTGCATTGAGATGCGGCATCTTGCAGGTAGATGCCTAGTAGAGGGATAGCTGGGTCCATTGGTAGTTCTATGTCCATTCTGTCTAGGAGTCTCCACACTGCTTTCCATAATGGTTGCACAAGTTTGCAATCCCACCAGCAGTGAATGAGGGTTCCTTTTTCCCCGCATCCTCGCCAGCAATGATTGTTGTTGGTTTTCTTTATGATTGCCATTCTGACAGGGGTAAGATGGTATCTCATTGTGGCTTTGATTTGCATTTCCCTGATGCTTAGGGATGCTGAGCACTTTCTTAAATGAGTCAAGGCCATATGTGTTTCCTCCTCCGTGAATTCTCTGTTGAGATCAGTACCCCATTTTGTGAGGGGGCTTATCAATATTTTTTAGTTCTCTGTAGGTTTTGAAAATTAGTCCCCTGTCTGAGTTGTAGCTGGTGAAAATCATTTCCCAGTTTGAAGGGGGTCTATTGGCTCTGAGTATGGTCTGTTTGTTTATACAGAAGCTTCTGAGCCTGATCAGGTCCCATTGGTTAAGTGTTTGTTGTATTTCCTGGGCTGTTGGAGATTTGCTCAGGAAATTTTTTCCCACTTGTATTTCTTGTAGAGTTCCTCCTATTTTTTCTTCCAGGGTGTTCACGGTTACCAGATTCATATTAAGGTCTCTGATCCATTTGGAGTTGATTTTTGTGCAAGGTGAAAAGAGTGGGTCTATTTTCATTTTTTTACACATGTTTATCCAATTCCTCCAGCACCATTTGTTGAAGATGCTATCTTTGGCCCAGCATACATTGTTGGCCCCTTGTCGAAGACCAAATAACTGAAGTTACTTCCATTTAAAGCTGGGTCTTCAATTCTGTTCCATTGATCTGTCTTTCTGTTTTTATGCCAGTACCATACTGTTTTCATCACTATGGCTTTGTAGTATGTTTTGAAGTCAGGCATGGTGATACCTCCTGAGTAGGATTTTTTACTTAGAATAGTTTTGGCTATCCGAGGTCTTTTGCCCTAAGGAAGGCATTTTTAAAGGTTCAAAATATACCAGAGGGCTGGAGAGATTGCTCAGTGGTTAAGGTGCTTGCCTACAAAGCCTAACAACCTACTTTTGATCTCCCAGTACCCACATAAAGCCAGATGCACAGTTGTGCATGCATCTGGAGTTCATTGCACCAGCTGGAAGCCCTAATCCACCATTCTCTCTCTCTCTCTCTCTCTCTCTCTCTCTCTCTCTCTCTCTCTCTCTCTCTCTCTCTCTCTCTTTCTTCTTCTTCTTCTTCTTCTTCTCTCTGCTTGCAAATAAATAAAAATTAATTAATATATATGCCAGGGTTTTCTTAATTAGTCTGATAACTGTCTTCCTCTACTGATTATCACACTTGTGATCTCTCCATAGTAACACTCTTCCTCTTCTTCTCCCTTCTCTTCTGCCTGTTTCTCTTTCTGTTCCCCCTTCTCTTTTATTAATTCACACTATTAGTGGACTAATAAAAGTGATGAAAGCTAGTCTAGTGTATTCACATTTAATTAAGGACACTGTGGTCTTCTAGTTCCTCAAGATAAAGAGATGAACAATCCAGGAAAACTCATTCTTTTCAAAATCTTTTTAAACTTGTGTTTATCTCTAAGTGGTTCCTTAAAAATATTTCATCTGAAAAAGGTCCTCAGAGGAAGGAAAGAAGTTTTTTATCCCTGTCTACAAATATTTTTCTATATAATGCGTCAATAGTCAATTCTAATAATCTGGCCTCTTTCAAAATAAGCCTGTAGTTTTTCTGTGATAATTTTGTACAGATGTTCTGATTGAACTCTTCCTGGAACGTAGGTGTTGTAAATGGTACTAGAGCTCCACTGTCACTACGAAGACAGGGAGTTCCCACTTTATTAATGGATTATGCTTCAAAACCTCTTTTTTTAAGTATTTGGAATACAAAATGCATTTTCCCATAGAAACACTGTTATGACTACCTCATCCAAAAGGGTCTGTCTGACTAACAGCTCTCCACTCATGCTCTGTGATGTTTCGCCTCTTGACTCATGCAGTTCCCTCCCCCTGGAATGCCTTTCACCCTTCCTCTCGCTCATATCCAAGGCCAACTCATATTCTTTATGACCAGCTTGAATGTTATTCCACTAAGATTCCCAACAACTGGAGCCTATTACTGGATCCACTGACCTTCTAAAATGTTCTTTATGAGCTTTCTTCTGTAGCAGACTTTTTTTTGGCCATTTCCTCACAGCCTTGTTCTACCCACACTAGCCTATAATAGCAACCATAGGATTTCAATAAGATTAAACCTATCCCTATAATCTGGAACGAAGTCTGTGCCAATAATGATAATGTTATCTGTTTTGATATCGTCATGTGGTCCATATAATCCAGACTTAACCAATAGGCATTTGACAGTTTTCTGACCATATAGACTGGTTCAGGCAAGATCTACTCAGCCCAAATCTCAGGACCAATGTTTGTGGAATGAGACATTCTTTTTCTGGATTTGAAAAGTAGAAGTTATATGGCTTATGTTGGCATGGGCAGATATTTGGTTCTCGTGAAGAAAGTTAACCTGAGAATAATATTCATACTGAGAAAAACTAGAGCTGGAGAGATGGCTCTGCAGTTAAAGGTGATTACTTGCAAAGCCTGTTGGCCCAGGTTCAATTATCCAGTACTCTCATAAAGCCAGAGGCACAAAGTGAAGCATGCATCTGGATTTCATTTGCAGTGGTAAGAATCCCTGAGTCTCTCTCTTATGTTTTCTCTCTCTCATGTTCTCTCTCTCTCTCCTTGCAAATAAATAAAATATTTTTAAAGAAGTTAAATGGTTTATATGGAAATGGAACAAGTACCCTGATAGAGTAAGCTCATATACATGAGCTGAGGTTTTTTTTATCTCTAATGAAAGCATCCTAATGATTTAATCTTTTTTATTTTTATTTTATACAGTAAATAATAAATAAACCAGATTATATTTCCTATTACATCCTTTATTTTCTGCATACAATATCCTATCTGGAATATTGTACCTGTTCAAAGTGCCTAGCAAATATATGCAAATATATGCCATATGTATATACATATATATATGGCTGTTGGTAGAATTGAGCCAATGAACTTGGTATTTCTCAAGTGACTATGACACATGATATTAAAACATTTTATGAAGGGAAATATTATTTTTATATAAGATTGACAAGTGCAAGGCTTCAACATTTTATGCTAATATGCCTTATGATAAAAAGTGAGATTTAATGTGTATTTTGCCAGTTTGTCTGACTCCTTATCTTTTTTAGAATGAGCCTTCTGAAAAAACAATGCTATAACATAGTGAAGAAAATTCTTAAATATATCAGAATGTCCCTAAACTAGTCTCAGAACTCCAACTTAATAGACCTTGAGAAACAGATAGCAAAAAGAATTCAATTCCTGCAGTGAAAATCAGCCCAAGAAGTGGGGATACAATTTAGTGGTAGAGCACTTTCTAACACACATGAGGCTCTGGGTTCAGTCTTCAGTACAGCAAAGAAAGAATCAAATAAGAAGAAAATAAATCTGTCATCAGAACCCTCTCCCTTCTTTTTTTTTTGTCTTCTTTATTTAGTTCTTAAAGGTCTTCTACCCAAGAAACTCATGTCCTATAGTTGTTTTTACTAAGTTCTGATTTTCCAGTCAAAGTTTTCCTTCTCCCTTGCCCCACCTACAATAAAAGCCCTTTCTCTAAACATTTCCAATGCCTGGAGGAATGCAACCTCACTGATTTGTCACTTGATCTAAAAGTCGCCCAATCTTCTCAATTTCCAATTCCCAAAGACATGATGCCATTTTACATTTCTGTTTACATTGCACCTATAAAGTACCTCCAGTCAGATAAGAAAATTTCAGATGGAAGTGTAGGTTGAAGATTCGCTTTACAGTGTTCATATTTCTATGAGATGATTATTTGTCAAAAACCATCACTATCATGTGCTCAGTCAGGCCATTTCAAGTTGGCTTTGATCCTAAAAGCATATAGCCAGAGGCAGCTTTGTCCAGTGGATGTGGATCTAAAAGCAAAAAACTTGGAAAACCTAGGCAAAATGAGCATTTCCTGTGTCTCCACTCACAGCCAACAAAATAATTGCACAATATTTCCTAGTGGATTTTTCTGAGCCACTATCTGTTGAAAGCATAATGGAAGTTTGTTCTGAAGGCATTGATGTGCCTAGACCTAATGTTAGTAACTTGTTACTATCCTAGGGAGTAACAGTATAAAGAAAGTTCTTGGTTCCACCTCACCAAAGCATATCTCAAGAAGAAACTATAGTAAGGTTTCACCAGACCACATATTATTTTTAATTCTCTCATTCATGAGCCCTGTTAGTTTAGTTTGCCAGCTTGACTTTATGCATTTAGCACTATGTCACAGGTCAGTTGAAGTTTGAGGACAGTCTTTAGCTATGGTTGCTCTTGCTGTGGGGAATGAAACAGCCTGCTCAGAGCTACTCTACAAATCTATGGAGCCAGAATATCTTTTTACCCTTTTCTTTTCACTGATTAAAATTCTTTGCCAGTGAGAACTTCCTCACAAGCAAAAATCATTTCACAAGCTATGAACCACAACCATTATATGAGATATATCAGTAATACCATTTTATGGAGCAAACTCTATCAAAATTGCCTTAGATGGCGAGCTAATCATTTAGACTCTTTAAGCATGCAAAAAAAGTTTATTGAAATTTTTTGCATTATGTGATTGAATCAGAGGCCCATACGTGCAATATTTTAAATACACAAATGAAAAGTGAATATTAAGTTCTCATGGAACCTGTTGTAGTTATCCTCTCATGAACAATGCACCCAACCAAAAGCAGCTGATGGAAGAACAGGGTTTATTTTGGCTTACAGTCTTGAGGGGAAGCTTCATGATGGCAGGGGAAAGGATGGCATGAGCAGAGGCTGGACATCTCCTTTGCCACAGTAGGTGGAAAACAACAGCAGAAGAATGAGCCAGATTCTAGCAAAGGTAAACTGGCTATAACACCTATGAAACTGCCCCCAACAACATACCTCCTCCATCAAGGCTACACCTCCCACATTTCCATCAGAGGGAACCAAACATTCAAAACACATGAATTAATGGGTGACATCTAACATAAACCACCACATTCTGCCCTGACCCCATAGACTGATGACTATCCATGATGGAAAATGCAATGCATTCAATCCAACTTTAAAAGCACCTATAGTTTTTATCAATCACAATGCTGTTCAAGAAGCCCAATCATCCAAAGTCTCTTGATCTTGAGCTGTAAAACCAAAAATACATAATGGCACAGAGGAAACACACTGTGAAAGATGGCATTGCAGGAAAAAAAATGAACCATAGCCGGGCGTGGTGGCACATGCATTTAACCCCTGCACCACTTGGGAGGCAGAGGTAGGAGGAGCGCCATGAGTTCAAGGCCCCCCTGAGACAACATAGTGAGTTCCAGGTCAGCCTGGGCTAGAGTGAGACTCTACCTTGAAAAAAAAAAAGTGAACCAGTGCAACATCTAAAACAAACAGGGAAAACATCAAATCTTGTAGCTCCAATCCAACATCCTCTAACTAGTGACAAAGTCTCTGGATTTCCACTTCTGCCCCTCCAGCTGGGCTGCTCTCAGCCTAAGGAACAACCCATCCCAAGTAGGCAACACTCCTCAGCAGCTGTTCCTCAGTTCTGGTATCTCAAAAACAAGACATCCTGGGATCTCTAATGCAACCTATGGTTCATTCGTGCCATGGCTTCCATGGCCTCTATTCATAAACTATGACCTTGCTCCACATAACTTAGGGGACATCTCAAAAAAAAAACCATGTTGCAAATCCAATGACCCTTTCTTTTCTGAAATTATTATACTCCATAGCATCAGGTGGGCTACCAATTCATTAATCCAGGGGGGAATAAAGCCAACTTTAAAGAGCAGGAAAACTCTTTAGCATTTAAGCCCCCTACTTTCAAAGATTCAGCATTCTTTCTGTTGGCCAATGCAGAACAGCTGGCCCAACCAATCACAGTGATGCTAATCTCTCAAACAACTGCAGCTAAACCAGCACTGTCCTGAGCCTGAAACTTTCATTTTTTTTCTGCACTATATCCTTCTATTCATTCATAACAGTCTATTTCTATGCAACACAACTTTGCACAAGGTCTAATGAAACAGGGAGAACGTAGTAAGCCTCTTACACAGACTGCCTCTAACCTAGCTAGACAAAGCTCTTTCATCCCCTAAAGCAAAGCCTGCACAATCCATGGTTCTTACTGCCTTCAGATATTTGATCTGTATAATGTCTATCTGCTCTGCTTAGAGCACTGTAAGACATCTTCTAGGCTAAGATTTCTAATCCTTCTACTATCCATTCCAAAAGGTCTAAAGCTACACAGGCACATTTCTAGCAACAAGGACCTGGATTTTCATTGTGCCATTGTCTGGCTATTTGACCTCAAACATGTTGTGTTACTGCTCTGTGTGTGTGTGTGTGTGTGTGTGTGTGTGTGTGTGTGTGTGTGTGTGTGCAAGCATGAGGGTTTGATTTGCTCTGAGTTCTATACCCCAATATCCACATAAATAACTGGGTATGGCCATGCATGCCTGTAACTCCAGTTCTGTAGGGAATGGAGATGGAAGAACCAGTGGGGCACAAGGGTCAGCCTGTCTGACCACAAAGACAGCTCCAGGTCCAGAGGGAAACTCCATCTCAAGGAAACACATGGATGAGCTGCGGAGGAGAGTGGAGTGCAAGGGGCATACACATCTACACACACATGTGCATACATTGCATATACATACCACACCATACACACATGTAGTGTAAACTACACATACACATGCAAGAAAATAAATTCAAATGGTCAGACTAGGTGACGTCCATAAATGTTGGTCTTCTGGAAATTAAATGGCATAACTCTCCCCACCTCACTGAAGATAACCACAGTGGTAGAGTGTTTGCCCAGTGACTGTGAGGCTCTGCATTCAGTCCCCAGTTAAAGAGGAAACAAATGAATGAATGAATGAATGAATGAATGAATAAACATCTATCCCAGTATTATACCAATGTCATATTATGGGAAATCTGGTCACTATAGCATTCTGGTCAAAAGTCTGAACTTTGTTGTGAAAAAGGACCATTTTCAGGTCTGTCTCAATAACTGACAGGTGTCTTAGATTCTCAAAATCTCCATTTCCCCATTTAGTTGAGAACTGTAGTTTCATAGAATCCACTAAGGTCAAGAAAATGTAAGCCTGTGTTGAACATGTGTCTGTGACGTCCTTGCTATTCAGGAAATGCGTCTCCTTGGGGTTGACAAGAGCTGAAGCCGTGTCTAGTGTCCTGTCCACACACAGTTCAGGTCACACTGACAACAGCAGAATCCTAAAGGTGCTCCCTTCATAATCACTTAGACCCTGAGTTCGTTGGCACATTTGTGGAACAGAGCAGAACTTGAACTGCTCAACTCAACATAACATTAAGGATCCACAGCTGTCTTTGCCCAAGGAGTTTCACTTCCCTGTTTTGAAGACTCTTGGTTTCAAGCCTAATGAAAAATAAAAAGTTCAGATTCTGGGCTTCAAACAAAGGAGACAAACACCAACTGTGCAGACCAAGGTTGGCTCCTTCCCCCACTGGTGGAAGAGCTGTAGCCCTGCCTCCCAGGGAAAGGAATGCCTTCCAGGCTGCTAACTGAAACAGGATACTCAGTTGAACCAGTCATTCTGGTCTTTCCACCTTTTCCCTTCAGGTACTATGTATCAAAGGGACAAATGGTTCCTTAGACATCAAGGTATTTTTATTCTTCAACTAAAAGCAACTAAGTCCACTCATAAAATGAAAAGTCATTGAGAACATATTTAGGCAAAAAGGTTATGCTGTTAATTTTTAAGGGTCTCCAACGTTATTGCTAAAGGTGGTAACAAAAACAATGATGCAGGTAGAAAGAAGTAAATGGGGATCTCAACACCCTCCACCATCACCTAAGCAAGGATCCAATTCCCAAATTGCCATTAGCTGGGGATCAAGCATTCAGAACACATAAGTTTATGGAGGACAGCTGAATCCAATTACTACAAGACCCAATGGAACTAGAATCAGGCCTGGGAAATTCAGGCCCTAGGTGTACAGGTCATGGTCTACATAAAGGGCATGTAGACTCGGGCTTGAGGATGTCCTCCCTACCCATGCTGAGGAAAGTCAGAACAGGACCCTCTTGGGCCTGGGGCTCAATGTAGGTCCTGCCTTGTTCTCAGATCATGAAGGGAATGCAGCCTTCTCTTCTGCATGTTTCAGGTTGGGTCCCAGGGACCTGGAAGATCCTGTGTCATTCCTCCTTCTGCAGACATATGATTAACTACTTTTAAGTGATCTCTCTTATCCCAGCCTTAACAATAAATCACAAACAAATATCAGACAATGAGCTTCTTCCTAATGTCTCATTTCTGACATTATTCTTTAGTCTGAAAAAGAAGTTCAAGTTACTTATTTTCTCCAAATGTCTTTTCTTGACATTTCATCCTGTCCCAAAGTGATCCTACTCTTTCTTCTCTTCACAAGGGAAAGTGAAAATATAGAAATATGTGCACATATACCACACATATGCACATTCTATTTTTATATATGTATACATATTTATGATATGTGAGGAGCATCTTTAAGTCATTACTTCATTTCCCACAAGAAATCAAAATACTGCCCAGTAATTATTTTAAATCCATACCCTACGCGGCCACTATTCCTGGGCCCTGATAATCTCCTGATGTTATTAGTATTCTCTCTTCTTTACCATTATCAGGGCTGATAGCACTGAGACTGAAATCAGCTCCCACCAAAAGCCGTTTTCCTGAGCCCAGTGGTGGTCTTCTGCCCTAAGAAGAAAAGAGTTCCCAATATGGCTGCCTCAGCCATCAGCCATGCTCCCTTCCTCACCCACTCCCTACCTGCTTTCTCTCTTGCACTGGTGCAGTCTCTCCTTCATCCATTTTTCTCCTGCTCCTCAGGGGTTCAAAATAAGTCCCAACCAGGATTAGTCCAGAGCACAAATTGTCACCAGGCCAAGGCTTCAGGGCAGTAAGCTTATTCCTCTCATTCAGTCATCCCTTTAACATCTCTACCATGAAGGCCGGGCTAGTTCTAAAGAGAGCAAGGTTGGACAGGGCCAGCTGCATGTGCACAGTCTGATCATAGGCCCACAGACATGGAGATCAGGGCTTAATGGCTCTGATGTTACCAACCTAAAATTCTGAATAACTTGTCTTTGAGCTTTGATTTTGTTGTTGTTGTTGCTTTTTAAGTCCAGTGAGATAATGAACCTTGTGCAAGATCAGTGTCCACTGTCGATTTTCACTCTTTCTAGGGAGCATCGCTGTGTTCCAGGAGCAGAGGATTCCAGGGCATCTATGACAGCCGGGAGTTGGTGAGACAGACCGCTAGACAAGGCAAGCACGATACACCTGCGCTGCCCGCACCTAGGGACCACGCTTTCTATTCCAACAAAAAACTTGCTGCAGGTGCAGAGAGAAAACAGTGACACAGCTGCTCTTCTTCCTTAGATCCCTTGGCAGTCCTAATACTTCCCTGTTATAAGGGACAGCTGACCCTAGTGATCTAGGTTAAAAGTGAAAGCTATGGCAGCCAATAATTTCTCTTCCTTCCAGACCTTTCTTTCTTAAATACCCCTAAGCAAAAGACCATGTTGGTAGGATGTTACATATCAGTATATAAAACTCCGGGTGTAACAGTTCACACCTTTAATCCCAGTTCTCTGGAGGCTGAGGTAGGAGAATTGCCATGAATTCAAAACCAGGATGGGCTACAGAGTGAGTTCCAGGTGAGCCTGCGTAGAGTGTAACCCTGTCTCAAAAAAAAAAAAAAAATTAAATCAGAAAATTAAAACAATGAAACCCTTCTTGTGTAGAGTGTCCACTGTCCTGGTGAAAACAAAACACATGCAGGAAACCTGTCACAAACCAGTAAAAACATCCTTGTGTGTATTTGCATTGAAAATGGGGATTTTAATTTCCTTATGAAAAGATGAATAGTAAAATTCATGCTAATTGTAAATGTTAATGTTTCCTTACTTAGAATTATGTGAAATGGCAAATTGAAATCTTTGCAGCAAATTGAGGGGAAAAGCTTTACATTTCAGTACCTTTATATTGTGTCTTTTTCCCCTCTTGCTATTTAAACAAGAAGCACCACGTTCTCTTTTTAAACTGGGCCATCCAAGTTCTGTAGCTGTGCCTGGTGAGAAATGACGACAGACTGAGAGGGATGCCCACTGGGTTGGAAGGGTCAGAACTGGGCCAGAGCCCAGCAGGATCCAGACATTTGTCTAAATGCCCTTCTTGACACCAGCGTCTCATGTTCAGACCCCTCAGAGGGTGTCCTCTCACTCTGAAGTAAAACCACAATCCTCACTCTTATCTCTGCAACACTTCCCCACCCACCTGTCACCCCTCAGTGCTGGCCAGGTTAACCTAGCTGTGTTTCTTCTAACCTGAGGGCACTCACCTCTCCCATCCACACACCAGCACCCGACCTGAGAATTGCTTTGACCTTCAGATATCTAAAGCACCTACTTTGTATGACTCCTCGGGCATCTCATCTAAAATCACTGCCTTTCCCCATAACCTCACGTACATTATCACCAGATCCTTTACATTCATTGCACTTTCATCCTCAGGCCCATCCTACACATAACCTTTTCCCTAGTTTCTCTTGATCTCATCCACAGAACATCAACTCCATGGAGGTTCCATTCTCTGTTTTTTTTTCACTGCTGGATATTCAAACTAGGTCATAGAAATATTCACTAAATGAATGAAGCTAATATACTTCCTAAAATGCAAAGTCATTTAGATTGAGATAAGGGAAGCGTATTTAATATGGGGTATAAATCTCAAAGAGCTTTCATATGACAAAATTATCTCTAACTGGGATCCACAAATGGTGCCTGATGTCCAAAGCCAGGAAGCATTCTGTTTAAGGAAATCCACCCAAACAGGGCGCCAAGGAGCCTGCGGCTGGGAGAGAGGAAGTGGACTCTGGCTATAATGAGAACGGTCATCAGAAGCAATACCTAGAAGCAATAGAAGCTTCCAGTCCATCCGCTATCAAGTGAATTAATAATACCTGCCCTGCTGTCTCATAGGTTTCCACATGCAAGAAGTGAGATCAGAAATGCAAACACATTTTTACAAAGTTGAAATGTTAAAGAAGAAAATCATCTTTGCCCTGCTAATTAAGGAGAGTGTGAGTCCTGGTGGAGAGACCAACTGGTATTTAGAAGAAAGGAATGAAAGCAGCAAGATGCAGAGGCTGGCTGATCCCTCCCCAGGAGAGAGAGCAGGGTGACCCCCATACATCACCCATGGGACAGGAATGTCACTGAGCCTTCCACATAGCACTCACATTCCTGGACTTCCGAGGGCAGCCATATAAGGGAGGAAGAGACTACAGATAAGAGGAAAGGAATGGAGAGGCAAAAGGTTACAGGGGGGGGGGGGAAGAAGTTTTTTACATTCCCCAATACAAAGCAAGATATTTCAACAAGTTCTGTAATTTTGCAAAAGAATTAGCAAAAGAATATTTACCCAAGTAAGTGACAGTCCATTCTGTTTTTGAGCGTGTCTGAGTATAGTGGGGCTTCATCACTATTGTTATTGCTAATTTGTTTTCACTTGCAAAATGTGCCTTGTGTGTTTTGTCTTCCATTTATTTGTTTAATGTGTTGTTTGCTTTGCTGTGCAAGCTGATATCTACAGAAAGCTGCTCTGTGTCCAGGGCCCATCTTAGCACACCTTGACACGAAAGCAGAACTCTGCAAATCAGGGCTCTCACCTCCAACAGAATATATTTTAAAATTCATGTTCATTCTAACAAAGCCCCTGTGAAGATAGGAAGACACAGAAAATCAAATAATGCACAATTTGAAGTCAGGAAGTGGCAGCATTTTCTAAGGCCCCCTGGGTGGCTTTCAATGAGTCTCTGCTAATTTCAGGGCTCCAGATAACTTAAGCAGACATTTTTAAAATAAAAATGCTTTGAGGCGTACCAATGAGAGGAGGCAGGAAAGGCTGTCAGAAGTGGGCAGGCCGACAGCTCTCCTGACGAGGGAACCCCTGCACTTTATTTTTAAACCAATCTGTGTCATTTAGGAGAGAAGTCACCATTTCTCCTGATAAAGCCTTTTGGGGGCGGCTGGAGAAGTTTGCCATGCTGGAGACAGCAATGCCCACCCACGCTGACAGAGCTGAGCTGTAAAATTCGATCTTTTAGCAGAACAAAACAAGAAAAGTAAAAGTGTGCATTCCCTGAGAAAATGCACATAAAAAAATGGCTGTAGCCCCCCAGAAGAGAAACAGAGAAGCCCCCAGCTCTTCGGACACTGGTGTAAAGAGCCCCTTATTGGTGTTGGAAGCCAGCAAAGGGTGTGCAGAGTTTAGGTGAGCAGAGTGGAGAGAGACGGTGGCTCAGACACTCGCACAGCCATTCCTGAGGAACCTTGGGGACAGGGAGCCCAGCATGTGGTCAGTGATGATGAAAGCCTGCTTCCCAGCTTCCCAGTGCTGTGTGAGCACAGTGGTTTTCCCTCTCAGTCCTAGATTTCCTTCGGTATAAAACAGGCTGGCTGATGAGGTAGGATTAGTGCAGAGGAAACGGACTTCACAGCACCTCACTGATGGCCACCAGACCAGGAGTCTGTGGAAGGACAACTCATTATGAGCCACCATTTGGGCATCATGCATACATAGTACTCATTCTGCTTGGCAGTCACGTGAAGAGGCCCACTGCCTCCTCAGCTTCTGGTTCAACTCATACTTTGTCCGACTTGAAATGTGCAGAAAACCAGTCAGAACTTCCCGACACCCACCTCTCCACGAATGCACACAGGCACACACATGCCTCAGGGCACAGCCAAGAACACATGCAGCTCTGAGTGACCAACCCTGACATGGGCCCCAAAGGGCAATTATTTGTCTGAATGGAGCCTTTTATTAAAAATTAATTTCTGTCAAACCAGATTACATATGAACACAGCCCCATTGTGATCGCTACTGTGATTTCTGGAAACAAGCATAAGCCCCACTGTTGCCAAAAGCAAAGGCCATTTTAGGACAGTTCTGAGGCTTGACCAACCAACACAACCAGTTGGTCCTCAAGGCCAGAAAGGCATTTGTCACCTAGGGCATAGGTCTGGCCTTCCCTCCACCTCCTGCCTGACCTGTGTTCCAGCCCCAGGCGCACTCTTAGAGATGTGGAAGCCAGGGTGTGTTTGCCCTCTGTGAGCTGAGGGGAAAGATGGAATGGTGATGATAACACCCCGGTGTGCTTTCAGTATTGATGAGGCAGAGTGAGTGAGATAATGGATATGAAGCATCTGGAATGGAGAAGGCAGGTTTTCCAAAGAACCATCCTGTCTCCTAATCTTAACTAGCCCCCTGCCTGGGCATTCCTAGGCTGAGATACCGTCTTCTGCAATGCTCCTTTCTAGATCTAGGCCGCCATACTGAAGGTGGGTTTAGGGCTTGGGAGTGGTTTTCTTGATGGAAGTCAGTCAAAGAAAACAGAAATCTGAAATGAAAATGTCCTAAGTCACATGTACGTTTCCCACACACATCTAATAAAATTTGATTTTTCTTGAATTGTTTCTTGGACATTCATTCCATGAAGATAAGAAGGGGGCGTTTGAGATGGAAGTTTGGTTCTGGGCTACTCTTTCCTCTACCTGATGTATATCATCAATGTCTTTGACAACTTTTGTCTGGCTCTGTTGATCTTTTACGAAGTGGGGGAAACCTCAGCTTTTGCAAAGCATGTTATTCTACTGACCTGAGACAGGGTATATAACCATATTTATGTAAACATATAAGGATATTCTGTCATTATTTTAAAAACATTTTTCTACCCAAAGTGTGGTTTGTCAAAGTTTTGGTGGTTGTCTGAAGTAGGAGGAGTATAAAAGTACTTTATCAAAAAAAGTACTTTATATATATATATATATATATATATATATATATATATATATATATATATATATATATATGCATATATGTATATAATAAAATCTTTCTATACTTAGACATATGAGTGTTTTAATTTAAGGCATAACACATTTATAATTACTCACAAAAAAGTCTCTCTGTGTAAATGGTACTGAAAATTGAGCTAAATAATAATAAGAGTCTATTATACTTTGTGGGGTGCACACAGTTAATGCAGGATAAATAAAAGGGAAGCCTATAACTCCAAGTGTCACATACAGATAAAAGAAAGGTGGAAAATTAAGGACCTAAGATTCCTACATAAGAAAATAGAAAACAAAGTAATCCAAGGTAAATAGACAAGACAAGGGCTCTCGGCTGTGCCTGGCATAGATCCTGGCATGAACCATCATGAAGACATGAAGAGATGGCAGAGCGGTTAAGTGTGCTTCTTGAGCAAGCATGAGGACCTGAGGGGCCTGAGATCACCTGGTTTGAATCTCCAGTAGAAACAAAAACAGCTGGGCATGGCCATGCAGGCTTGTAAGCACAGTCCCCTAGGACCCAGAGACCCAGGAATCACCAGAGCTTTCAAAACCATGGCAAGTCCCAGGATCAGTGAGAGACTCAAAGGAGAGTAAGTGGGACAGTGGAGTGGGGCATCCAATGTTTTGCTCTGGCCACTGCAGCTAGCATACTCTGTGACAGGCAAGTTCAAGGGGCACCACCTGGCCACATGCACATGGGTGCATGTGGGCACACACACACACACTCTCATGCACATGCAATAAATAAATACTTAGGAAGAAATATTTAAATAAGAATATAAATCAAAGAAAATTGAACAGAGTAAAATGAAAATTACATAATTGACAGACTGGATAAAGATTCCTCAGGTCCCCATTTTGTCCAAAAAGCTCCATAATTCCAAGTACATTTAAAATATCAGATGCCCAGAGACTTCCTCCCTGTCTCTGGGCGCTCCATCATTCTATTTTGCAAATGTTCGTTTATTTGTCTGTTTCTCCTAAGCAAAAGCTTACAAATAAGATTTATCTATTTCCTCATAGCTTGAAAAGCCCATCAATGACATGCAGTGATCTAGGACCCTGTGAAAAAATTCACTTTGCAAATATTTATTGAGTATACAATGTATATGACACTGTGCTTTGCATATGCAATTCACTAAAATGTACTATGTTCCCACTTGTTCATGCGTGACAGAAATGTTTATTGAGATCTGCTATGTCGCAGGCACCATTTTAAGGGATGGGTTAATGATAGAACTTATCATTTAGATTCTATTACTCTGTGTTTTTACAATTGAAGATGCTGAGTTTCTGAGAAATTAAGTAACTAGGTCAGCATCAGAGAGGACTGGTTGAAATTTCAACCGATCTCAGAGCTTTGTTTTAAACAGTGATAATATAAGAATGAACACAGTTGGGCTAGCATTTGCAATAGAATTTGAAGTATAACACACTAGCTATAGGCTCTAGTCAAAATTAATTCCCAAATCTGCATAAAGATTTCAGAAAGCTTCCCAAGAGAGGTAGCAGCATTTATATTTACGCTTTGAAGAAAATGAAAGGTTTGCTAAGAAATTCAAGAAATACTTTGTCACATCTAAAAATATAATGTCCCTGGAAGGATTCTCTGTCACAGAAGAGATGAGTGAGGTGGAGAGAGATAAGGACCTTGCTCAGATCAGACAGTCATGATGGTTCATGCTGGATCTATGCCAGGAATTTCATGGTCTTTGGTTGTATGACAAACCTGAGATTTAGACCATTCCACCACTGACATTATTTCCACAGCCTCTTGCCTAGGTCTTGGCCTGCTCACTAGCAGAGAATCTGGCATTCACATCCAACTCAACCTTCCTCCCAGGCCCAGGAGGAAGATTCTGAAAGATTTCAGAATCCACAGTTTTGGGTTCTATAGAGGTATCTTTTTTAGGAAAAAAAAAAAAAAGTGGCAGGGGGCAAACGTATTTGTTTAAGCATTCTTCCAACCAAAATTAATCCGAGAGGCACTTAAAATAAGATCGCCAAAGTGTTGTTTGCTTCTTTTTGCTGTTGTTTGTTTGTTTGTTGTTTGGGAGAGGGTCACATGATAGAGTCCAGGCTGGGCTCAAAATAGCAATACACTGAGGCTTGCTTCAATCTTGTGGTTTGAATCCTCCTGCTTCTTCGGCTTCTTAAGCGCTGGGCTTACAGGTGTGCACCATTATACCCAGTGATTATTTCTTTAAATTAAGGAATGGGCTCCAAAAAAGGAAAAAAGGGAAAAAAAATTCTGTCTCCTCCAACTTGACTTCTCTCCATTCCCTTCCTACAAAGGATTTACTAAACCAAGTCAAATACTGGCCACCCCTAGTTTCCCTGGGAAGGGGTGACTTGAGCTTCCTTGACTTCTTCGTGACCATTGGATGACCCCGAGGTCTTCCCACTTTGGTTCTGGCCTCTCCAGGCTTCCAGTCTGCACACCAGTGGGACTGAGTTTGCCTTTTCCTTCTGTCTTCTGAGAGCCTTCTGGAAGCCTCACTCTCTTTGCCACTTCTTTCTTGTTTCTCTGGCTAATGGGTGTGGTGTCAGCCCGCCTCTTCCTCCTTAGCCAGGCTACTGGGGATCATGGTGATTTCTTTACAGTTCTCCTCATGTTTTGTTTGGTTCATTTCGACTTGTTTTTGTTTTCTCCCAGTGTGATAAAAAGCCAGTTTGTGTTTCCTTTCCGTAACTTAGGAATCCTTTGGAATCCTGCTCTTCTCCTTCCTGGATTGGCCTTTGTTTCTAGTATGATTAGAGGCTTCACTAGACCAGACAACCTGATTCATTTCAACTGTCCTTAGCCTGAAGAAGTCATGAAAAGTGAGAATCAATACATGAGTCACGCTACTGAAGCCCAACACCAACAAATGAAATATTTAACAGAAAAAAAAAGAAAGGAGAGGAAAAAAAGAAGAGTGTTTGGCACCCATCCTTCCTGTCTGCCCAGAGAACATGATAGCCCACAATTCTGAAGTCCAACCCTGCAAAATGCCAAGGGTCCCTGGCAGAAAGGTAGTCGATGGCACAGGAAAGCGTGTGGCTGTGCAAAGATTCTACAAATTTATAACCGACAAGAAATGCATTTAGCAAATTTTGTAAAAAGCTTTCAAAATTCTCTGTCATCTCTCAATGGTCTCTAAATTAAACACAACTCCCACGCAGCAGTGTCTATTTCTATAGATTTGAGCTTCTGCTCAGAAATGATGCAATCTTCCATCTGGGGGCATGTTTCCAAATGCCTTTTCCAAATGATGGAGAAACAAAATTAAACTTCATTCCTTCCCAGCCTCAGAGAACACACCATGCAGACCTGCACGTTAGGGGCTGTCAACCGGGAAATGTTTAGTAAACAGAGCTTGTCCTCCATTAATTCTGTTTACTTTAAGAAGACACTTATCTCTCATAAAAGAACTTCCCTTGCCAGTCACCTTTTGGAAAAGGAGAGACACTCCCAGAGGACGTGCAGAAACCTAGGTCAGCAAGCATTTGCGTAAAAACAAACAACTACACTATCTACATCTTTAGGTCATGTCTTTTCCTTCCAAAGATAATCACTCTTTTCAGAGCACCCAAGGTACCTACACAGGCATGCATGCCTGGGTGTGGCTGTCCTCACAAATGCAAGGACTCCTAAGGAACATTCTTTAAAACATGACCTTGGTTTCTTTGATGATGATTTATGCTTAAAAAAACCAAGACACAAACTCATTTTTTTGGAATTAGAAAGGACTTGAAAATTCATACTACTCAACACTATATTTCAAATCACGAAGCTGAGACTCGGTATAAATTCATTGCAAAGAATTTATAATTCCAAGGAAATTTGAGACAAGATTAGAGTTTCTCCTTCTATGATCTCTTAGAGTGGGAAGACTGAAAAGACTCTGAGGTCAAACCTGCCTGGGTTCAAATCTCAACTCCACCATTCACCATTTGGTGGTCCTAAGTAGATTCATCTCTCCAAGCCTCCATTTGGCCATTTGCAAAGTGGAGATAATAGCATAAATGATCCAGAATATTTCACTGGGAATGAACTGGGCTTTATCTGAATTCTTCTGATCTAAATACAGTGCCTCCCAGAAGTATTGAAGTGTCACAAATCCCTTCCAGGAGCGTCACCAGCAGGAAAGATTGACTCTTATCATTGAGAATAGAAGGAAAAGAAATCGCCTAAACAGACATTGTCACAAATCTATCATATCTCCCATCTATTCTCTAAGAGTACATTTATCTTTCCTAAGAGCCATTTGTTTCCCCACAATTGCTTCTCCTCCATGCCCACACTGA
Source organism: Zapus hudsonius (assembly GCA_004024765.1). Taxonomy (NCBI): domain Eukaryota; kingdom Metazoa; phylum Chordata; class Mammalia; order Rodentia; family Dipodidae; genus Zapus; species Zapus hudsonius. The sequence goes on from PVHP010000150.1 coordinate 19,515, forward strand.
CCTCAGACCTAAATTCTGTGCTCCTTGAGCAACATTCCTCTGTGAACTTCCCATATACCTATGCGTATACAAATCTGACTTTTCTCTTAATAATCTGTCTTTTATCAGTTTAATTTGTAGCCCTTCCCCAAAACTAAAAGGATAGGGGGAAAGGTTTTCTTCCCAAACAAAGTTAACATGGATTAGTTACTTACAATGATCAAAGCACTGTTCTGAGCACCCAGAGTGCTTAAATTCTGTTAATTCCATATTCTTATATTGTCTCTGGTTTAAAAGAAAAAGAAAGCCAAGATACAGGAAGGTTAACCAACTTGCTTAAAATCAGATAGTTAGTGGGCAGTGGAACCTAATGACAGTCTAGCTCCGGCTCCTTATAGGAAAGTAATGCCTATGTTACAAGAGGGTAGCAAAGATTAGACAAGACAATATGTAGACAGCACCCAGCATGGCCACAAAGGAAGGGCCCAGTGAATGGAGGTTGCACTTTCACTGTTTGAAAATCATCTGTCAATGACTGTTGGTCAAACTAGGGTATTTTTCATCTCTCATCTAGGGTTTAGGGTAGAGTAAGGAATCTAACCTATAAATAATACAGATAATTTGTGTTTCAATTGGCTATAGCACAATGTTCTAATTAGCTATAACCTAACAGTTCCAGAAAAATAAAATAAAATAAAAAGGCAAGAATAAGAGAATCAGGGGATAAGAACTCGCCAGAATTTTCTAGTACCATCCAATGACCCTCAACATTTCAGTGATGGAAAGGGAGCTGTTTGGTTGTTATTTGTTTTACCACAGAGCAGTAACATTAGTCTTGACCCTAAAGGAACCTGAGTGATGTAGAAAACAAGCTTCCAACACTAAGGCTTCGTGGGTAGCAGCATCCTTGTGAGGCTGAGCTCAGTAATCCAGGCATCTCACATACACCCATCCTGGCCTCATTGCTACAGAAGTGACAAAAACTCTGCTCAGAACCGAGGCTTGTGAGTAGACCTGTCACTTCACCACCAGTTTCCTGGGTGAAATTTTAGCAAGTTATTTAATTTAAAATCTGTGAATTTCTGTTTTCTCATTTGAAAGATGAAGAGATAGCATCCGTTTGAAGCCAACCTCACAGAACAGTTGGCCTGGCTTCATGGTAATAGCACAATGCATATTCTTTGGTGAACATGGAAACTGGCTTTGAAATGGCCAGAGAACTTACCGGGTGTGTAGGCCCTCAGTCAAAAGGGACAGGGAATTGGCTTCGTGATTTGTCCCCCTTTTCATGACATTTCAGGTCTCCAAATTGGGTGGGGTGAGGGAGGAAAACGGGATCCAGTGTTCCTCTGAATTTCTGTAGACCTTTTTCCAGATCATTTTTATGGAAAGAGTTAACATTATTTCCAGTGAGTCAAAGTAATGAGCACTTTACATGGATTTTCCCATGCCTCAATAACAGCACCGTAGGGCTGGAGAGATGGCTCAGCGGTTAAGGCACTTGCCTCCAGTGCCTAAGGCCCTGGGTTCAATTCCCCAGGACCCACATAAGCCAGGCCCACAAGGTGGTGGCTCTGGTGTGCGCTCTCTCTCTCTCTCTCTCTCTCTCTCTCTCTCTCTCTCTCTCTCTCTCTCTCTCTCTCTCTGTGTGTGTGTGTGTGTGTGTGTGTGTGTGTCTCATCTCTCATCTCTCTGCTTGAAAATGAATAAATAGAATATTTTTTAAAATAACAGCACTGTAAAGTGAACACTATGCGTTAAACACTATGTGTTTAACAAAAGAGGACTAGAAAAACTTAATGAGGCCAAGTGTCTGGTCCAAGGTTATCCAGGTAGCTAGTGATACAACCAGAATTTGAACCTAAACCCAGACTTTATGTTCTTCACTTTACAATACATCTTACTCTCTTCTGACAGTGATTTGTGTTAATTTTTTTTCATATCAAGGGTAAAGATCCATATTTGTGTCAAATATTTTGTGGTTCCCAGAACTTTGAGTATGAGGGTTATCTGAGACTGTTGAATTAATAAAAAAAAAGAGTATACTATAGTCCCATTCCCTAGGACCTCATCAATCTATTACACTAAGTTCTGGACATCAATGGTCTCATTTGCTCCTATGCAGAAGAGAAAAACCAAGGCTCAGAGAGACCAAGCAATTTATCCAAGTTCACGTGGCACACAAGTGGCAGATCTGGGTTCATTTCCAGGAGTACTGAGCCCACTGATGGAGTTCACAGTCATTATCCTACTGCTGAACATGTGGTCTGAACTCCAATGACTTCACCAAGCCGTAGAGTTCTCTGATCCACTTAGCTCCTCTCCCTCTTCCTCAATGAGACCCAGTGCTTCACTCATGCTAGCCAGGTGATCTGTCACTGGGTCACTCCCGGCCCAGCCCAGCCCAGCTTCTTAATAAATAAAAAGTACCATTTTACTTAAATTTCCTTTTGTCAAGGAGTTATAAAGAGCCTTAAAATATTAAACCTGGAGCTCAGTTGGTAGATCATGTTCTTTGCCTAGCATGCAGGAAACCCTGGGTTTGATCCTCAGCACAAAGAAAAAGAAAAGCCTGTGTTGTGGCTCACACCTGTAATGCCAGCACTAGGGAGGTGTGGACAGGAGGATCAGAAGTTCAAGGTCAACCTCAGCAAGTAAAAGGCCGCTTGAGACCCACAAAACCCTATCTCAAAAATAAATACCACATATATTTTTTTTTAGTTTAAATGTTAAGGGACTGGAGAGATGGCTCAGTGGTTAAGATGCTTGCCTGCAAAGCCTAAGGACCCGGTTCCATTCCCCAGTACACACGTAAGCCAGATGCACAAGATGGTACATGTGTCTGGAGTTTGTTTGCAATAGTTAGAGGCCCTGGTATGCCCATTCTCTCATTCTCTCTATCTGCCTCTCTGTCTGTCTGTCTGTCTGTCTGTCTCTCTCTCTCTCTCTCTCTCTCTCTCTCTCTCTCTCTCTCTCAAGCAAAATTAAATTTTAAAAAAAGAAACGTATGAGCCAGATGTGGTGGTGCACGCCTTTAACCCCAGCACTTGGAAGGCAGAGGTAGGAGGATTACTGTCAGTTTGAGGCCAGCCTGACACCACATAGTGAATTCCATGTCAGCCTGGGCTAGAGTAAAACCCTACCTCAAAAAAATAAATGGTGTCAGCAGCACAGTTAGAGCCACAGGAGAAGAGCACCCACTCTGGAGACCAAGGCCTCCGGGTGCCGACGTGATCCAGGAAAAGGAAGATGCCCTCATTGCAGCCATTCCCTGAAGAGGTCCGTGCGAGGCATTGTGACAGCACAAAAGCCAGCAGACTCAGGAAGGATGTTAAAAACAAAATAGAAAGTCCAGTCTTGTCACACACACACACACACACACACACACACACACACACACACACACACACACACACACACACACCAGCCAGCCAGCATCTGCTCCAGTAAGGCTCCTGTGTGTCGCTCCAGCCATGAAAGCTCAGAGTGAACCTGGAGTTGGTCCAGCAAAGGTCATTTAAAATCAGGTTTGAAGACAAAGCAAAGAGACTTTAAAACACTTTTGCCTGGGTAGCCAGCATGTACGAGCTGGTGGGGCAGATAGAAAGTCACAGTGTACAGGTACATCACACCTGGAGAGGAATGCCAAACCCAGCAAAGCTTGTCGAGAAGCTCTGGTGAAATTAAAATCAAGTGCTTGTTGGGTGATTTTTGTCATCAAGTCTATTCAATAGAATAAGTATTGAACAAGAAAAACATCTAGCTCTAAGACAATCTCTAGTTGTGAGCTCTCAGTGTGTGCAGTCACTCTGGCTGTGAGCCCCACGTGTGTGCAGTTATACCTAGACTGTGTGCTCAGCTTTTTGAGGTCCATGTGACATCAATTCCTCTGTTACACTGTACTTTGAACACTCAGAAATGTAAGATGTTGCATGAAATTAACTACTGGTTTGACACATGTTATATCTGTATAATTCCCAAACTGGACCATATATATATATATATATATATATATATATATATATATATATATATATATATATAAACAGATTCCCGGGCCTCATTTCCAGTGAATTTTGACTTAGTAATTCTGGTGCCTAGCAACCCTTAGTGAAAATCCTTTTCACAGATACATCCATCTTGTAATATGATTGGTTGAAATTAAACTATATCCCGCCCTTGAATTAATCACTGATGCTAGAAAGTGAGGTGTTTTCAGGTCATCTGTCCCTTCCTGTGGTAGGTACAGGGCTTTCCCTAGACAAGGAAGTTATCCAGTCAATAACTTGCATGAATCAACCTCAAACAAGATCTTTTCTCTGTCAAAATGAAAAAGTAACAGTCTTTTACTTAAAACAACACTAAAGACTGTGTTTAAGTTCCTATAATGCCACATGCCTATAATACCCACACTCAGAGACTGAGGTAGCTTGGGCTTCAAAGTAAAACCCTGCTTCAAAAAAGTAAACTAAAATATTAAAAATCAATCCCAGCACTTGGGAGGCAGAGGTAGGAGGATCACTATGAGTTCAAGGCCAGCCTGAGACTACATAATGAATTCCAGATCAACCTGGGTGATCTGGAGTGAGGTCCTCCCTCAAAAAAAATATTAAAAGTTGATATTCATTCATTTATTCATTTGCAAGCAGAAAGAGAGAGAAAGAAAGAAAAGGAGACAAAGGGGGAATGGGCACACCAGGTCCTCTAGCCACTGCAAACTCACTTTAAATGCATGTGTCACTTAGAGCATCTGGCTTTATGTGGGTACTGGAGAATTGAACCCAGGATGTCAGCCCATTTATATATGTTATGGATCAATTTAAAATATTTTGGGGGCTGGAGAAATGGCTCAGAGGTTAAGGCACTTGCCTCCAGTGTCTAAGGCCCCCAGTTCAATTCCCCAGGACCCACATAAGCCTGACCCACAAGGTGGTGGCCCTGGTGCGTGCTCTCTCTCTCTCTCTCTCTCTCTCTCTCTCTCTCTCTCTCTCTCTCTCTCTCTCTCTGCTTGAAAATGAATAAAATATTTTTTAAAATATTTTTGGTGGCATTACTACTTTTGTTTATGTTAGAAAGCAGGTGAAAAAAGAGCAAAACTAAAGGAACACTTAAAATGATGTTTTTAAGGTGGCACAATGAGACAAAGAAAGGGTGGTTTTTGATGTAGCTCAGTGGGAGCTCACCTCTCACAAGTCAAGCATCTTCCATGGAAGTCAAGGTGGTTGTCTTTATCAAGAATGGCTGCAGTAGAGCTAGAGAGATGGCTCAGCGGTTAAGGCACTTGGCTCCAGTGCCTGAGGCCTCCGGTTCAATTCCCCAGTACCCACATAAGCCAGAACCACAAGGTGGTGGCCCTGGTGTTCTCTCTCTCTCTCTCTCTCTCTCTCTCTCTCTCTCTCTCTCTCTCTCTCTCTCTCTGTATCACTTTGCTTGAAAGTAAATGAATAAAATATTTAAAGATTAAGATTTCTATAAGAAAAATTTTTTAAAAAGAATGGCTGCAGTAATATTCCATTGCACCTGCTCTTTCATAACCATACCCTTCTCCATCAAAAGGTAGATTTTATATCCCCTCTTGAACTTTTGTTCAGCAGAAGAGACTTCTGAGTCTAGGTCATGTAACTTTTACTCTGTGCATGGAACCCAGCTGCCCTAATCTGAGAAAATTTGGACCTTATGATAGGGGAGGAACCCAAGTCTCAGGCCCCAGGCCACTGCTGAACAGCAGATAGTCAGTAGCAACCAACCAGGTAATTGAGGTGCCTTCGAACTGGGTCCTGGCTTAAAGGTGAACTGCCTCCAGCAATATAACTAGATGCAGAGATTAGCCTTCCTTGCTGAGCCCTTCCTAAATACAGGCCTATAAACAGAATAAATAATCCGTTGTTTGAAACCACTAATCTTGCATAGTTTGATATGTAGCAATCACATAAGATAAAGGATCATTCCTACTGTAATTATCCTGGGGCTGTACATTCCCAAAGATTCCTTTCCACTCTTCCTCTTATTTCTTTCCTTTTCCTTCTGTTAGTATTTGCAGTAGGAATTAAATGGGAGGTAGGCTGTGTGTGTAGCTCAGTTTTAGAGTTTGTCTACTACATAAAAAGGCCTTGGGATCAGTCACCAGTACAACAAAATATTTATTTTTTATTTTATTCCATTTCATTTTATTTGCAAGGAGAGAGAGAGAGAGAGAGAGAGAGAGAGAGAGAGAGAGAGAATGGGCACACCAGGGCCTCCAGGCACTACAAACAAACTCCAGATGCATGTGCCACTCTGTGCATCGGGCTTTATGTGGGCACTAGGGACTCAAACTCCGGTCTTCAGATTTTTCAGGCAGGTGCCTTAACCAGAGAGCCATCTCTCCAGCATTTAATTTTTTTTAATGTAACACATCCTTAGCTTTTCTCCAAAAGCAAGAAAGGAGAGATTCAAGCAAAGAAAAAGCATTCATTTTTTTAAAATATTTTATCTGGGCATGGTAATGCACACCTTTAATCCCAGCACTCAGGTATAGGAGGATCACTGTGAGTTTGAGGCCAGCCTGAGACTACACAATGAATTCCAGCACAGCCTGGACTAGAGCAATACCCTACCTCAAAAAAAAAAAAAAAATGTATTTACTTAAGAGGCACAGAGATTGTATGGGCGTACCAGGGCCTCTTGCCAGTACAAACTCCACATCCATTTACCACATTGTGCATCTGGCTCTATAAGCACTGAGATCTATAGGCATTGAACCTGGGCTGAATGGCAGGCTTTGCAAGCAAGTGCCTATAATTGCTGAGCCATCTCCCCAGTCCAAGAGCAATCATTTTGAATTTGCTTTGTGTATCTTTTAAGACGTCACTGCAAGTAACCTATGGTGCTTTGTTTTCCCTGTTTGAGATTTCATTTTCAAAGTGCTTCAAAACTTTCCTGTCTTATTAGTAAGAAGCACTGGACACTCAGCTTCTCTAATTATGTTTTCCTCAAGTAGAGAAGTGGCTAGTCAAGCTACACATATGTGGGCTAGGAATCTTTTCTTCTCGAAACATTGAAACAGGGCCTAACATGTTGTGGTTGAAGCAGAGGCTTCTGTACAAGGACTCCGCTGGTCCCCCCAAGGGTCCAGTTTAATGTAAGGCACTCCCAGCCAGGTGAAGTGACTACCCCTGGAAGCAGGGCACAGCTTTGAGAGCTTCTGTTAAGCTCTGACTGCCCTTTATTTTCACCTTGTTTCATGGAACTAGTACAATGCACATCAAGGCCTGGACAAATATTTGTGAATTGATTAAACTTTGTTCTGTGCCCTTCGATCCTCTTAGGAAACCAATATTGGACTTTAAAGAAGTTTGAAGATTCATTCACCAAAACTGCACTGATTCAGAATAAATTGCAAATTAGCAGTAAGAATACAGGATTGAACCTTTGTAAGATCTTTTGAAAAAAAAAAAAACAATTGTAGTGATGTGAATAATTGCATGTATATTTGTACCCAAATTTATGTAGCAGTGTAAGGTTGGCACATTGACTTTTCAAGGACTTTTCAAGGATTTTGACTTTCCAGCCAACTACAACACGACCTGCCTTCGCTGTGACCTTGTCCTTCACTGCACACCCCCTCAATGCCCTTGTTTGCTGCCTGGCTGGCTGGCTGGCTGGTTCACCTCTTTTTCTGCAAGCCTCCACTAGGCTTCCCCCACCCCCACTTTCCTGTCCTGTCTCCCTCCCCTAGATTTCTTCCAGAGCAATCCGAGTGAGGAGGTGAGCTTCATAGGGAAGGCTTCCTCTGCCCAAGAGGCAAGGAGCAGGGCCCTTTGGAGATCCTTGGGAAAATCAGTTTTGTAATTTATGTGCAAATGGGTCCAAGATTGGGCAACTTCTGTTTAGAGAGGAAGGAAAGAAGCTTCCAGATGAACTGACACATCTCTGGTGGCAAAGCAGCGAGGGCCTTTTCATGATTTGGCTGTGGTATTAAGGCCACTTAACCTCTGCTTCCTCCACTTCCTCAGCTATAAAATGGGGGGTGTCACTTCCCAGCCAACATCACAGCGCTTTGAGAAGAGGAGTAAATACTGATGACCAGCACTTTACAACAGAAAGAGCTAACAGTTCAAAGGTCAGTTTCCAAAGGCAAGAGGCAGTTCACACAATATACACCTTCCCAACCAGGGCATTAGAAATCCCATACTAGTGACTTTAAGCACTTCTCTCTGCCTCAATTTCCTCTTTGGGAAATTAAATAATATGACCTCTCACACAGAGCTGTTTAGAAGAGGAAATAAGATGATATTATCCACAAAGTACAATGCCTGGTAACCATCATAAATTTACATTGCTTCACACTCTTCATGTTATAATTTAGCAAGTATCACCAATCCACGATCAGAAGGCTAGAATTATGAAAGGATCCTAAAACGAGAAATAAATATCCCTTCGTTTAACAGACAAGAAAGGCAAAAACTTTTCTTGTGAAGGCTGAATGCCTTACCCAGGGCTACTCTATTCATTAGTGAAAAAGCAAAAGCTACAGTCTGGCTTTGCTCATTTTAAGGTCGGGGCAAATCTCCATTTTCATTCCTCCGAAAACTGTGTTGGTATTTTTATCCCCAAATAACCCTTCCTCATTCCAATTTTAACCCTATGACCAGTTCATACCATTAACTGCCACATGTTCCAAGTTCCTCGCAGTTCTCACAAAACCTATTGACAACTCCTCTCCCCCAAGAGTCCCCTGCCCACCGTGGAGGTAAACCTGAAGAAGGCTCCAATGGAGACAGCAGGTGAGGAGAGAGGCTGTTCAGCTCAGCTGTGGCTGCAAAGGTTGCCCTAGTAACCGGAAGGGCTCCATTCAGGAAGCCAGCCCAAGTCTAAGATGCAAAATGATCACCTTCAAGCACAAAGAAGCCAGGGGTATGGCAGAGAGAAAGGGAGGTGCAGGCAGGGTGAGGTGGGGGCCCATGCTGCCAGTTACAACCCTCCACCTCTCAGAAGAGAAAAGAAGGAAAGAGAACAGCTCTTTGAATCTTCAGGCCTATGCGAACCATTAAAACCAGCCCTTTTAACATGAGCCCTTTGTGGGAATAGAAGGAAACAGGCACCCGTCTGTTCACCAGCCTGATGAAACAATATCCCAGAAGGGGCCAAACCCCAAACATTGCAACTTTATGGGGGCCCTAAACTCTTCTGCTTTCTCTCCTTTACTCAGGCTGATCACAAAGACCATTTGCTCCAGATTCATTGGAAACTTTTTTCCCCCACAGCTTGAACTGCTTAAAGGCTACAACCCCCTTTTCCCCAAATCTGCTCAGACACTTGCTGAATGGGCCAGGCTCATTTATGCTCCCTCCACAGGTTCAGCTCACACTGTGACCCTGCATGGCTTCCTGCTATTCATATGTGTTACTTCCCCTTTGTGGTAATGGCTTGTGGCACTTGGCCAGAAAACATTATTAATTTCAGAAGTGGACTGACAAAACAAACCCACAGTGAAATGAGAGGAAGTGCCGGGGAGGCCAGCTGTCTGCTGGAGCCCAGAGGTAGAACTCAAGTGTATGCAGGTTCAAGGAGGAAAGAGATAATCCATGAAGAGGAAATGCACTAAAATTACCCACCGCTCATTTTTTTAAAAAGAGAGAAAAAAAGAAAGGGGGAAAAAAAAAAGAAGGGATGAAAGCACCAGCTACTTGAGCTGCAGCTGGACAGGAAGTCGCTAATGCTGCTTGCAAATCCCTACTTTGAACAGGCAGTTTAGGGAATGCCAGGAGCGGAAACTGTTCAGAACTGGATTAAAAGGAGCCAAATTGAACTGCAATCCACTTCTCCTTTCTGTGTTCCTGCTGACTTGAGACACCCAAATAAGAGACTGACTTGGTCATTTTTCTGCATTTTTTTTTAATATATATACTTAGTTGCTTTAAAAAAAATCGCTCCAGACTGGTTGATGCAACTGCTATAGAATGAAGGCCACTTGCCAACTAGTGTAGTCGGTCATCTCCCACATGTTCCACCAATGGAAAGCTTAGGGGCAAAGCACCCACAGCATGTTCTGGGTCTTCCTCGTACCCTGCTTTACCTTTGTGTTTGTACTTAGAATGAGAAAGGTCTCAAGAACCTTTGCTGAGCCTTTAGCTTTAGCTGAAAGCAATTCAATGCCATCTCCATTGGAAGCCCAATAGCAGGCTCTGGCCTTATTCTAAACCACGTCTGCACACAAGCGCCCTAAAACAGGGTTGCAGTGGTAAAACACTAGAGCGGGGATGGCAATGTTTTCGTGCAAATTCTCATCAAAGCAATGTTCATGAGAAAGCTGACACACCATGCACATGCCAAGGGGAAAAGGGACCCAACCCTGGGTTCATGTCATTCAGGCGCTGGGAGAACCTGCAGTACAGCTACCCCATCCTGGACAAATAACATCCCTTCCTCCCTGTATGTCTAAGCATGATCAGCAAAGGACCCTGATGGACAGAGGTTAACATGTAGCTGTCATGCCCTGGCACACCCTTTCCATGGCAATTCATGAATATCCAGATCTTACACTTTAGTAAGAGATAAGCTAGCTGGGGCTTCATTTTCCTGGGGGCAGAAAAATTTTAATTCAGGCTGAACTGTAACCATAAAAAAGTCTGTAAACATAAGCCATTCCATGCTATGATGTCCTCTTAGAGCAAAATGAATCTCAAGAAATGCATCTGAAAGGGGCTGGAGAGATGGCTCAGTGGTTAAGGCACTTGCCTCCAGTGCCTAAGGCCCTGGGTTCAGTTCCCCAGGACCCACATAAGCCAGACCCACAAGGTGGTGGCCCTGGTGTACTCTCTCTCTGCTTGAAAATGAATAAATAATAATATAAAAAAGGAATGCATCTGAAAAACATTCTAATGATCATTTTAAAAAGAACTTTGCCTGTCATTCATTCCTACAATTATCAGTCCCTGACTAAAAAACTTTGTGTTGCCTCACATACAACTAAATATTTTTTAAAAATACACATTCAATAGCCAAAATAGTTATTTATTAATAATTTAAGGTTTTACATTCTTATAATAAATTCCAACTCAAAATTTTACATCAAGAACTTCGTGGAGCAACTTAATTCTCCCTTCATCACAATCCGATGCATCCCAACTACCAAACGGTACCCATGCTCACACACACACTTCCAGTTTTATACAATTATTTTTTTCAAAGGACAGAAACCAACCCAAAGTATTGCATTTGAGGTGACACTCCCTGAAGATTTTTGTACAGAGGTAATATACTGTTTAGCACAGCGGAAGTTAAAAAAAAAAAAAGTGAGCCCATGATTTTGGTGTCTTTCCAAGATATCCCCTTTCAGACAACACAAGCCAAAATATTTACAAAGGTAAGGCATAGTCAAACTACATTACGGAAAAATAATAATCACAAGGAAGATATATGAAAGAGACTGAAGACCGCACCGTAACAAAGTCTCAGTGATAAGTGTCCATGAATTTCATTGGAATTGGTACAATAAAGTCAAGCATGCTGCAAATATACCCTTTGGATTAGAAAAGAGCAAAATTTTCCTTTTTTTTTTTTTTCTATTTTAAAAAGTGGCATACTGCTCTTCTTCCCTTTGGATTTCTTTTAAACCCATCAAAAAAAAATTCAAACAAGCACTGTCAAGTGATTTAAGATCAAATATTTACAATAATCAAGTGGTATCAGTTTTCATTTTCTTTCCAAACTGATGCCACAAATACAGAGCTAAAATCTCTCTTTGGCTCCACTATATGCAAAGTTGAAGTGGTCTTCACTGAAGACAATTGATAGTCATTCCAGATGCAAAAGGAAACAGGCACACTAGGCCCTAAAGAACACATGCTCCTACCATTTGGTTCTACCCTCTCAGTATCTAGAAGTCCTGAAATTCCAGTCCCTGCTTGGGTAGGCTGGGGTATAGAGCAAACCTACTGCTTGCATCTAGACAGCATGTCCTGTTGTTCCAAAGAGAATGAATGGAGCGAATCTCTCCTTCTGTAATAACCAATTTCGCACTTGGTAACCTTGTCTAATACAGACAGCTGGTGACATTTTGACACCTGGGGCCACACACAAAGAAAGCAGCCTGGCTGATGCTGCCAAGAGAAACTGCTGAAGGAATGGGATACTCCCAGCAAGGATGGAGAGGCGTGGCGCCTTTCACGTGGATTGCAGGGAGTCCACCTGGTAGACATTGTGGTTGGAGGGTGGGGTGAAGTAGAGCTGCTGGGCTGGGGCACGGTTGTCACAGGGGCTGCTGAGTCCCAGCGTCCTCTCGAAGTCAAGTAACTGGCCCATGAAGTTGAAGTTAGGGGAGATGTTGGACTTCTTCATCTTCACGATGTCATAAGCATCGTTCATGGATAGATTGAGCTTCTGCATAAGGTAAGCCACAGTCACGGTGACCGAACGGCTGATGCCAGCCAAGCAATGCACCAGGACCCCACAGTTCTTGCCGCGGGCTTCATCTGTGAACACAAGAAGAAAGGCAAAATTTCAGTAGAGTGAAAACTACTCTGTGAATGACCAGTCTAAATTCTGAATTAAGTGGAGGGGGGGACCCTAATATCATTCGTGTGTGGCAGTTGAGCCCTGGAGGCAGCAGAAAATATATCATGGGGTAAACATGTACACTGGACGCAGTTACATATTTCAGATATTTTCTGAAAAGAGAGCTTTGTATTAAGCTTCTACCAACAACAAAAAAACAACTCCTTAATGTGTGCATTCTTTGCCTCAGCATGTGAATACCAGAAACCCAGCAATATGGCCATGAATGCCTTTTATACAGACAAGCAGACTTCAAGGGTCTATTAAATTATTCTCCAACTGTTGTGCAGCTAACAATGGAGGTATTCAGGCATTTTAAAAGAGAGAGGGAAGTCACAGGGGACAGCCCATTAGGAGGAACAGGATGTCTACATGGCCTGAAAATGAGTTCCTTTGTAATAGGAAATGCACTACAATGCCTGGAGATTCACTTCTCTCAGGCTTCCAGCCCACAGCTCTTCCTGCTGGGTTCAGGTTACCCAGTCTCACTGTAACCAGTATCTCAGTATCATTCAACTGGGTAACATTTAGCATTCAAATGGCTTTCCAACAACTAACTTGGTGTCCTAAAATAACTCCTAGGTCTTTTGCAATTATAAAATGATGCCAGAATTCCTGTTTACAAATAAGTGCCGCTATTAAGTCTTTCTTCACCTCCTCACTTGTGAAGGGAGGGGATGGTAACTGCTATTTCACCAAGAATAGGCTTCTTTTCAAATACTTGACTTCAAAGATTTAAGAAAGTGTTTCAAATTAGACCTGTGGTTTGCAGCTATGTCAAAAGGTACTTTCTCCCTCCTTAACAAGATAAACCAGAATTAAGCCTGCCCTAGGAACATGTGACCATCAGTCAGACACATTGCTCCTTAAGAGTTTAAACTCCATGAATGAATGTCTGGGATTTTAGCATTTAAAAGTCAAAGTAACGGGTGTACATTGGTCTCACCTATGAAAGAAATGGCCTCAGGAAAAAACTGGGACAGGTTTTGGCTCCAGTGATCCGAGATGGGGATTTGCTTGTACTTGAACTCTCCTGCATTCTCAAAGAGATTGGGTAAATTGGGAGTGACATTCAAGATGTACTTGATGCCAAACTCCTCCAACACGTCCAAATTGGTAGAGTCCTTGGCACAGCCCAGGTAAAGGAAGGGTAAAATCTCCACGGGGAAGGAAGGCTGGCTGTTGGACAGCGGGCTGCCATCCGAGTCCGTTGCACTATTGGGGTCTCGATCAAGGTCAGACTCAATGTCCGAGGAAGAGTCGGAGCTGATCCGCAAGCCCCCGAGCCCCAACACTGGCAAGGGCGGGGAGCTGCTGCTACAGGAGCCGTCTAGATTGGTCTCGCAGTGCAGGGCGAACTCGGCCTGGAACTTACTGAAGCCACCTGCCAGAACAAGAGAAGCAATCTTGTAACCCGAGACACCGTAGTAATTTTCACAGCTTGGGAGAACCACAGCAGGGTGCAGGAAACACCATTGGCACCCTAGACAGCACCCCCTCCCCTCCCTGCAGTAGGCAAATCTAACAGAAACCCCTGAGTGTGCACCTTTGGGTGTGCAACAAAGAGGCTGCCTCTCCTGGAAGCACAATAGTTTGAATTCGGAAATGCACAAAATGGAAGTTTACTGAGTATTTCCAGAGGCTGAGCGGTGCCCATTTGCACACCGCTCCCCCACCCCCAATCTCTCCTGTTCTACACAAATGCTACTTCGAGATCGAACCACACCACGCAGGAGAAAAGTGGAGGATATGCCAAATAGTTAAATGCAATACTGTTCTAAAGAAACCTCGGGTGACAGTGGTAGACGTAGGGAAGGATCCACGCGGGCCCCGGTTCCCCAGAGTGGAAGGCGCGCGGGTTCGCGGCCGCTACCTGGCCCGAGGCTGGCCTTCGGGGAGGTTTTGCCAGCCCGCAGCCGCCAGCCCTGCGCTCGGAGCCCCGGAGCACATACATACCTTCCAGGTAGAACGCCCGGCAGCCCTCGTCCTTGAGTTTCTTGAGCAGGAGCCCGAGGACCGACTCCCCACCGGTATTCTCATTCCAGTCGCAGCTGTTCTCGTCGTAGAGCACCACCGTGTCGGTGCCGCAGCGCCTGGTGAAGCGGTCTCGGTCCTCGCAGCGCGTGAACAGGGCGCGCACGGGCAAGTTGCCCTTCTGCAGCCGCCGGAGCATGATGCCCGGGATGGCCACGTTGATGGCCGACTCGATGTGCGAGGACTCGTACAGCTCCTGCGGCCGGCAGTCCATCAGCAGAAGTCGCTCGTTGCCCAGTTCCAGCTGCTCGTTGAGCCACGCCACCGTCTTGCTGATCGCCATGTCCGACGCGAAGGGAGGCCCGGGTCTGAGCGTATCTATCATGGGGGTCGAGCTGCGGGAGAGGGCGGGGTGCCTGCCTAGCAGTCGCTCCTCGGGCCAGGCATAGGCTGAGCTCGCCGCTCTCGGAACCGGGTGGGATCCCGCCGGGCCGCTCCCGAGCCGAGGCTAGCGGATGGGGAAGGCGAGACCGAAGCGCAGCCCGTGCGCCGCGGCCCCTCTGCGCCCTGCTGCAGCCGCCGACTCTCCGAGTCAATGAATCTCTGAATGGAGCTGCCCGGTTTTGTTCCTCCCCAGTGAATGAAATCCAATTAATTCGGATTCCGTGCCACTGAGAGGAAAAGAAAGAAAAACAAAGTCTAGCGGCTTCTAATCCCTCCCCTCCGAGGTTGCACCTCAGATCCACCCGGGCGTCTGTCTTCCAGGCCCGGATTATTCAAGACTCGCTTTTGCAGCGAGCGAGTCCCGGGGACTCAGGCGCTCAGCACACCCCCGGCGCGAAGCAGCTCCTCAATGGATACAAACAGCGAGCGTCTCAATGGATACATTCTCTCCGCCAGCCAATGAGCGCGCTGCGGAAGGGGCTGTTGCCGTGGGGACGGGCCGGCTGGAACAGGTTGTGTTGATGAATTGTTAATGAGTTTGTCATTCACAAAAACGGAAAGGAATTTCCGCTCCGGATAAGCCCCAGTGCAAACAAGCTGCAACTGCGGGCTCGGCGGGAGGAAGGAGAAAGAAGAGGAGGCGGTGGAGGAGGAGCTGGGCGCTTAAACCGGGGCGCGTCAGTGTCTCGGGTTTCCTTCTGTTGAGGGTTCGCACTGCGCCTCGGAACTTTTGCGCACCAGCCGCGCAATTAGCCTGCACAAAGGCACTTATTCGCGACTCCTGCGCTCTCAAGTTAGCTTTAGGAAAACTTGTGCTGGTTTTTTTTTTTCCTCCCCTTCTTTATTCCCTTCAAACTCATTTGTACCTATGCTTGCCATAAACCCCCTTCCTCTTTTCAGGCGATGTGTGGCACTTGTTCGACTCTTTGTTAAAAGCCCAGCTCTGTTTGCCCTGGTGTTCTTTTAAACTGAGGCTGTGTTGGGGCTGGTGGACTGCCTAGGCTTTAGTGATCGACGAAGTGTTAAATGCTAATCCAACATCTTTCGAAACAAACCAGGGTTTCGCCGAAAACATTTTAAAGAAACCAAACAAACGTACGTCTGCTTGTTCCAGAAAATTAGAAGAAAGCCTTTTTTTAGCGGTGAGGCGATCAGGGGGAATAAAGTGGTTGGGTGAGTTAGTACCAGGCTTTCAGAGGGCAGCGTGGGGCGTTTTGAACCATTGTTCCGGAGATCCAATTCCACACGTCCGGTCACCCACCGCGCGCCAGGGGAGTCGCGCTACTTAATGATTTCTGGGCAAGGAGTTTGGCTTTTAAGAGGAGCCGGTCTGGCAAGGTTGCCTAGGGTAGGTGCCACACCGGCGAGGGGTGGAGAAGCCCTCACTCCAGACCTGCGGACTCAGGGCCTCTGCAGGCTGGCGCAGTGATTGGTTACAGTAGCCGGCGAGCCACGTCCGAGGGGCGCCTCTCCGAGGGGCCCCCGGCCGGCCACGTAGGCCGGCTCCCCAGTCCAGCGCGGTGCACTCTCTTGCATCAACCGCGCTTGCGCGCTGCGCTCCGGGCCACGACCCGAGTCTCCCTAGAGGGAGGGGTCTGCACTCGAGTCCCTTTGGTAGAGGCCGATGCCCACTTGCTCCCCTCTGGCCCCTTGGTTCCCCAGGATGGCGGGGGCCGACCGCAGGCTCCTGGGGACGCCGCGGAGCCGGATGGAGGCGTGACCGGCGCAGAGCCCCATTGTTACATAAAAGTGCCCCGCCGCCGACCCCCCCTCCCTCCGGAGCCCCAAACCACCTGTGCGCCGAGCGGAGCCGGGCTGCGGCCGGAAGGCGCGCGTCCTGATCCGGCGTCCCCGCCCGGGCGGAAAGAGGCCGCGCGCTGTCCCGCCGCCGCCGGGGAGACGGATCCCCGCGCCCACGGGGGACGCCGCCGGGTCTCCCCGCCCCGCGCACACACCGCCGGCCTGGGGCGCCCCCGCTACCATTTGCGTTTCTAGTGTCAGGCCGCCTCTTCCCAGGTTTGGGCCATGTGGGCTAAACAAGGTGGCTTCGAGGCCAGATCGGGCGATGGGGGAGCTCGGCCGCGGGCGGGTGCGGGGAGCTGGGGGCGCCGCAAGCCCCCGCGCCTTTTTTAGGCAGCGCTTGGAACAAAACGCCCATGTTGCACCGAATCGCTTCGCGTGCCAGCTCGTGAAGGCCTGGGCTGGAGCTGACGCCCCCTAGCCTTCTCCATCTGTTACAGAACCCCCCACCCCAAGTCTGTAGGCCCCCGGCTGGGAGCAGGGAAGCAGGATTCCCGGAAACGGCAGTGAGAAGGGCAAGGCTTCCAACCCTGGACGTCCATCCGGAGAGGAGGGAAGGAAGTCGGGTGTCTGTTTACCAGTTTTTAAAGAGCAGTTAACCTGAGCGTGAGCATGAATTCCGGAGAGTGACTGCAATACTTGGCAAACGTGAAGTTGGAAGCATTTATTTTTATCTGTTTCTGAGTTTGAATTGTCTCTTCCACTTTTTCCTAGACATGCGGCCTTTCAAACCCGTTCCGTTCTGTCTCCTTGTCACACTTGCATCTTTTACTTTGCAGAGCGCTGGGTTGATTCACTGGATGCGATGAAAGGCATTAGATGGTGCATGGTGGGCTACCAGCTATTAACAGGCTTGTATGTTCTGAGCTAAAAACCTGCAAATGGCCCAAGTCCTTGGGGACATTTCCTTTCATCCCAAAGACTCCCTTTGAGGCTTGCCTAATAGCACCTCGAGGTCTCTAGCTTACAGCCAACCCCTCTGCGGGAACTACCCAAACCTGTTCAATTCCCTCCAATTTAGCTGTCAGGTAAAACAAAGGTTGTCCTATCCCAGCCAGGTTAAGTGAAGAGATGCAGTCACATTTCCAACTTCTTGCCCTATGCCTTTAAATCCCTTGCTTTCCTACCACACCAAATGCATAGGATAGAAATGTAGAAATGGTGTGTGTTGGACAATTACTAGACAGGCACAGCCTTGTTTCTGTGTCTACCTACACATAATTTTGACCAGCTTCAGAAAACCTATGCAAATTATCTCTGTTCACAGAGATTAAGGAATTTGCCTAGGGTTTTACACTGTAGTAAAGAGTGGGCTCAGGATAGGAATCCAGGCCCTTAAGAACTATGGGGCACAGAGATCTAAGATGCAAAAGATTTTAATTTCTTCCATCAAGTTTTTCCAGCCTCACATTCCTGGTGCACACACCCTAGAGATGTAAAAGAAAGTTAGGCAGATGTTCCTGCTCCTTTTATACACCATGTTTAATTGATCAACCATTCACTAGATGATCATATTCTTTCTTCCTTAGAGTATAGGTTCTAGGGCTCACAGTTACCAGTACTTACCTGGTACCCTGGCTTCAAATCTTGCCTCTGTCACCATTGATGTGACAGGACTGCTCACTGACTCTTGAGTCTTTCTGGGTCCCTCTTCATTTATTCATTCATTCACTCACTCCAAGTTCCAGGAAAGTAATGTGAATAAAGCAGACAAGAACAGCTTGCTTTCAGAATTCCAGAGGCTGCTAAGAGCTCAACACTACAGTAGACTTAAACTCACCCACCATAGCTCAAGGCATTTTTGGGAAGAGGGTGGAAAGATTGTAAAAGCCATGGTAGGGGTGAGGGGACAGGAAATACCCAGAGGTATTGCCCTTCACCCAATGCCTGACTGCACAACTCATAGCCCTCAGCCCTACGGTGCATACCAGCATTCCATTGAGGAGGGACCTCAGTGGAATGGAGGCACGGAGGGAGGAAATGGTGGCACCAAAACATGTCTCGTTCAAAGTTTCTACTTTATTAAAATGAAAAAACAAAATAACCTGATTTCCTGGAGCTCACCTTTCCATAAGGACAGGAGCGAAACAAAATAATTATACAACACATTAGAAAGTGGGATTGCCAGGGAGAGAAGTTAAGCAAGGAAGGAAATCCAGAAATGTGTGTAATTGGGAATATATTTACCTCTAAGGACTGTGAAGATTAAAAGACAGCTCCAAAAGTATAGGGCACAAAATAGAGTACTCTAATATGACTTTTTTTGTGCTATGTTGCTGAGGATTTAACATAGGTTTTCAAACATGCAAAGCAAGTGCAGTTACCTTAATTTTAAGCCCTTTTACAAGCCAGTACCTTTAACCACTAAGCCATCTCTCCACCACTCAGCCCTTAAAAAAAGAAATTATTGTGTGATAGGTTCTTGCTTAGTTACTCAGGCTGGCTTTGAACTAACTTGATAGCTGAAGCAAACCTAGACTATAGAGAACTTGCAATTCTCCTTTGGCATCCAGGGTAGCTGAGATTATAGGCTTGTACAACCAGATAGGGAAAAATATAATTTAAAAAAGAAATCACTGCTTCATTCTTGAATAAATCTGTTACTATTGTTAAATGTCACTGTGCTGCCCCTTCCACCCAGTCTCCCAGGAAAAACCCTCTCTAGAGACAAAGGTTCCAGCCATAGGAAGAGCCAAAGGCTTCCTAATGATTGATGACTTTGGTTCCTTCCTAGGGTATTATTTATGTGTAGGAAGATTTTTTGTTTTGTTTTGTTTTTATGAGGTAGGGTCTCTTTCTAACCCAGGCAGACCTGGAATTCACTATGTAGTATCAGGGTGGCCTTCATTGAGACTACATAGTAAAAAAAACAAAAAATATATTTATTTTTATAATGCTAGAGACTGATCTCAGAGTCTCAAATATGCCAGGCCAGAGCTTTACCACTGAGCTTATACCCTCAGCCCACAGGAAGCTCGTTTAAAGCTTGGAGAGCCCCGGGAGTCACCTCTGACCCACTCCTCACTGCAGACAGGCATTCTCAGAGATGCTGTGTGTTCAGGCACCGAACACCTGTTGTTGAATTCCTCTGAGTGTCTCACCCTGGAATGCTTCTGAAAAGTCAGGCTTTTGGTTATAAATTTTCTTTGGAGAAGCAGTCTAAGGTTGCAGGAATTTTCCTGAGTCTAAGGGATCTTGGGATTTTCAGGATCCAGATGAGTTAGCATGACCTTTAATCTTCTTGGAGTAATCCCTCTGAATACAATGAGATTTAGTAACATGCCATGTGAAAATAATTAAGCAGATTTTCTGCAAAGAACAAAAAGGTGTTTTGGAAGCGCTGCCTTCAACAATAATTGGGTAATATATTCAAGATTAGCTGTTGGAGGTCCTAGGGAAGCTTTCAAAATGACAGTGGCTTTTGGAGCAGCTAAACCTCAGCACCAAGTCTAACTGAAGAATCCAGAGTGAAGTCATCTGAGGATGTGCAAATTTCATCCTGAGGTCTGCCGAGCACCTGAAAAGATAGCGTGGGGTTAGTCCAAACAGCAGGTACAGAGGCACCTAAGGGACTGACAGTAATAAGGGATGCACCAGGCCATTCCCTCAGAGCTGCAGGCCTTGCGCACATGGAAGCTTACCTTGGGGTAAGGAGCTGCTGAGCCTGACCTGGTTAATGATTTCCCCAAACAGTGCAGGGGTGGGCTGACAGGGAAAAGGTGGCCTTACCAGAGTCACGCATAGGGGAAGGGTGCCAAAGCTCTCTGATAAACAGGATGCTACTTTTGCACCTTGTCTGAAGTAAAAACCAAAGTACTGTGCAGTGAGGCCCAGGCCTTCGCCAACTGGCCTAAGCTTTTAGGAAGGGTCATCCTCAGCTTTCTTGCACTTGTTTCCTGTCCCCTGATGGAAGGCCAATTGATTTCCATTCAGGACTGTATCGAGAATACGCTTTTGAAGCTTGACAGTCTCTAGCAAGTATATTCTTTTAAAGATAATGTTAATTTCTTCTTTCGGATGTTTTAGCTCCATTCCTTCCTTCCATTGGGAAAATGTCCATTGATTCTTTCCTTTTAGCCTTTTATTTTCACAAAGTAGGTCATGTTAAAATATATATGAATGAATATTGAAGGAGTTAGCAGGAAGTTGGCATTACTGCAGTACTAATAAGCTCATTTGCTTAAAAATTTTTATTTATTTATTTATTGTTATTTGAGAGAGTGAGTATGGACATATCAGGGTTTCCTGCTGCTGCAAACAAGCTCCAGGCGCATGCGCCACTTAGTGCATCTGGTTCTACATGGGTACTGGGGAGTCAGAACCCAGGTAGTCAAACGTTGTAAGGAAGCACCTTTAACAGCTCATTTACATACGTGTGTGTGTGTGTGTGTGTGTGTGTGTGTGTGTGTGTGTGTGTAAAGAAGTGACAGCACCTTGCTTCCCACTGTTCAATTCCAAAAGCATGTTATGCTCCTTAGTGGAACTTACAGCTTACCCTGACTTTCAGGGAGACCAGGGACTGCATGTTCTCAAACCTTCCCTGGCACAAAACCTGTGAGGAACTGTGAATTTGCCATGCTGCGTGCGCAGGCTGAATGTTTGCAGGCATGTATGGGCCATGTTTCCTCAGGTCACTTTCCTCCTCTTTGTGTGTTCCTTTATTTATTTACACGCTGTGAGGAGTACACATTACTGTCATATAAGAGAATTAGTTTTCTAAGTAGGTACTGTTTCCTGTCACCGTATTTTTGCCTCCTTCAGCAATCAGTGCAAATGACTGTGTTCACAAAACAAGGAATGTTTTGACTCAGCTCCTCAAGTTTAACCCACAAATTCCCTAAGAACACACTGGTAGAAACACGGGATCCCCCAATCCCCAGTCTGATCAGAACTGTTTCAGGCCATTTGAGGGATTATTTATAAAAACTTACATTTTAAACCAAGCAAAGTGGCACTCAGAAAGCTGAAATAGAAGGCTGTCCCTGAATTCAATGTTACAGAGTGAGTTCCAGGTCAACTTGGACTAGAGTGAGTCCCTGCCCCCAAAACAAAAGTATGACTTGGACTAGAGGGATAGTTCAGTGGTTAAAGGTGCTTGCTTGCAAAGCCTGACAGCCCAGGTTCAATTCCCCAGTACCCATGTAAAACCAAATGCACAAAGTACTGTGTGCATCTGAAGTTCATTTTCAGTGGCAGTAGGCCCTGGTGCACCCATACCTACTCTCTCTCTCTTTCTCTCTCTCTCTCTCTCTCTCTCTCTCTCTCTCTCTCTCTCTCTCTCTGCCTCTTTCTTTCTCTCTCAAGTAAATAAATCAGAATTTTTTTTTAAAGTTATGATGATATATCATGACCATAACATTATGATTGCAGTTTATTGTACACCCAAATTTAGATTATACATACTAACTTGATAGTGATAATCCTGCAAAAAGCAGGTATACCAAATGTCAGGGAATTGTACTGGAATCCCAACTCACCTCAGTCCTTTTGAAATCCCTTTAGTACATAATAAGGGTGGCACTAAAGCATGACATTGGCATTTGGCAGCCTGCTGTGAATTCAGCCTGTTATACAATAGCAGTGTCTACGTAATTGGTTAAATATTATCTTGCTGGTCAAGACTGGGAGTTCTGGATCAAACCAACCTGGATTTTGATTGTAGCTCACCTACTTTGTAACCATGCGACTCTGGGGGACTCACACTTCATTGTTTTCATCTGTAAGAGGGAATGGAGTGGGTTATAATTGTTAAGGGTAGGAAGAATCTTAAAACAATAACTCAGTGACTATTACCTGTTTTTACTGATAACACAACCTTACTCAATGTTTATTAGCCTCACTTAAAAGGACTAATAAAATGAGAAGCCCAGTGCCGGGGTCTGGAATGATGGCTCAGAGGGTGAGATGCTTGATACACAAACATGAAGACCTGAGTTTGGATTCAGAAGCCATGTCAAAGCCAGGTTTAGCAGTCGCAGTGTGCACCTACCTGTAGTCCTGGCAAGGGGCAGGAGGTGGAGACAAGGAATCCCTGACGCTCACTGGCTAGAGTCAAGATGAATTGGTGAGCTCTAGGTTCCATGAGAGACCCCACCTCTGTCTCAAGAATAAGGTAGAGAGGAAATCCTCTGAAGAAGACCCGACTTTGACCTCTGATATATATATGTGTGTGGGGTGTGTGTGTGTGTGTGTGTAGATGCACTTGAACATATATGTGCCCATGGACATATATGAACATTTATACACACATGCCATACAGGACACATATATGCACTTCAAAAACACAGCAGGGTCCATTTTGCTCTCATGAATTAAAAAAAAAATAACATAAAATTTGGGGAATTTGTTCTTTAAGAAAAGACTTCAGGCTGGGCAGATGGCTCAGCTGGTAAGAGAGGCTGTTAGCATGAGAACTTGAGATTGATTGATCACCAGGACCCATGTAAAAAGCGAGGCATGGGCATGCATGCTATAACAGCCCTGAGCATATCTGGGGTTTGCCGGCCGGCCAGTCTAAATGGAGAGCTCCCAGTTTAGTCAAAGATCCTGTCTTAAGGCAATAAGGCAGAAAGGTGACAGAAGAAGGGCCTGGGAGGGATTTGTTCCACAAGTCTGCATTGAATTCAGATTCCCCAGCACCCACATAAATCTGGATGCAAAGTGGCACACCTGTCTGTGATCTCAACGTGTCTCCACAATGACAGGAGGAGTCAATGACTATAAAGTCAGGAGAATCTCAAAGCTCCAGGTCAGCTAGTTTTGCCTTCTCAGAAACAGAACAAGATGGGCTGGAGAGATGGCTCAGTGGTTAAGGCACTTGCCTCCAGTGCCTAAGGCCCTGGGTTCAATTCCCCAGGACCCACATAAGCCAGACCCACAAGGTGGTAGCCCTGGTGTGCGCTCTCTCTCTCTCTCTCTCTCTCTCTCTCTCTCTCTCTCTCTCTCTCTCTCTTTCTCTCTCTTTCTGTATCTCTGCTTGAAAGTGAATAAATAAAATATTAAAAAAAGAAACAGAACAAGAGACCCTGTCTCAAAGAAGGGGGTATGAGAGGGCCAGAACCCCTAGGTGGTCTTCTAATCTTAACACAAGTGCTGTGGCACATGTATGCCTATAACAAGCAACATACACTGACATGCTCCTCTAGCTTCCATACATGTGCACACAGGGTGTAGGCATCTGCACACATATGCATACACCACATACACACACACACACACACACACACACAATTTGATATCTTTTTACCACTTCTCTCAGTTGCCAAAGTTAAACAGTCGAAAAAAATGAAGCACTGCACATTCTACCAGAGGGAAATTGCGGATCTACTGGCCTGAGCCATGCACCCTTCACCCCTAATGAGAGCACGCACTGACATTTATGTCCTGGATATAGGAAATCTCATCCTAGGGAACTTCCTTTCTCCCTTCCACTTCATGCCCTGTAGGAGCTTTGCAGATGGAGTGGGGGAAGTGCAGAGCTGGGTCTGAGAACCACTCGCCTGTGGCTGGTAGGAATCTTCCATTCCTGGGTGAAGGACCTGAGGATTATTTGAATTTAGCATAAGGGATGTCAGAGATTTCTGTTTGTATGTTCTTGAGGCCTTATCCATGCTAGGCAAGTGCTATGCCACTGAGTTATACCCCCAACTCTTTTTTTAAAAAATGTATCTATTTTCAAGCAGAGAGAGAGAGAGAGAGAGAGAGAGAGAGAGAGAGAGAGAGAGAGAGAGAGAGAGAGAGAGATGGGCATACCAGGGCCTCCAGGTGCTGCAAACAGACTTCAGCTGCATGTCTACTTGTTGCATCTGGCTTTACATGGGTACTGGGGAATGGAACTCTGGTTGTTAGGCAAATGCTTGAACCGCTGTACCATCTCTCATGTGCCCCCCTCTTTTTAACTTTTTGTTTTGAGATAGGGCCTCATCAGCTTTCCTAGGCAGCCTTGAACTTGTAATCCTCCTTTCTGAGGTTGCTGGGATTGTATACTTATGCTACCAGGCCCAGCTAAAGAATAATTTCTATTGGTGAAAAGATGGCCCTACATTATGTGATTGTTAAGGGAGGTATAATAAGATTCAAGAATCTAGTAGCCCATTGTGGGTAGGCAGCCCACACTGAACGTCACAGCACATCCTCCAGCCCTCTGTGGGACCACAATACCGGAAAGATGTTAATTTTGGAACATGGCTGTGTTTGCTTCAGCAGGGACCTTTGTGCAAGGTAGTCATATGTTGCAGTCAGTTTTCTAGTTGCTGCATAGAAAGAACCCAAACAAAAGCGGCTTGTGGAGGAATGGGTTTATTTGGTTTATGACTTGAGGGGAGACTCCATCCTGGCAGGGAAAACAATGGCATGAGCAAGAGGGGTGGACATCACCTCTGCCACAGCACTGGAAACAGCAGCAGGAAGGTGTGCCAAACACTGGCAAGGGGAAGCTGGCTTATAATCCCCATAAACCCACCTCCAACAACACAGCTCCATCGAGGCTGCAAAATCCAAACTTCCATCAGCTGAGGATCAATTACCCAGAACACATTCATTTGTTTGTGGGGGACACCTGGATCAAACCATGACATCATAGTACTAAGGGAAGGCAGAGGAAGGGACTGTAAACTAGCCACACACAGTTTGTGTGACTACAATCATCTGATAAAACTTTTTGAAGAGCTTCTAATTAAATTTGTTATGAGGTCAGCTTTTATCATGAGAATGAGGTGGGCTTCAATTCAGAGAGTAACCTAAATGTAGGAACTCTAGCCTCTGGAGTTTTTGGATCAAGATGATATGATATTTACCTCTGTGATGGTTAAGTTTTGTTGTCAACTTGACCTCTCAAGTAATCTTGGGTGAGTCTGAGGATGTTCACAGGAAGGCAGCCTCTCAGTAGGGGGCAAGATGTAAGGAAGCTCAAAGGAGCTAGAAGTAAACATCCTTTCCTGTGTGGGCAGTGCAGGAAGGAAATTCCAGAGACTCAGGAAGCCATTAAGTCTGGGATAGAATTGCAAGACCCCACCCTAGGGCTATATAAAGGTGAAAGAATTCTCTCCTTACCTCTCCTGCCTGTTCCCTGTTTTGTGTATGTGGTATAAGTGATTGGTTTTTCTCTCTGCTCGGACCTATGAAAGAGGACCAGCCTCTTTCACTGTTACAGAACTTCCCCTCAAACTGTAGTTTCAATAAATACTTTCCTCCTCCAAATTGTGCCTGGTTTGAAGATTCATCCCAGTGGCGTGTGGCGTGTGGCGTGTGGCGTGTGGCATGTGGCTGACTGCGACAACCTCATAGCCAATCTGCCTCAGAAGCAACTCCTTTCCTTCCTTCCCTCCCTCCCTCCCTTCCTTCATTATTTCCTCCTTCTTTGTTCTTTTTTTGCTGGGCATACTGGGTAAGTGCTCTACCTAACCCTCTTTATATTGTTATTTATTTTCAAAAAGATTTTTTAAATTTATTTGAGAGAGAGAGAGAGAGGGGAGAAAGAGGCAGACATGGAGAATCAGACATTCCAGGTCCTTTTTGCCACTTACTGCAAATGAACTCTAGACACATGCACCACTTTCTGAATCTGGCTTTATACAGGTACTGGGGAATCTAACTCAGATTGTCAGGCTTTGCAAGTAGGTATGTTAACTGCTGAGATATCTCTCCAGCTCTTTTTTTCTTTTTAAAAACATTTTTTATTTATTTGGAAGCAGGGGGGTGGGAAATGGGCACACTAAGGCCTCTTGCCACTGCAAATGAACTCCAGATACATGCGCCACTTTGTACATCAGGTCACAAAATGGGCACTGAGAAATCAAACCCAGGCCATCAGGCTTTGCAAGCAAGTGCCTTTAACTGTGAAACTATCTCTCTAGCCTCCCCTTTTTTTAATTAAAAAAAATATTTTTTTGAGGTAAGGTCTCAACTCCAGGCTTACCTGGAATTCACTATGTAGTCTCTGGCTGGCCTTGAACTCACAACAATCCTCCTACCTTTACCTTTCTAGTGCTGGGATTAAGGGTGTGCACCACAATGCCCAGCTAAAAATATTTTTGACAAAGGGTCTCATTATATATCAGGCAAGCATTGAAGTTACAATCTTCCTGCCTTAGTCTTCTGAGTAGCTTTGATTATAGGTCTGTACTGTTAGGCCCAGCTCAGAAGCAACAAGCTCTATCTTCAGTGATTCTAATGTATTGATCTAAGACAGGGATTAGCTATTGGTATTTTTCCAAAAACCCTGGGAGAATTATAACATATGTGGCCAGGCTGAAAACCATTAGCCAAGGATTCATAGCACTTATATCCATCAATTCTTCACCAAAGTAGAGATTCCAATGACATGAAAACTTCTCAGTAGGACCAGTGAGCCCCCAAATTAAATATTTGGGGACACTTGTAAGTACTTGTTTTCAGCCAATACATAGGACTTCACCAGGGGATCTCTGATTCAGTCTGGAGAGGTAGTCCAATAGCCAGGAGGTGTGAGATTGGTGGGCCATACTTTGAGAAGCTCCAAAGGACAACCCACAAATCAACTCTAGTCATTGACTATAGAAATATTCTTGAATGTTCACTGGAAGGATATTAAATATTCAAATATTACCCTTTACCCACAAGTGTCAGAACTTCATACAGAAAGGTGCAAAGCTAGACAATTTATCTACTTGCCTTTGTAGGCATAAATCTCTCGAGTTTATTCAGGAGGCCTGAACACAGGCCCCAGATTTGCCTTTTACTTAAAAGAAGCTACATCCCTTGATAACTGCTTCCTGGTAGGACTAAAATGATTGCTGAGCAGACCCCACTGCCAGAAAAAAAAAAATACCCTCAGCAACAACACACAATGGGGAAAAATTTTTTTTAAAAACTGGCTACCTCTTGTGCAATTCATAATCTCCTACCCTAAGGACAGATCCAGTATGCCCACCAAGAAAGGTCCCCAGTGCGTTGAGGACAGAGAGGAAGGAAATGGGAGTACCACCACAAGATTTGCTCATATAATGTATCAAATTATTGATAATAAGGACATTTAAAAAATAAGTATGATTGGATAAGTTGAATCCATGCTTCAGTAGCTAGAATGTTGTGCAATAAGTGTGGTAATTGTAGTGTAGAGGATGTGCTGTAGGAACAAGAGGAGGAAGTACTTCATCTACCTTGAGGTGATGGGGAAGTGGGGGTGGTAGTGGGAAGGCACCAGAAGGCACTTCTGAGTTGGAGCACTGTGGATAAGCAGATTTCTCCCTGCCCCTAGTCTCAAAAGTGTGAGTCAGCTTTCCATTGCTGTAACAAAACACCTGAGAAAAATTAGCGTAAAGGAGGAGCGATGTATTTGGGTCACAGGTTTGGAGGTTGTAATCCACAGCCAGCAGGCTTGGTTGCTTTGAGGCAGGGCATCATGAGCATATGGCACAGGACATGGCAGCTGGGGTCCCCACATCCATCACATGTATACTTCCAATGCCTTCACCCCTTCAATGTGGCCTTACTTCCTAAATGTTCCACTATCTCCCAGTGTTGCACTGGGCTAGTGATCAGACTGGTCAGGCATCTAGAGAGCTATTTTGTAGACCAAGCCCTCAACACACTACCTCTGGGAGACATTCATGATCCAAACCATAACATCAAGGGATTAAGAGAAGAAAGGCACTCTAGGGAAGATATAAAGGTGAGGCTCAGAGAGACAGGCATCTAAGGAGCGTGAGGTAAACGAGACAAAGGACACAGGAAGGACTGCTTAGAACCCCCCCCCCCAAAAAAAAAAGGCTTTGGATGTTTTACTAATGATCTGGGGCCTTTTTTTTTTCTGTGAAAAGCCCTCATAGATGTTTGTAAGAAGGTGTGACACGATTTTAGAATATAATTCTGTTAACAAAAGAGTGAGTAGACTGCAGAGGAGAGAGAAGCTGGGGGCAGGAAAACCAATTAGGAAGCAATTGCAATTGTCCAGGAAACGAGGCAACACCAACACAGTTGTCTGCTTCCTAAAATACTGTGCCCATCACCCAGCTTTGCTTTCCTCCTCTTATTTCTGGAGCTTGAAAAATCACTTAGCCTCCCTGTGACTCAGAATCCCTCCCTATTAATAGAAGATGACAAAATACTTATCTTACCTCATGCAGAGAGGTACTGAGAGATGCAATTGTAGCCAGGAAAAAAGAAGAAATGTTATTTTAACTGCCAGTCGCAATAATTCCTCTTGGGGGAAATAAACTGCTTTTTACCCCATAATGGTTTATTAGAAAAATTTTCAAACCTCCAGAAAATTTGAAGGTTGAGTCAAAGCAACAAGAGAACTCTTTGGAAGGCGCTTTTACAGACATGCTAAGCATTCCCTATCCAGGAAGGTGCGTCTCCCCACCAGGACCCATATTACCTTCAGGAGGAACCTGTGACTGCAACCTTCCTGGTTACAAGCACTGTTCAGTAAAGTGAGATTTTGTAAAGAAAAGCCTGCTTTCCTATTTTCCTATTAGAAACAAACCTGTGAGGGATGCTATTCCTATTTTTGCCCATTGCTGAGTTAAGGACCAGGCCATACTAGAGAGGAATCACACCATACTTACACGAAGAGTTGGGCACAGTCTTTCAGGTTGTTTTTTACCCTTTGAAGCTCTCAGTCTAACCTCATAGTGATGGGCACCTACTCACGACCTTTTCCTCCTCTACTGCCAACCATATTACTGGCGCTAGAAATCCAGTTCCCTGCTCTGGACCAAATGAGAGTTCTCTGCTCCTCCGTTGAAAATGATCGATGGTATCTATGCGAGAATGTACAGCAGACTAAAACTGCTTTAAGTCTTGCCAAATGAGTTTCTCTTCTACCTTAAAAAAAAATCCATACCTGGGGCTGGAGAGATTGTTGATCAGTTAAGAGCACTTCCTGTGCAAGTTTGAGAGCCTGAAGAGACCCCGAGGCAGTCGAGTTTGATCCCCAGGAACATAAATATCTGAGCATGCCCGTGCACATCAGTAAACCCCAATTCTGCAGGAGGGCAGACATGGGAAAATTGCCAGGGCTCACAAAAACAAAACAAACAAAAACCCAAGATCAGTAAGAGACTCTGGCTCAAGTAAGAATAGGTAGAAGTGTGATAGAGAGGGATACCCTACATTCCCCTCGGGCCATAGCAGGTGAGAACACCCCACCATGAGCGAGCACACGGAACATACATGTTCACACCATCCCCCCACACCACATTACCCAACATTCAAAAAAAAAAAGTATTCTCATCCCGTATGTATGCTGAGTTGGTGCAAGATATTCTGAGAAACAAAAAGATAAATCACATGGGTGCTCTCCTCAAGAACCTAACAGGTGTAGGAGCTGACAGGCCTGTAAATCCAGGTACTTGGGAGGCTGAGGGCAGAGAACCACAAGTCCAATTAGCCTAGGTAATAACTTAATGGGACTCTTTCTCAAAATAAAAGTGATAAATCATTTGTCTAGCATATGTGAGTCCCTATGTTCAATTTTCAAGTGACAGAGGGAGGGAGGAGAGAGAAGGAAGGAGAGAGAGAGAGAGAGAGAGAGAGAGAGAGAGAGAGAGAGAGAGAGAGAGAGAGAGAGAGAGAGAAATGTTACCCAAGAGAGAAGTTATAATGACTTCATTAAATGTTGTATATTTGATCCAAAAGGATGTTTAAATGATTCTCAATCATGATTGCGAATGTGCTTTCTATTCAGAAGGGTTAATTTGAGAGGACATTGGGGAATTCCAAAGTACTTCATTTTACCTCAAAAACCAACAATGGGAGACTGCTGGTTAGATGGAGGGCTAGAAGCTGCCTCTGTGTAAGGAGGTGGAAGAGAGTCAGAACTAAGGAAGGGGAGAAAGACTATTCCAAAGAAAGAAAGAGGAGAGTCATTGGACATCCACAGAGGGAGAAGAAGGATGCCTGAAAGGTGCAGTGAAAAGAGAGATGCTTCATCAATGAGAAGTAAGCCTAACACAATTCCCTGGCAGGCAGGGCAGGGCAGGGAGAGTAGAAGCTGCTCACAGAAGCAGTGCTTTCTGTGCCCTGAGTGGTTCTGAGGACTGAGCCTTCAAGAGTAGGTAGCGCATCTCAATCACGGACTTTTCCTTTGGCAATGGGCAGATGCACAGTTGGTAGAAGTGCTGACTTCCATATGCTAAGCCCTAAAGAGGACATGTGTATCATTCTATCCAAAGCTCAGGGCGCAGCAGGGAAGGTGGGTGGAAAGGATGGACAAGCTGGAAGGACTGCTATGAAATGCTGGCTTCTGGACAAGACATGGCCATTATACTCATGAACTCACAGCAGCTGTTCTTTACTTCCTACACGAGGCCTATGCCGTCACCATTGCATCATGGTTAGGGGAGGGGCTCAGGAGATCCCACTCTTCTCAGTCGCTATTGGCAGTTCATGGTTATTGAGGAAGAAGTAGTCATGTTCTTTGGTGGTGTAGCTGCTAATAAATTGTCTATCAACCCACCCATGTGCATGCAATTTTACTCAGTGGGACACACACACACACACACACCAGACATGTAAGTAGGAAAGATAAGAAGAAAGTGTTTCAAGTGGGAAGGGGATCAAAGATTAAATAGGGCAAATAAAACCAAAATACCTTATATACATGTATAAAATTGTCAAAAATAAAATTTAAAGAGTAGGCAGCTCAATAAGCTCTCCAAATAAAATGATAAGAGCCATACAAACCAGCAGGCAGGTTAATTGCAGCACAGAAACACAAGCAACATGAAGAAGCAAGGCAATTAACTGAACTCAAGGATCCTGAAATAGGTAAAATGCCAAATGAAGATTTCAAAAGTTTATTCATAAAAATATTCAGTGACCTGAACGATGACACAAACAAGCAGATGAATTCAAACCGGGACCTGAGTAAACAGGGACATTTCCAGATAAGCACAAATTAGAGAAATTCATGACCACCAAGCCAGCAGCACAGAAAGTTCTTATAGAAACACTAAACACTGAAGAATAAGAAAGATATCTCAATCATGAGAATGCAGGAAAGAATAAATTTCTTGAGGTGATAAGATAAAAGAATAAAATAAACAAGATAAAAAAACCTCTAAATAGGTCATCAAGCTAAAAATCATCAATGAAATCTGAGTTAAACTACAGCATAGATAAAATAGACATAACAGATATGTACAGACTATTCTATCCAACAGCCACAGAATACACAGTCTTCTCAGCAGCCCTTGGAGCTTTCTCTAAAGTAGAGCACATTCTAGGCCACAGCCAAGTCTAACCAAATACAAAGGAATCAAAATAATTTCTTGTATTTTATTAGATCATAATACAATAAAACTAGAAATCAACAAGAAAACCAACTTCAGAAACTACACAAATGCATGGCGTCTTGATAATATACTTTGAATGACTAGTGAGTCATTAATTCAAAGAAGTTAAAACATTCCAAGAATCAAATGAAAACGAAAGCAGAACTTACCAGAACAATGGAAATCTCAGCTATATCAGTTGGATATCAACCCAAATGACTCCAAGACAACCTACCACAACCATGTTTATTGCTGCACTATTCACAATAGTCAGGCAAAGGAACCAGCCTAGATGTCCATCAAAAGATAAATGGGTAAAGAAAACGTCCTACAAATACACAGTGGGATTTTATACAGGTGTAAAGAAAACTGAAATCATCACCTATGCAGGAAAATTGATGAAATCAAACTGGACATTATTATAAGTGAAAGAAGTCAGACTCAGAAAAGCAATATCACATTTTTTTTCTGATATACAAAACCTAGATTTAAAGTTATAATGTGTATCTGTCTGTGTATGTGTGTGAGAGTGTGAGGAAACAAGGGAGGGGGTTAGAAGAGGGGAGGAAGAGATCTTAACATGGGATAGGAGAAAGAAAGTTCATGGACTACATGTGCCATGAAGCAGAAAGGGGTCCTATCTGGAGAAAGGAGGGGAACCAGCCTGGAGGAGACCAGGGGACATGTTTGAGGAAAGAGGACAAATTAAAGCAAAGTGCATCTAGGAAAAGGCCATGATGAAATTCCTTACTTTGTAGGCTTAGAAAATTAGTAAGATTTTGAAAAAGAAAACGAAGTGATGTAGAGTGATGTAATGAGGAGTCATCACGTGGATATATCAAATACATCGGGAGAAAATATTAGCTCCCCTTTGAAGTACATTTATGTAAGTAATAAATGATTAGTTCTTTCAAATGGAAATATTTGCGCTGGTGCAGTACGTGATTCTGATTCATGTGTTTCCTGTTATCATGCATTTCTTGGAAATTTCACTGCTGAAATTTGTCACAAGGCAATTGGAAGATTACAAAGTACAAAAGAATAAGCCTCATTAATCCTTACACAACTTTGTTCTTATTTTAAGGACAATTTAAGTATCACAGGACTCAGCCTGAGCTCGCCTGTCTTCTTCCATGTACTGGTTAGCTGCCTTTACTGCTGAGTTAAAGGGAAACAGCCAGAAACATGGCTGTACTGATAGGCAGTAGTCAGTCATAAAGGGAAAGCACTACCGATTCATTCATTCACAAGGCAATGTGGACTGCTGTTTCACCATTCTGATACTGATTTAATCTTTAAAGGTGACTTATTTGCTTTTCATCAGCAGGATGTGTGCTGTTGCCAGGAGATTTGGAACTACAGAATATAATTTACTCATAAAGCAGGTGTAAGCCCTTTTCAAACATCTGTGCATATTATACCTTTAGTTCCCCTTCCTTTAAAAACAATTAAAAAGCATTAATTTTGGAATGGCTAGACCCTAGGGTTTTAGAGGGCTTTATTTTGCTCTGGAGTCCTAGAGACTGAACCCAGGGCTTTGTGTAATTGAGGCAAATTCTCTACCACTGAGCCTTATCCACAGATCTTAAAGAGGATTTTGAACGTCCTTATCTGGAAGAAATAATAAGTCTTTGAGGTAATAGCTATGTTAGTTACCCTGACTTAATAAGTCTACAAGGTATGTATATATCAAATCATCACAGTAACAAGGTGTGATCCCAGCACTCCGGAGGCAGAGGTAGGAGGATCACCATGAGTTCAAGGCCAGCCTGAGACCACATAGTGAATTCCAGGTCAGCCTGGGCTATAGTGAGACCCTACCACACACACACACACACACAAAAAAAAAACAATAAATAATAAATATTTTTAAATCCCTGTAAACTAAGTATACTGGTTGTGTAGTATGTGTACATATATGTGCACATGCATGCAACTGCTTGTGAAAGGCTGAAAGAATGTTCTCCCTCCACCTCTCACCTGCACGTTTCCTTGAGATGAAGCTTCTCTCTGACCCTGCCACTTGCAAATGCCATGAATCCCAGCAATCCTCCAGTCTCTGTGCCCCACGGGACTAGGGTTATACGTGTGTGTGTGTGTGTGTGAGAGACCATATGCAGCTGTTTATGTGGATGCTTAGACATTGAACTTAGGTGGTCTCCAGTCCTCTCAGGCACTCATGATGGTGTGGCCATCTCCCCAGCTCTTATCCATCTCCTATGTGAGTGTATCTATGGGATGAATTCTTAAATGTGAATTTGTTTGGTCAGTGTGATGGCTAGGTTTTGTTGTCAACTTGGATCTTTTTAATTATCTTGAGTGGGTCTCTGAGGATGTTTACAGGAAGGCAGTCTCTCAGCAAGGGGCAGGATGTAAAGAAGCTCAAAGAAGCTAGAAGTCAACATCCTTTCCTGTGTGGGCAGTACAGGAAGGAAATTCCAGAGACTCAGGAAGCCATTAAGTCTGGGGAAGGGTTGCAAGACCTCACCCTAAGGGTATATAAAGGAGAAGAAATTCTCTTTGGCCCGTCTGCCTGTTTCCTGTTTTGTGTGTGTGGTGTAGGTGATGAGTTTTTCTCTCTGCTCGGACCTGTGAAAGAGGACCAGCCTCTTTCACTGTTACAGAACTTCCCCTCGATCTATAGATTCAATAAATACTTTCCTCCCCCAAATTGTGCCTGGTTTGAAGATTCATCCCAGTGGCATGTGGCTGACTGTGACAGTCAGAGTAAAGGAGTTCATAATGTTGGTAGAGATCAGGAACTGTGATAGCCTGCCATCCGTAAGCTACGCCCTCTTACCTCACCAATGCAACATGCCTAAAACCCTTTGTTGGTCTGATATATAAGTTCTAATATCCTATGGAAACTTCACAATGCTCTTATAAGGGGTCAAATTATGTACATTCCTAAAGATTTAAAGGCTTTTAAAATGTGTTATTTATCTGAGAGAAAGAGCTGAGCTTGGTGGTGCACACCTTTAATCCCAGCACTCAGGGAGGCAGAGGTAAGAGGGTCACTGTGAGTTCGAAGCCAGCCTGAGACTAGATAGTGAATTCCAGGTTAGAGTGAGAACCTACCTCAAAAACAAACAAACAAACAAACAAACAGTATTATTTGAGAGAAAGAGCCACTGTAAATGAACTCCAGACACATACACCCCCTTGTGCATCTGGCTTTACACGGCTACTGGGGGATCGAACTCAGGTCTTTCTGCTTTGCAGGCAAACACCTTAACTGATAAGCCTTCTCTCCAGCCTGACTTAAAGTGTTTTTGAATTTCCTTTTCTCTGCAGCTTTGTGGTAGAACACATGTATGATGTGTGAGACCCTGGGTTTAATCCTTAACACCCCCCCAAAATTATTTTTAAAAGAATGAATTTCCTTTCCTCTAAACATTCTCTTCATATTATTTACCGATTGAAAGTAGATTGTTAATCCTAGTTTTTTCCATATTCTCCAACTATATTAAGTTCATTCTAGCCAGTAGACTTAAATGTCATTAATCAATTATTAGTTTCACCGAGAAAAAAAAAATGTAGAGCCACTCGATTATCTCCTAGCACACTTTGAAACAATTCATTGATACTTTCCTACTCAGCACATGGAAATCTCAAATTGTGATGGTAACTGTTCTTATTTCTCAGGCTGGCTCAGGGATTTGTTTGTCTTACTTCAACATCAGAATAGTAATAAACTGTCTCAGCCACTGATAATCTGTGCATACCTCCTAAGGAATTTTAACTCATTAAAATAACAGCCTTAATATTCTCACTGGCACCACAGTTCCTGCCTTTAGCATGAACAGAAAAGAGACAGTAATACTTCTAACTATCTGAAGGCCTTTATCCTCCTCTTCCGCCTCCATAAGAAGATATTGTCTTGCCCATGAAAGAGGAAATGGAAAAGTCTCATTGTTTTCTTTTTAGTGTGGGAATGGCTTAAAGCGTCTGCTTACAGTCCCTAAATATCACATTTATTTCATTTGGCAGCTGACATTCCTCAGCTCCTGATAAACAGATACATATTTTACACAAAATAGGATATCCTGAGTCAGAAAGATTTTGAAAACTCATCTGAACAGGGTTTTTCTTAGGTACAACACTGGAATTCACTGGTTGCAAAGAAAGGCCTCAGAGGACAAGAATACAGATAGTAGAGACGGGAGGTGGTTTTGTAAACACCCACAGGTAGGGCAGCTGTAGGGAAAGCCATCACATCAGACCTGCCAGAAACAACTGATAGAAGAAAGTAACTACTAGTCCTCAAGGATACCTCACAGTTTTTCTTCTGAAAACTAATCCCACGGCCTCACACATGCTAAGCATGGCCTCACACCAAATTCCCTGGACAAGAACACCCCAAGAAAAGATTTCTAAACTGTAAAGGGAAGGGAGGAAGAGGTGAGGCAGGGAAGGAAGGAACACAAATGCCAGGTGGTATGTTAAGGAAATGACTGTAATTTCACAGGTCAACCCAACCGGTTACTGGGTCCTGTAAGTCACCTTGATGATCCGTTGAGTGCTGGGAAGCAGTAAAGGAGAAAGACAGGAATTTATCTTCTTGAACTTGAATCCATTAATTAAAAGTTTAACTCCCCTGTACTTTTGAGTTGTTACTCAGCCACTTAAGGGTGGGGAAGCTAGATTACACATCTCACAGAACTACCTGGAAGAAGAGGAAGGAAAGACACCTTAAAGTGTAAGGTACATGAGTCCCATCAGGCCAGACCTGTGTCCGGGAGCCACAGAGGTTCCACCCTCTCCCCAGGGAGGTGGAGGCTACAGGCCTCCAGTTTACTTCAAAAGAGACTGAGACATGGAACTGGATCTTGAAAGGCACAAAAGTTGGGTTAGTTTACTAAAGTATTAAAATTCTGAAGAATATTTTAAAAGACATTTAAGATCTAAGTAGTAGTGTCATTGTGGAAATTAATAGCAATGATTTTCAGATTTTAAAAAAGGCCTCAAATCATAATGGGGATGGGGTAGAAATTCTACTGTTAATAAGATTCATGATTGCTGATTTTGATTCATGATTTTATGATTCTTCACATTGTTTTGGGCATGAATTTACTTGTGGTCATTATTAAAGGTGATATATATATATATATATATATATATATATATATATATATATATATATATATATATATATATATATATATATATATTGGTTTTTCGAGGTAGGGTCTCGCTCTAGCCCAGGCTGACCTGGAATTCACTATGTAGTCTCAGGGTGGCCTTGAACTCATGGCGATCTTCCTACTTCTGCCTCCCGAGTGCTGCGATTAAAGATGCGCACCACCACGCCCGGCTAAAGGTGCTTTTTAAAGGTGTTCATGAGTAAAACATGTTCTTAACTGAAATGTTTTTTTCTTTTTTTAATATTTTATTTATTCATTTTCAAGCAGAGAGAGAGAGAGACAGAGACAGAGAGAGAGAGAGAGATCACCAGGGCCACCACCTTGTAGGTCTGGCTTATCTGGGTACTGGGAAATTGAACCGGGGGCCTCAGGCACTGGAGCCAAGTGCCTTAACCACTGAGCCATCTCTCCAGCCCTGAAATGCTTTTTTTTTTCAAAGTCATGTGTGATAATTTGTGCTCAGACATGTATCCCAAATTCTAGGTACATATTTTACCAAAACGTCTATTGCCTTAAGAAAAGGAGGCTGGGCAACTTTCTCTTCTGTATTCTTGAGTGCTGTGGTGCGGGGCTGAGGGCAGACATTGGTGCTGGAATTAGGAAACAAAAATCAGTAGAAGACGGTGTGCCAATCAAGTGATCTTATACATGTAAAATTAAAATAAATATTTCCTTGGTATGTACATCTAGGTGGTATTTAGAAATGCAAGTGGAAGAAAGAAAGGGCAAAACGAAGCCTTCTGAGAGAGTTAGTGTTCCAAACCTCTGGGAGATTTTTGAAGTCTCAAACCCAATTCTAGTTATCCAAGTGAAATCAGCACAGTTCATCTCCCCAGCACACAGGAAACTAGCTTTGGTGAGCTCTGGTGGGGGCACTTGTCTGCAAGTGCCTAGTGCATTATCTTCATGTCCAACACTTTATCTTTATGTCCTCCTTCCGCCCCCACCACCGAAAGCTCCAAGAACAATTCGTGTTTTGCTGCTTGACCCATATTTTTATCTGAAAGCATCGTCTAGCTCCCAGCTCCTTCGGCTCCCTCTAGGCATTTGCCAGCCCCTTATAAGGTCAAGGAGCTTGTACTAGAGGACGTGAAGAATATCCACATTCTTACTTCATATCCTGCAGGAGAAAAAACACAGCATGAGATATTCATTCTGTGGCCACTAATTGTAAGCAGTTTATCATTTTATCTCTAGAAGGTCTAATGGCAAAACTTGAAGGTGAAGATAACTAATAGCCCAGCCTGGCCTTGAGCCTGGAGTTTGGGTATCTAAGATGAATCGGAACAGATGTGGATTTACATGTTCCTACCTGAAAGCGGATGCAGCTCCCACCCTGGAATGATCTGGAATGATATACACTTCCCAGGGACTTGTTTCCAGAGGGTGTCGGGAGGAACAACAGAGACAGCTCTGTGCCCACATGCTCAGCCATGTGCGTTCCAACCACACGCCTCTCCCCCCCCATTTCCTGGAAGTGATTCATCTATGCTTTTTTCCCTTTCTTCAAAGATAACTGTGTAGGCATTTAAGGAGGGGAAAGTCATTAAGAAAAGTGGAATATGAAGTTATTAGGATGAGGTAGAGCAGATTAAACTGTCTGGAATTTCACAAAGCAAACAGTGTGAGGTGCAGACAGGGCTCTTGTCTCTCTGTGGCCAGTGCGTCATCTCAACAGGTTAGCATCCTTCAGGAACAAGTCACCCAAAACTGCTGTAAGTAAACTCTGAGCACATGCATTGCTAAAGAGCCCAACGGGAGACAATAGCAGAATTCAAGAGAGGGAGTCTGCATATTCCAACCACAGCCTCAGTTCGTGTCACCCACAGGCTAGGAGCTGCAGAAGGCTCTACACCAGTGGATGGGGTCTTTGTGACTTTTTCATAAAGCAGGCCAAAGGCTGCCACTAAAGTCGTGCTTTTAAAGGAAATCCAGAACAAGAGCCAGGGAAGGTGGTGATGGACATGCCTCTGACACGGAGACATTTGCTGGTAATAATATGTGGTGTGGGGAAAAGCACAGTATGAGTGTGTGTGTCCAGGTAAGTATTGAACCGTTTCAAATTCAAGTAGGTGGGCCTCAGTTCAAATCCCAACCACCTTCAGCTTCTGAGACCCTGAAGAAATGCTAAGTCTCAGAGGAACTCAGGTGCTTCATGGGTTGGTTTAGGAGACGGTAACCTACTACTTCTTTACCAGAGTGAGGGTGGAGGATGCATAAGTACTTCGTGTGGTCTTTGAAACAAGGTAAGAGGTGTCTTTTAGGTAAATATGAGGGTTTTGTTGCTTATTTGTTTGTGGTGCTGGAGATCAAATTTTGGGCCTTGGCAAGTACCATATCACTGAGCTTCCCTCCCTCCATCCCTCTCTCCCTCCCTCTTCCCCGCCCTCTTTCCCTCCCTCCCTCCCTCTCTTTTTGCTGGTTCAGGCCCATGACTAGATTTTTTTTTCTTTTTCTTTTTTTTTAGGTTTTGGGAATCCAAACTCAGGTCTTTATGCTTACATAGCAAACATTTTGTCCACGGAGTCATAGCTCTAGCCTTGATAATTTCATTAGATTTCATTTTTTCCATGTCCCATACTCTAAGGCTATTGGGATAACAAACTTAAAAGGAGAATAGGAGCCTCTGGTGGATTTTAGGATGACAGAGGAAAGACAAATATGTGGGACCTGTCAATAAAACAGCACGGAACATTCAAAGACACAGGAGAAGAAGTGAGGGATACAAGGCAGACTGGGAATACCCTTCCCCCAACCATGGACAGCAGTCACATCCTGCAACCCCCAGCCTGTTATTTAATGGATCCTGTCAGTATCCCAGATCACATCAAGATCTTCATGACTTTAGTAGAAGGCCTGCATTTTCTCTCATAGTGGATGTTATGTAGATAGCATTTATGTCTTGGATTGCTGTGACAGTTGTTGCAGTCAGCTTTCTAGTTGCTGCATAGAAAGAACCCCAGCAAAAGTGACTTGTGGAGGAAAGGGTTTATTTGGCTTACAAACTTGAGAGGAGACTCCATCCTGGCAGGAAAAATGATGGCATGAGCAGAGGAGTGGACATCACCTCCACCACAGCACTGCAAAGTGTGCCAAACACTGGCAAGGGGAAGCTGGCTTATAACCCCATAAGCCCACCCCCAACAACACAGCTCTAGCGAGGTTGTAAAACCCAAACAGCCATCAGCTGAGGAGCGATCACTGAGAACACGTTCATTTGTTTGTGGGGGACACCTGGATCAAACCATGACAACAGTCAAAAAAAATAATCTATGAAAAGGAGCAAGCACAAGGCTAGGGTCAGGCATTTTTTAATAGTATTTACTAGTATTAATTAACCTGCAGGCTGCATAGAAGCAACTGGAATGGGAGAGTGGGGGAATGCTGTGCTTAGAAGCCATAGCTTGTTACAGAAGAATCCCAGTGTCAGGATTGGAATACCTCCCAATAGTTGTTGGTCAGGGAGTCCCATGGGGGTCTCCAAAACAATACAGGTTATTGTCAATGCTCTTGGTTGCCCACCAGAATTAGACAGTAAGACCCGACTGCTGAAAATGCCGTGAGCTTTTGTTGCAGGACACTAAAAAAAAAAAAAATTAAGTTGGAACTGAGCTATAAGACTCCTCATAGTTCTGGAAGGTGCTATGCAGGCTGCTTGGGGAAAATAATCAAAAGTCTAAACCAGAAGTGGACCCTGCAAGCTACACAGCTGACCAACCAGGCAAAATATTCCCACTGATGCAATAGTGGCATGATTGTTATGGGGTAACCAACTGCTATGATTTTGGATTTGAGGCCTGCTCCACAGGATGGAATTCATGCTGGTATTGAAAACTTAGTCAACAAAGAATGGTTGGGAAGACCATAGGCCCTAGGGGAAAGCTACTGCTTTCTTTGGCTAAATGGATATGCTGTATTCATTTGACTGCCCTCTGAATATTTGCTTATGTCCATAGAGTAGTGATGTCCTCACTTTCAATCAGAGAAGCTTCTTTTTTTAGAGGGTAGTAAGTACCGGGGAGAGTCATCAAATCATTGAGAAGAAGTGATAGTTAAGTGCTCAGCACCAGAGAGACATGTGTAGCATACCCACCAAGGCTCAGGGAATACTGTGGGAGAGGTGGCAGAAAGAATGTAGGAGCCAGAAAATGGGGGAGAGTGCTTTGGAACACTGTCTTTGGGACAGGAAGTGAACATTACATTAATGTCCTCACATTGGCTATGGTACCTGCATAGTATTGGATCCATCAACATGTAGTCATGGATGATGGAGAAAGGCAAAAAAAAAAAAAAAAAGAAAGAAAGAAAGAAAAACAGTGATATCAAACTAGAAGAACTAGTTGGAAAAGAAGGGGTGATATTAACGGGGTCTGAGGAAGAAAGGAAAAAATAATGGGAGAAAGGATTATGATCAAAAATACATTATGTACATATATGGAAACTATCAAAACTCTAACTTATCGAAAATGTAAACAAAATTGGGGCTGCAGAATTCAAGGTTAAAAATATGAGCTTGCAATAAAAGGAAAAACATTGCAACAATCAGGGCTGACAGCCAGGGCTTTAGTGTGGATGGTGTTTGGTCATTCTGTCTGGAACCTTCTGCCAAATTCCTAAGAGGCTCAGTCTGTGGACTGGGGCTCTGGAGACCTGGCTGCAGCTCAGCCCTATCCCAGGTGCTGGGCTGTCGATTTTGGTTCAAGGAAATGTAAGCAGTCATGTCATTGGGTGCTGAGTCAGCCAGGCTCTGGGTGCTTTTCTGAGCTTTTGTTCTGTTGCCAGCTATGACCCCCATCTGATTCCTGTCACAGGCTTTATCTTGTGTCCTGGTTCTACTATAATTGGGTTTTCACCTTGCTCCTTCCTCTGCAGTCTGCCTCCAGGTTTCTCTCAGACTGAGATTCTGCCTTTCCTTATCAGTCTTTCCCAGAACCTTCCAGAACCCTATCTTTGTCCCTGGGGCTCCAGTAGGGGCATGGCTGGATCATTTACTGATGACTGTTGCTTGCTGGATTCCTCTTCTTTGCTCGTAAGTGGACCTCAGACTGCTGACTTCTTATTGCAAGTGTCCAATGACAACCAGATGGCCAAGTTACTGCCCAGACAATTCCATCCATCTATAACCTGTTTCAGCTGCCTGCCAGGACTGTCAGGCAGTTTGGTATGGCTCATCACTGGTTGGATTCATTCTGGGTATCACTGGTGAAAAATACACTCTCTTGCATTAGAAATTACAGCAAACATGCCTTTGTGGACACGGGATATCAGGATGCCATATGCTTTGCTTAGTTGCCCCTGCATTTGGACTTAAAAAGGCATTAAATCAAAGCTATCAGAAAGTAAGCTGTCAATGCGCCTCCATGCCTGAGGTGCAGCCCTGCATGTATCATTTATCTTATCATTTATCTCTTGATCAGAAGACTAGAACACGAGTCATATGCTACCAGCCAAAAGTTACAAAAAATATCAAATTTAGGAAGAAAGTCACACGAGGAAATGAAGACCATTTGGAAATCTGAGAACCCACATGTTCCCTATGGTTTGTTTTTTCAGGAAGAATTTTAAAGTTTCAACCTGTTTTAAAGCTAGCCCATCTGGCCGCTTTATTAATGAAAATACCAGCATCTTCTAATGCTTTTCCCGAGGCAACAGAACTTTCCCCAAAAATTCACATGGAGAACTTTTTGATTTGATGTACCATATTTTGTCTTGTCTTTCTTTTTTTTTTTTCTTTGAAAAAAAAAGTCCCAACTGGAGAATGCTTTTGAGCAAGTATGTACATAGAAATATTCAGTGAGTCATGTTTGCTGTTGTAGGTCTATTCCGGTGCGTGGGGTTTCCAGAACAATTACATAAGTGTTAACATAGCCAGGAACTTTTGACATTTGTGGCAGCTTAATGGAGTTCTTTTCATCATTGAAAATATCCAAATAGTTGTTTCCTTAAATTTAAAATGCATAAAACTGATAGAGCAGCATGAATTGACTTTGCGGCATTTCCATCAAGTATGCTTTGTTGGCAAAGAAACTGAAGAAAATTTGTTGGAAATGAAACTCAGGTGATCAAGCCGCAGCAGATGCAGTGAGGTGAATCTAACGATCTGGCAAAAAATGTTTGCGAGAAAACATTGTAGGTGAGACTTTTTTTTTTTCTTGCTATCATTATTCAAGGCTTCCTTACAACAGGAGATCCATCATACATCGTTTCCTTGGACAACCTTACATATGAGAGTTATTCAGTACCATGATTCTGAGAATGCTGGATTCTCACACAAATATCTTGTAAAGTTCACCCAGGAAACAATGGGATATTATGTGATATTCCAAATACAACTCAGACAGTTGTTTAAAATGTTAGGGTTTCTTTTTTCTTTTAGGCACTCAGTTTCCAAGGTATCATCTAAAATGAAAAACAAACAAAAGATCCAACAATATTGTCAACTCATCTTTTCCATCTTAAAAATCACCCCCTCCAATCTATAGTTTCAGGGCTGTCTGGGAAGAGAAGAGTTCTTGGCTCTTACAGGTACCTGTTTAGTGGTTTGAATGCACTGTTACTGGCTTATTTTCCTGAAGATAAAAGATTATAGCTATGGTGTCAGTGTGTTTATTGGTTCAAAAGGCAGAGTGCAAAGGTCAAGCAGACAGTGGGCTCTGAGTCAGACAGGGTGCTGCCTGTTCATGCCCTATGAGCTCCTTTGAGGGGAAAACAGTCCTCCCAGGGCCGCTCTGCACGCCCAGGCACTGATGAATTCTTTCCACATGATGACAGGTACTCAAACACCTTTCCTCTGCAGTGGACCTGGTACAGGAGTATCCTGGGTGTCCCTGTAGAGGTGTGGTGAGGTTATGTGAACTGCGTGGGCTGCGGTCACATAGGAACACAGATTTAGTAAGTCTCCTGGTGACACACGGTCATGGTTAGAGTATGCTTGTTGACCTTTGAACGTGCTACAGGTTCTCCAGGACTTCTTCCAAGAATCTACTTAAACACCTATCTTGGAGCCCTAGGAGAGAAGACGAAAAGAAGAATTTGGTGTCCCTGCCAAATTTCCTAGATAATGCAGATAATTTTTTTTAGGAGGAAGTGATACGTATATCACAAGGCTGGGACAGGCTCA
Organism: Zapus hudsonius; assembly: GCA_004024765.1. Classification (NCBI taxonomy): domain Eukaryota; kingdom Metazoa; phylum Chordata; class Mammalia; order Rodentia; family Dipodidae; genus Zapus; species Zapus hudsonius. The sequence goes on from PVHP010000150.1 coordinate 63,770, forward strand.
GCAAATAAAGTGCTGCTAGAATCAAGACCAAGTGAACACGCACCTTCTCTACCAGCAGAAAGGAGCTGTCCTATGTCCCACCCCCCATACCCCTGCCAACAACCACCACCAAAGCTCTTCACCCTACTATGTCCAGTCAATGTGCAGACGGTTCAGTCTGTCCTGTTGATTCTGCAGTCTGCCCTCCATGGTCCATCTCTCAACCAGTGGTTTCAGTGTCCTTTCACAAAACATTGGATTCCTACATGGCCCTCTGTCTTATTTTCCTTCCCACTCAAAACCATTTCTGATCGATTATATATTTCCATTGTATAACAATAGGGATTTATTGGGAGTGTTTCCACCGACTCTCAGGTTGGACCAGGAGACTCTTAAGTGGGTCTAGGTTAGGTGGGATGGAAAGGATCTAGGAGCCATCCAACTTTGTCATCAGTACCCTGTACCAAAACGGATGATCTCCCATCTTCCTTCAATTGGTCTACCTCTTTCTTTATTTCAGCTTGGGTAAGTGGCTGTTGGTTGATGAATGAACCAGGGTACTTGCATTTAACAATCTCACCAGACCTTTAAAAAAAAAAAAACCCAAGGTGGGAATAGATGCTTAGTTGTCAAAAACCAGCATTTGCCTATAATATGTTGATTAGAGAAGAAACATTTAAGTGTAGTAGACAATATAGTTTACCTCATTTGTCACAATAGCTTTTTGATTTATCTCTCTTTCTCAATACACTTGAAGTCCTTGAAGAAAGCACTAAGACTCCATGGATGCCTTTATGCACATTTGCATGCCAGACACTGAGACTCATATAATAGAACTTGTTGTATGAAAGAAGGAGTTGGGGTCACTGGAAGAGAAAGCTTTATTTTGAATGATCTATAAGCTTTCAGAACTGCTTCTTGGGCCCTCAGCCCCACCTTGCATGGTCCTTCCTTCTGACCCAGAACTGCCCAATACTGAGCTTGGTAGCTGTCACTCTGTCACCTTGTGTGAGCTCCCTGAAGAGGATGGAAACATCTCAATTCAAGGTCTCTCATGTGGTCTCCCTTCACTTCTCTCTCTTATGGTCGTTTTAGTCTTTACAGACTCTTAACACACATGTGAGCCTTGTGTACCTAGTATTTATTTTCTTCTTTCTTTCTTTCTTTCTTTCTTTCTTTCTTTCTTTCTTTCTTTCTTTCTTTCTTTCTTCCTTCCTTCCTTCCTTCCTTCCTTCCTTCTCTCTCTCTCTCTCTCTCTCTCTCTCTCTCTCTCTCTCTTTCTTTCTTTCTTTCTGACATGTGGAGGTCCCCACACTTGCACATCAAGCAATTTACCCATCAAGCCATCTCTTAGCCTGCTTAGTATTTATTAATTAACTAATTTCAGATGATCTAATCTGACATAATGGAACAGAATGTGCTTTGAAATCAGATACACATAGGTTCTAATAGGAATCAATTATTAGCTCTGTGACCCTAGATACTTTTATTAGCCTTTCTGGGCCTTGGATTACACATACCTTTATTGAAGACACTACAAGTGTTAATGAAATAACTTATTCAAAGGCACTTGGCAGGTTTGACATGTGGCAGATGTCCAGTGTCAGCTCCATTCTCCTTTAAGGGCTCATAATTGCAGTGATGGACACGAGAAAAAGATTTTCATGCCAGAGTAGGCAATGAAACTAAAACGAAAAAGAAGCAGAATGAACCTGCTGAGTTGCTCTAACATGCATCAAATTCAACTGTTTGCTTTTTGCAGACCATGTAAGACATACCAAAGTTTTTAAAAATATATTTTATTTATTGATTTTCAAGCAGAGAGAGAGAGAGAGAGAGAGAGAGAGAGAGAGAGAGAGAGAGAGAGAGAACACCAGGGTCATCACCTTGTGGGTCTGGCTTATGTGGGTCCTGGGGAACTGAACCCAGGGCCTTAGGCACTGGAAGCAAGTGCCTTAACCACTGAGCCATTTCTCCAGCCCATACCAAAGTTTTAAAGAATAAAACAAATGGTGGCTGGAGAAATGGCTGAGGAGGCAAGACCACTTACCTGAACCAGTATGAAAGCCTTCGAGGGTCTGAGACCACTGAAGTCTGCACTACCCCTCCCCTTCGCCAAGCACACACGTAAAAATCTGGGCATGGCCACGTGTGCCTGTAAACCAGTGCTATGGAGACTAGAGGTTGGAGACTCACTGGACTCACTGGTCAGTGAAGGTGCACGCACACACAAAGAGAATAGAACAGATGGACTTAAGGACAAAACAAACTATATTTTCTCAAAAAAATAAGCTTAGATATTCCCCAAATTAGAACCTACACAAACACAACATTTTGTGTTCTTTAAACACTTCACTATGTAGCCCAGGCTGCCTCTGAACTCACTATGTAGCCCAGGCTGTCTCTGAACTCACTATGTAGCCCAGACTGTCTTTGAACTCACTATGTAGCCCAGGCTGGCCTCCTGATTCTCCTGCCTCACCTTCCCAAATGCTTGTGTTTGTTACAGGCACTCACTACACCTTCCATAAGCGTAATATTTAATTGAAGCGATTTCTCTTCTAGTGGTGTGTTGCTTTGCCTGGGAAGCACTTGGAGGAAATCCTGGCCACATTACAGGATGACAGTTTATTGCCAGGGAGGTCAGCTATATGGAAATAGCTGGGGACACTAATCAGTCTACAAGCCCAGGGGCAGAAGGCACCCACACCCCACACTTCTGGGGAAAATTCACTGCCCAGCTTTTCTGAGCTCCTTCGACACCTCATCCTGTTTGTATATCTAATCAATAAATAAAAATGTAACAATAACTTTTTCACATTCATCTGATACTGTTCCATGCAATGAAAAATTCAGAGCTGTCAGTTCTAGAAGAAGGAATGAAAGAAAACATTGCTGACACTGTATCTTTGCTTTCTGTTCACATTAAGTTAAATCCAAGGTACTAGGGCAGTGGACATGGACTTTAATTTTCTCTCAAATTAAATCAAGTGTGTTGTCTTGGGGAAGACTGAAAATAGCTCAGTTCTCACCAGGTTATGGTGATCCCCACCATGGCCTCTGGCATCACTCCTCTTATTCATTTCCTCCTTTCTCCAAAGTTGCAAACTCCACACACCCTGCTGACTCCTGCTATGCCAGCTCCCAGTTGGAGGAGAGCTGGAAGAACATGAGCTAAATAATATAGGCCATCTCTGTGTGCCTCTGTTTAGCACGGCGCCATAACTTCTCTCGGCAAATAAGCCCGATTTCCCACTGGTCACTCCCATTTCCTAGATAGGAAAGACCACGTCGATCACAGTGCTCCCCCACCTTGGACACAGGGCTGAGGGACCCAACTGAAACTAGGTCTGTCAGATGCTCTTGACTTGGGATTTCAGGGTTCAGAAAGCGTCAAAAAATCTGAGAATGGGGCAGAGAATGTAGCTCAGTTGGTACAGTGCTGGCATGCTGGCCTTGGGCTCATGGTGGTGGAATGCCTGTCATGTAGCACTCAAGGTGGAGGCAGAGGGTCTGAAGTTCAATGACATCGTAGCTACGGAGTGAGTTTGAGCCAGCCTGGGTGACATGAGACTCTGTCTCAAAAATAAAAGGTGGAGGGGCTGTTTTAAAGTCATGGCCACCCTCAGTAGCAACACTCTAAGGCTGGCAGAACCAGACTGTCTCCTAGACTATCCATGGTCCCCTACCCCAAGGACTGATCCAGACGGCCCATGGAGGAGGATATCCAGCTGATCGGGGATGGGGAAGAGGGGCATTGAGGAACTGGGGATAACAACTCATGGTTTGCCCATTAAATAATGTAACTCATTATGGATAATAAAAAAAGAAATCTAGCCCGACAGAACTAAGGAAAGTGCATCATTTCCCAAACCCGAATGTCTAGCTTGTACTTTTAGAGAGCAGACTTCTCAGCTTCTCCTGTGCTGTGAGCTACTTCAGACTCTTCCAATACATCCTTTCATTTATTTATTTAACATATCCTGCACCAGCTTCTGTTTCCCACATCCCAGAATTCTGATTTAAATAGCTTCTCACATGCTTCAGGCTCCAACATGCAAGGCTAAAGGTTAAAATTTGGGGGTGGGAGGTGGAGTCACTTGGGTCAAACATTTACTAAGGCACCAAGGTCAGCTTTGTTCAAGTCATTCGTCTCCCAAATGTTAGCCTTATGAAATCCCTCATAGAGTGATGGACCCACAAGTCCAGGAAGGAAAAGGAACCCTGGAGCCAATTTTCCTGGAGTTAACTTAGTTATAACTGGCAGGTCCGCTAGTTCTGCTAATGCAATTCTAACAAGCCCTATAGATTCTGGAGAAATGTCAGCCATGCCTAGCCAGAGCAAAGTTTCAATCTGTCTTGTAAGAAGCAGAGACCAAGTTGCACAGTAATTGCATAACAGATTATGATGCGGGAGTGATTTACTGAATCGCTGCCGAGGAAGGAACCCTTTCCAACTCAGCCTTCCATTAGGAGTCTGCATTTCTCAGCAGAGTCTCAGCTCTTCGTTTAGGCAGCAGTTTTGAAGTCAGCTAAACCAGTTTCTTTGCGACAGAGTCTCTAACAACATCTCAAGGTCACGTTCATCATATTTCTAGAATGTCACCATCCTTTAACATTATTTTTAAGCTTTGATATGAACAATACCTGAAATCAACAATAGCCAGCCCTCTCCCCATGGAGTATAGGGAGCAAGAAGGAGAGGAAGGATACACAGGACTGGGTGCTGCTGAAGCATTTGCCAGAGTCATCCTCAATGAGTTCAAATTTCTGCTCAGTTTGTTCACGTCTTCTCTTTCTTCTACCCTTCCTTCCTTCCTTCCTTCCTTCCTTCCTTCCTTCCTTCCTTCCTTCCTTCCTTCCTTCCTTCCTTCTTTCTTTCTTTCCTTTTCTCTACCACCTCTCCTTCTCTCTCCTCCTCCTCCTCTTCCTTTTCTGTTGTTGGTGCCAATTTAGCATTCTGATGGGAGAAACAACCTCACTTATTCAACATTTCTGGAGTACCTACTAAAGGCTAGGCACCTCATTCCACAGGAAGCCCTGGTGAATTCGGCTCCTCACCTTTGAGGAGCTTTTGCTCCAGTGGAGAGAGACAGAAGCAAATGGCATGGTTCCAGATCTGCTTGGCCCACAGGGAACCACTGAGTCTAACCAATGGTAGAAGATTCTGAAGACTTCCCAGGTGGTTATATCACTATTTGTGTAAATAGCAGTGAATTATCCATATGCCTCAGACGTAGGGAATTAAAAAACAAAAACAAAAAAACAAAACAAAAAACCCCACTGATTTCAAAAATGTAAAAATCTTTCAGGGAAGTATTCATTTCCATGGACTCACTTTGGCTCCCTCCCTTCCTTCCTCTATTCTCTTTCTTTCTTAGCAAGGTCTCACCATAGCTCAGGCTGACTTCAAGCTCATGGTGCTCCTCCTTCCTCAGCCTCCTGATTGATGGGATTAAAGACATGAGCTACCATGCCCAGCTCCTCAGTATTTCTTTGTTCATCTCACCTTTGGACCACTCATGAGTACTCTACATGTGTGACATATTAGGTAAAAGTATGGAGACCCTTCCTGCAATAATGTCATTTGGTTTTAATGAGAAGGACCTGAGCTACTCTGATGTTATAGATAGGAAACTGAGGCTCAGATGACTTCTTCAAAGGTTAGTTAGCTGTTTCACATGTGACTAGAAGCGAGGCCTTTCCTGTTCCTGATCAACTCCATGGCCCTCATATGCTTTTTCCAACTATCACCTCTAGTTTTCATCTCTCACAAAGTACTCTGATGCTGTGGGTTTGAGTGGGATTATCCATAATATTCTGATTGGGAAACAGAACAGTTCCCCAAATACATGCTCATCCCTTTAAAAAAATGCATAGCCCCATAATAGTAGAGTCAGGACCATGTAACTGTGGAATCCTCTTTCCCAGCCACTGTTTTCCTTGGAGGTATAGATGATTAGAGTTAGACATTAGTTCCTATTTAGATGTGAAAGATCAGAGGTCTTAGCAAGTTAAGGATCAGCTTCAAGTTGCAGGTTATGTTTGGAATCAGATTTGTGTCCACATCACCTCTCTCAACTGGCAAAAAGCACAATGCATCTTTTGGTATTTGCCTATGAAGTTTATAGAGGAATGTCTTCTGAGAGAATGAACAGAGAATATTCATGTCATGTAGAGTGGATCCATGACAAACTTGTACCCATAAACTCAGTTATGAGGTTATCTCTCCAATCATAGGAAACATTTCTAAGGGTCTGAAGACCAGACATATTCTAGAAGGAATCTCCAATCCCATGTGAGTCTTCAGATAGCATATTTTCAGGAGTGTTTCATAATCGTATGTTTAGCTCAAACTCAAGGGAGTCATCTTTGAAAAACTCATAAGCAGGAAGTTAACAGCTGTAATATGCTGATGGTGATAGTTCAAGTTTTATTACTCTTGTTGATTTTGATCGTTTTCTTTTTGTAAAAAGTTTAATAAACCACACTAATATTAACAATCTACTAGCTCTTAAGGAAACATTTTTAGTTCCATGAAAATTCCTGCTTCTTCCCAAACCTGAACTGTAAGCACAAAAGCTCTTTGTTTTATAAAAAGGCTTAGCCTGAGTTGTTTCCACAAGATTAGCTCTATTGATCTGAATCACCTGTGCTTCTAGAAACATAGGATATTATCAATTTTTTTGTTTTACCCATTTGTTCAGGAAGTTGTGCTTAGACTAATATTATTTAACCAGCTGGGCATGCTGAGGACGACTAAGGAAAGCAAAGCAGTTGGTGATTATTGTAACATCTGAGATAGGTCCTGCTAACCAATCAAGCCTGGAGCTTATGGACTTGATTATAGAGCATCACCTTTCACTTTCTTCCAGGATGCTGATCATGGGAAGGCAGGGCTGTCTATGATGGCCATAACCCACTCCGTGGATTCAGAGGACCTCTTTTGAAGCCATTCTCTTGTTTTGCTTAGTTTTCTGGGTAGTGAGTACTCAGAAAGCATG
>PVHP010000150.1:70852-192160 GCA_004024765.1 Zapus hudsonius
GAGAGAGAGAGAGAGAGAGAGAGAGAGAGAAACACATACATTCTCTCATTAGGGGAAGGAGCATCTCCTGTTTCAGTGTTTAACCTTGACTAGTGTCATGGTTTGATACAGGTGTCCCCCACAAACAATTGAATGTGTTCTGATAGATCGATCCTCAGCTGATGGCAGTTTGGGTTTTACAACCTCGATGAAGCTGTGTTGTTGGGGGTGAGCTTATGGGGTTATAAGCCAGCTCCCCCTTGCCAGTGTTGGGCACACCTTCCTGCCGCTGTTTGCAGTGCTGTGGCAGAGGTGATGTCCAGCCCTCTGCTCATGCCATCGTTTTCCCTGCCAGGATGGAGTCTCCCCTCGAGTCCGTAAGCCAAATAAACCCATTCCTCCACAAGCCGCCTTTGCTTGGGTTCTTTTTGTGCAGCAACTAAGAAAGCTGACTGCAACAACTAGTTAGTGAAAGGGCTTGGGGTACAAGAGCCAAGAAGAATACAAGTTGTTTGGGTAACAAGCAAAAGTGGATCGAGTGCCCTCCCCAAAAATTTAAACATAAAAATAAAATACCAAAGAAAAACCAGAGGTTGCCATACACAAGGAACAAGAAAGCAAAGGAAGCAATTTCACTGAGCGTTCCTAAAGCAACCTGCGTGCAGGGAGCCCCCACTGCCTTCCCCAGCAGGGCTGCAAGGTGTGAGGATTGTTCAGACCCGGCTCTTCCCGCCTGGTGCCAGGTGCCTGGAAAGGAGTGCCAGGAGCCTGCTGGCATAGCGCTTCCCTTTCTGGGCTGGAATGCTTGCTTCTCAGAGAACTTTAATGGCTGACAGCTAAATTTAATCAGGGTTAAATCACCAAAATGCAGATGACGTGCTTATGCAACAAATGAAAAGCGATTCTGCCAGTGCTTTCCCTACAAGGAAATGAATGGTAAAGGCTCTTAGGAGCACCCCAGCCATTTGGAAATGTTATGAATTCAGGGAGGCAGGAAATGTGAAAGTCTGGTTCATTGCTAATGTTGTCTTCCAGGGATTTTAGGCTGCAGGTTGAACAGGCAAGGTTCCCCAGCTGGTGTTCTGTAATGAGTGAGCACGCATTTGCTCTCAGTGTAGCAAAATGCTTCACAAACAGCATTCTAACTGTGTTCTGTATTTAAGACAGCCCGTTTCCCTACAGAGCTTGCATAAACCTTACAACCAGGGACCTGGACTAAAGGGAACCCTGTGCTTCAAGATAGTTTGCCAACCCGACTTGTACTAGTGCTATCAGTTTAGAAGATGTGAAGTTGGACTGTTTTACCACATAATTTTATTGTCTTCAAAGATAAATGTTAAATCCACGTGGTATGGGATAAGATGATGATATGATAAGATATGACATGATATGAGATGAGATGAGATGAGAGGGCACTTCACCTCTGGAGTTGTCTTTCTGAAAACCCGTAACCCTTATGTAATCCTGAAAAAAAAATCCCATAAACCCATAGGGAAAACTCCAGATTACCTCACCAGGTCTCAGCAAGGTCACCCCAAGTAGGAAGAACTGTCCCAGTCCCTAGAAGCCTGAAGAGACATGATAAATAAATGCAATGCAGAATCCAGATGGGACCCTCACAGGTCATTAGGGAAAGCCACTGAGAAAGTCTAGATACAGTGAGGACAGTTGTCTAGAATAATATCAGTTCTTTGGTGGTGACAAAAGTAGGTTAGCAGGTAAAGTGTTACCAATAGACAAAGTGAATATGTCCAATGTGAAAGCCTTCTCACTAGCTTCAAGACTTTTCTATAAATCTAAACTAATTTAAAATTAAAAGTTTATTAAACAAGTATCCTAAGATAGTTTGGCTTATGTTCTACAAGCCCAGACATTTGAATTCATTTCCATTTCAATTCATGGATGCTTAAATTCCTGTTTTGAGGGTCTTCTTATTCTTGACATTTCCCAAGAGGAAAATTGAAACCTAAGGATTAGGTTGAACTCAAGGGGAGGGAGGGGAAACGTGGCAAGGAGACTTATCTTCCAGCACACCCACTTGGCTCTCTGTGGGGCCCCGGCCAATGCACTTTGCCCACCTGCCTTCCTCCAGGAGGCCGGGCAGTACAGGAGTGTGATGCAATTCAATAGGATATTTTGGAGAGGGAAAAGCAAGTGCTCGAATGATTTTACAATGGTGGAATTTCCAAGAAAGAGAAAGTTAGGGATAGAAGATGATTCTGTTCATCCTCAGGCTACCTGCAACCCTTGGGCCAGCCCTACTCCTATGACACAGGGTCAGATAATATAAGACCTATGGCCATACATTATGATTCTTAAGATCATGAATTCCTGAGTGATCAGCAATAACATGCTTTCTCATCTCCAGCAAATGAGATACAGTCATTGTAGGAATGGGTCCTGGGGCTCGTGACAGCAGGAGCCATCGTGAGAGATGACTTGTACTTTGGTCTTTAATAACCTGAGATGTTTTCATCTCTACGGTCGACTTTGGACTCATAAAGTTCTGAGTTCAAATCTTTACTTCCAAGTTTGCTATTTCCGGGCTGTGTGGCCTGTGTCAAGCTATTTATTGATCTTCAAGGTTTCCAGCAAGGGACAGCAAGGCTGAGCATGACCTCCACTGAGTCTTTGAGCACTGGTGTCTGCGATAACAGTGGCTGCTGGACACATGCTTCTTCCCACCCCATTTTTTCCTTTCTCACACAACCAGAACAGTGGAGACAGGCCCAGCCCGGGCAGCTCATCCTCTTCACAAATATTCTTATGAGATTAAGCATTTCTCCAAGAATCAAGAATTCTTTTAGTTCATTGATTATTAATCTGATGTGTGCAGAATCTAGAATTTCATGCTCTTTAGTATATACACTGATTTTTTTCCCTACTAGAAATTGTCTGGGTGATATTCTTGCCACTATTAAGGTTAATTGAACCCAGAAGCAATGCAAAATAGACACTAAGAGAAGATTGCTTAAAACAAGACAGGAGTGGCTGTTCACAGGATGGACAGCAAAGGATACCAGGATATCTCAGTCAAATTGTGAGAACAACCAGGCAAGAAGTAAAGCTAAGGGCAATGGGGAAGCAGAAGCAAAAAATAAATAAAAGAACATGAACAAGCAGGAAACCAGGAAGAAGCATCCCTCACAACAGAGATGGCCTGAATGAGGAGAAGCTCAGTAGGAAACCCTGATGAGGAGCTTTTAAGGTAAAGGTTTCCCAATAGGTGCCTTTTGTACTTCTGAATGACAGATGGCTTCATGGTAAATGTGTAGACCAAGAGCATCTATGATATTCTGCTTCAGAGAGGAGCCTGCTGAACTCCACTCTTCTCATGGAGCGGTCATGAGAGCTTGAGCAGCTCTGTAGCCAGAGCAGCATTAAGTGACTCCCCATTCACTGGTTTCTTTGGTCCCTGCATTATAGCACAACCATGACACCTGTCAAAGTAATCCATCATTTGGAGCAAACTTAATACTGGACAATTCCTCAGCAAGTTCTGTATTTGACATCAAGGGGTCTTCTGGCTTTTAGAATGGGGGAAAAAACATTTGAAAGCTTCTAGTACCAAATTTGGTTGTTTTAGAGGACTTTATTTTTTTCAAGCTGGGGATGGAATGTGTATACTAAGCATCTGTGGAATCGTTAGTCAAGAATCATACTATTAACACTGATGCTCTTTTCTTTCAACGGTATGTGAGCATTTTCAATATAAAGTATTAGAAGGCTAGGAAGATTGCTCAGTGGGTAAAGATGCTTGCTTGCAAAGCCCATGGGCTCAGGTTCAATGCTCCAGGACCCATATGGCATATATGTCAAGAGTTACCTGGAGTTCATTTGCAGTAGCAAGAGACCCTGGCACACCCTTTTTTTTCATTTTCTGTCTCTCTGTCTCAAATAAATAAAATAAAATATTTTTAAAGTATAATAGAGCTGCGTATGGCAGCTCATACCTGTAACTCCAGTAGTTGGAAGGAGGAGATAAGAGGATCGGGAGTTCAAGGCCACCTACAATGACATGGCAAGCTCAAGGCTAGCCTAAGCTACATGAAAGCCTGTCTCAAAAATGTGGAAATAGCCCGTTGGGTTATTGGTAGAGCACTTGTCTAGCATATAGAAGGCCCTGGGTTCAAGGGGTAAAAGATGAGCAAAGGAAATAAAAAAAAATGTTTGAAAATGATGATACTGGCACCGAAAGGGAAACAGTCTCCTTCCTGGCTAGCCCTCATAGTGCTGGAGAGCCCTGTTGGAGCTACTGGAGGCCACAGTCACAAACAGCATGGAGAAGCAGGGGACCCTGAAGACTAAAATGTCAACCAACCAGACAAGATGCACACACTTGTGCAATAGTGACCTGTAGCCTCTACAAGTAACCAACTGTTCCCTGATTGGACATGAGGCTTGCTCAGTAGGAGGGAACTCATATCTGGTTCTGCAAACCAAGTCAGAAGAATCCCAGGGTCAGGAAAGAATGGGCTAGCACACCAAAAATCTCCTAAACAACTTTGCATAACCCGTTAAACCCAAATTGTTCTCATGCTTGGTTGGAGAATCTGTTTTATTTTACAAATGGCAGAAAAAATGAAGGAGAGCCTTGACCCACTGATAAGACAAGAAGGTAGTCACTGCCCACCATGAGACTTCCCACCTCCACCACATCTGCCAGGGCCCAGGAGAAATTGCAGAGGAAGTGACATCATGAATACTGGTCTTACTACTAGCCTGACAACTAGTGCCAGGGTGAGGATGACAGACACTTAGAATAATTAAAACCTCTGAAAGCAGAAATCCAGAGGCTACAGAGAACTCAACACTAAGACTGTCAACAGGCCTGCTACGGCTCCGGGAACTTTGCTGAAGAGGAGTTGGAAAGATTATAAGAGCCACAAAGTGAGTAGGAGTGTCCTGAGGTACAGTTCTCTGCTACCCCACAGTGACTATCATAACCCCACTGAGGAGGGTCTCCAGGGTAATGGGAGTTTGGGTGAGGGGACAACAGTGTATATAATAAAATTTAAAATACTAATAAAATAATAATCTTCTTTCCCAAGGCTCAAGAGATAGCTCAGTTAGTAATGTGTTTGCCTGGCAAACATGAGGACCTGAGTTTAATCCTCAGAATCTATATAAACAAACTGAGGTGGGGTGGGGACTGGCAGTGCATTACTATAATCTTAGCACCTCAGAGGCAGAGACAGGAAGATCCCTAGGGCTCATTGGTCAGCCAGTCTAGCCCAATTAGTAGGCTTCAGGCAAGTGACAGACTCTGTCTCAAAAAAAGTGAACAGGGCTGGAGAGATGGCTCAGCAGGTAAGGTGTTTGCCTGCAAAGCAGAAGGACCCGAGTTCGATTCCCCAGGACCCATGTAAAGTCTAAGGCACAAGGTGGTGCATGCCCATTCTTTCTCTGTGTCTGCCTGTTTCTCTCTCAAATAAATAAATAAAATATTAAAAAAGAATTACATTAAAAAACTGAACAACGTTCCTGAGCAGAAAGGACATCAAGCTTTTTCTCTGAGCTCCACATGCATGTGTACATGTACACACATGAACATGTACACACAGGTGCATAAGAACCATTTCTAGTTTTACCCCAATACTACAAAGAGTAGTAATATTGCTCTTATAATTAAAGTATTCCCCTATAATTGGAACTTAGTTTATTTCAAGATTTTGTTATTTGAAATAACCATGTATTAACAGTACTACTATAAAAAATTTAAGATCTTAGAAATAGTATGACTTTGTTATTTCAAATTGTTTCTATTTATATGATAAGCATTTGAGTGTCTAATCTATGTAAGGTACTGAGATACCTCCATGAATAAGATAGAGCCCCTACACTTAGGAGACTAGTCATGTGATGGAGACAGAGGCTTACACACTGTCTTTTGATTCTCCCGAAACAGCATCATAATAGAAGTAAATGCCAGGCCCTATGAGCTAATGCACAAAGTTATTTGCACTGTACATGGTACTTAGGGAGTGCTCAATAGCAAAATATTGATGAATGCTGCCAACTAATTTCTGGTAGAATCACTTAAGTGCTTGTTTTCCAGATTCACATTTATAGAAAAATGAAATTCAGACAACAACAAATTTCCCATGAATTACAACAATCAATCAATTATACACCATATATGTTTTGGCAATGCCAGAAAATAGCAGACTATCTCATCCCTTCTAATCACTGAGAACAGAAACTCCCAGAGTGATGTTCTAATGGCACAATGTCACCCCAGCTTAACTGCTGTCAGACGTGACGTAGCTCTTCTGATCATGACTTCAGTCTCAGGGTTATTTTCAAATATGAGAGAACTCAGGTGCACTATACTTCTAGTTCAGGGGAAAAGTTATATATATATATATATATATATATATATATATATACACACACACACACACATATATATATATGTATATATATATATAATTTAATTTGATTGCTGCAACTTTAACGACCAAGGCAGACAAAGGAACTCTAAAATTTTCCATAGGTAAGAGTTTTGACAAGAATTTCTGATTCCCCTCATTGCCTTTTGCAGCCGGGACCTCAGGCCTGAACAATGGTTAATGTTTAAAAAGGTACAGTGTGTTCTGCTCAACAGCCCTGCTCATTTCCTCTTCCTGGTGGTGCTGTTGTGATTAGAGGTCTCAGCTAAGGGCTCCTCATGACATGAAAATATAGGAGAAATGACACACTCGGGTCACAGTCAGTGTGAGATTAAAGCTGCTTCAAGATAAGGATGTTGCAGCCTTAAGGAAAAACTCAGTTGACTTGGGCTTCAGTGGGAGTAGCTTCGCTTTAGTTTGTGGAAATAACCCACAGCCACCCCTGAAATGTGTGTGAGGATTTCAGACAGGAAATGAAGGAAATACAGCATTAAACTGAAATCACAGTGGGATTTCAAATGCCAAATATAGACTCTGCGGTGAGAATTTGATCAGAGCCCTGCCTGCGTGGCTGGCCCTCTCGACTGCAGTAGTGGAAGGAATTACATGGTCTGCTCATCAAATCCGGGACACAAAGTGCTTTCAGCCCTCCAACTGTCCTCCTTCCTTTGTTATTAACCCCATTTCTCACTAATCTCCCCGCCATGTTCTGCGAAGCCAGCCAATGCGGTGCTCATACATTTCCTATAAATGACATGCCCGGTCCTCCTCCCACCAGTCTGATTAGCTCTCTTTCTTTCCATCCTTACTCATCTTTGCCAGGTGACCTCACACGCCATTCATCCTTGGCAGTCATCCTTTGTCCGTGGATCTGCTCGCTGTGACTGTGTATTTACTTGTACTTGGCACTGGGCTTGGTACTGGGGTCACCCAGGTAAATCCCAGTCACTGCCCTCACAGAGGCCACAGTTCACATGAAAAACATCCTAATAAAATGTGTCGAGGGCAACGGGCAAGACAGGCACGCGGAAGCCTGGTGACAAGCATCTTCAGGAGTATCCGGAGGCTTCCTGGAAAAGCAGATGCCCAAGCTTTCTTGGAAGAGGAGAAGCTGGGAAGGTGCAGGGCAGATAGTATTTGTGGTCAGAACCATAGATCAGAGAGAGAGAGAGATGCGAGGAGTCACATTTGCTGAGGTATGCAACTTCCCCAAGAGGAATTCTCTGAATTTAGTGTCTTTTGCTACAATCGACTTAGACAAGCTGTCATCTCCTCTGTGGGTCTGTTAGAGGTGAGTGGGTTCCACTGTCCTGGAAATACATTGTCAACTTACTGACCACCTCCCACCACACGGCCCACCAGTACCATCAAGACTCCATGGCCATGGAAAAATGTGTCACGCTGTCAGATGTCAGGATGGACCCAGGACCACATGCTGGTGTGACTCAGGGCAGACATGTGCACCTGAGTAGAAAACCATCCAAACCTCTCAAGGAGAAATTCCACATATCCCCACTGTTGTTCTATTTCCTAGCCTTAGCCTTTGTGGTGAGGATTTATACTTTACATTTAGAAAAGCCCATTCATTGATGTTTCTACTAAGATTTCATTGGGTAATAAATAAAATTCACCAAGCAAGTGTAGAGTAGAAGTTCAAATCCTACAGAGACAGAAGAGAATCATTCTATTTAAATTAAGATTTGAAAATTGATGAGGTTGGCACTTTTTATTGATATGATTCTTAACTCAGAAGTGAGTCATTTTTAAGCCTTGGTTCATCTGACTTTGTGGGCAGCAGGCAGTGTGGTCTGAGCTTTTGTGAGCTCTGCTTCGCAGAGAAGCCTGGGGCCTGAGATGGAGGCTGAGGCTTGATCTCATGGGTGGCTTTTAAGAAAACAGACCCCAACATTCCACAGCTGTCAAATGGCCATCTTTCATGCCTGGTTAAATTCCAATCTCTTTCCCACTGCCTGGGGTCAGGGGAGGATGGGGGAGAACGGTAGAATGGTGGGTGAACTCAAAACAACGGGACAGAAAATAGCACTGAGGAAGCTTTATAGACTCAGCTGCTCCAAAGTTGTCATTTCAAGGTTACAGCTTTAAAGTGACCAAAAGGGCAGCTTTCCGCCTCACCTTCCTCAGTGGAAACAGCCAGAACGGAGCCTGACTCTGTAAAGAAGACAGGAAAATCCTGAAGCAGGAAGTCAGGGAGCCAGTGGGGAATTTTGGTTATTTAACACAACGCTTTTAGAACTCCCAAATAAAAGACACAGGAACATGTTTCTCAGGACCCAGAGGAAGAACTAAATGATATTGTACTGTGAAAATGAAATTATTGTTCTGTTTTCCATTCCAAAATTTGAGTTTCCAAATCCTGGTGATATCTTCATAGGCAAACGTCCCATGATGAAATGGTTACATAAATTAAAAAAGGCACTTAATCCCAAGGCTGTATCACTGAGGACCAAGAAGGACAAGCAGCCTGCCTTTACTCAGTTATGCTTCACAGTAAGATGGTCAAAAGAACCTGGATGTGGGTACTTAGGGAAAACAAATGGCGCTTTCTGAGTTCCACGCCCTGCCAGCATTGCATCCTTCTCCACTCTGAGAAGGTCTCTGCCTGGCCATGGCCATGGGAAAATGCTCGGGTCCTCACCCTGCAGCACCTGAAGGGACCTGGAAGTTTCTTTTCCTTCCACAATGCTCACTCCTCCTCCTTACCAAAGTGATAGTTGATTATATAGCCCATTCCCGATGTTTCCCTGACTTCTGTCTTTCTGGAAGAAACCCTCAGCCAGCCAATCATGCTGTTCTTCCCAAGGACTGTACCAAGCATGCGCTCCAGGCAGGCTTGTTTCTGTATCTCCTTCCTGACCTTACTTCCCTCACAGCCACACACAGAGGATATTGGGAACACCTCAAATGCTCTTCCAGACTTCAATGGCCTTTTCCACCTTTGAAGACAACAGACCAACAAGAATGGAGCTAGAAGCAGGAAGGTATTTCCTAACATATGTTGAGATAATTAAAGGACAATGCCTGAATTTCTCAACCAGGACAGCATTACTGAGATTACCCTCTAAGTGGTGTTTGAAGTACAGTCTTGGAAAAATCCAAGTTCAAAGCAATTATCTGGCCAAGAGTGCATTTTACAGATAACTCTATAGTTTTATTGAATACAGTTCTCTAGTCTGTTGTGAAATACCAGCCCTTGTAGGGGCCTTATTGATACCATCAAACACCAGACAGGGAATGTTTGGACTGACTTACACTTCTTTAGATGGAGATGTTCTCTAGACAGATGCAGAACATCCAAGGTTACCCAATCTTATTTTATAGATGAGCAAAGTGAAGCCAAGGGAGTTGTGATCTGCCCAAGGATACAAGGCCAGTTAGAAGTCCAGCAAGAAGAAGATCAGCTTAATATTGAACTCATCACCATGTTGTCATGGATGATGGAAGAGAGCAGATAAAGACAGCAAAATAGAAGAGGGGATAGTTGGGAAGAGGAGGGGGTTTCCGTGGAAGGGAACAGGGACAGGAGGGTGGTGGGAGAGGATTATGGAACTTTTGACATAAAGATTTTAATAGAAAAAATTGAGCAGGATAAATAAACCCACATTTGTTATTTTAAAAGCTTACTAAATAACTGCTACATGCTTCCTACATTCTAAGAGGGAATGAGAGTCAAGATTTACTATCTTTGAAACAATGTAGAATGGTGGATGTGGAGGACCCAGAAAGAGCCAGGAACCTGGTAGGGAAAGTGAGGCATCCACTTTGAGCCCCAAATTTGAAGGGACATCAAAATCTCACCTATCAATTAATATTACTCCAACACAAACAGTATCAGCCTTACTGAATTTTTCCCTCTGGCTCAGGCTTGAATGTGTGTCAAAAGACAATTACTGAGGCAGAATATAGCTAACATTTTGATATTGTTGTTCATCATAGATGTTCCCATTAATTTTGACTGTTTAAAGTGTTACATTGAAATATTATTTGTCTATTGGCGGTATTCAAATACTAAGTTACATGTATATCAACAACAATAATAAAATGTATTTAGTATTTCTAAGACTACAGCTATCCTGATAGGTATGGTAGTAAATGCCTGTAATCCAGCCCTTTCTCTGTCTCTCTCTGTCTCTGTCTCTGTCTCTCTTTCTCTCTCTCTCTCACACACACACACACAAAATAAACAACAACAAAAACACCCATAAAAAAATCAAAGCAGGCTTTAAAACTGTACAGACGGACTCCACCAAAACAACATTGAGTTTCTGGTGCTTCCTCCCTCCAAATTCTACATGTTGGGCAGTGGCTTCTTCCTCACCTCCAGGAGAACCTAACAAAGGCAGAGATGAGGATGGAAAGGAAAGGAGAGTCCTTTCTGTATGCTCTATTTGCAAGATACGGCTGTATCTTCTGTGTTTTGTTCACATTTAGTAGATGTGTTTTCTGCTTTCCTTGCTTGGAGGACTGAGGTTGTTTCAGCCACTGTCTCCTTGCTGTGGCTTGAGAAGCTTCCTGATGGCAGGGGGAAAGATGGCATGAGCCAAGGCTGGACATCACCTCTGTCACAGCAGCTAGAAAACACCAGCAGGAGAGTGAGCCAAACACTGGCAAGGGGAAGCTAGCTACACCACTCATAAGCCAAGGGCAAGGGGAAGCTGGCTACACCACTCATAGGCCCACACCAACCACACTCTCCAGCAAGGCTCCCATTCCCAAATTGCCATGATCTGGGGATCAGGCATTCAGAACACATGAGTTTATGGGGTTACACCTAAATCAAACCACCACAGATTTCTTCAATTTTAAGAAATGTTTTTAGAGAAGCCGGGCATGGTGGCGCACGCCTTTAATCTCAGCACTTGGGAGGAAGAGGTAGGACAGCTGCCGTGAGTTCAAGGCCACCCTGAGACTACATAGTGAATTCCAGGTCAGCCTGGACTAGAGTGAGACCCTCCCTTGAAAAACAAACAAACAAAAAAGAAATGTTCTTATAATCATGCCAAAAGATAAGATCCAAATACATAAGGCCCATTGCCTACATCTCTGGGCCTGAGCATGGTGGTTGGGAGGACAAAGTGAACAGAATCAAGGAATGGGGTTAGAGGAGGTGTTTCAGATGCCAACTGTCCCATCAATGATGTGATAAGTTCAGAGCTCACTTGTCTGCTTCCTTCCCAAACTTCCTCTCCAGAGCTGTCAGCAAACTCATTTGACAGATGTTTGATCACTTTCCTTGACCACTTGGCTTGCATCCAGCTCTTTGTCCATAACAGAAAAGGGTTAAAAAAAAAAAAAGAGTCTGAAAATTGACTATCACAAGTCTACTTTCCTTTGATAATTGCTCAAAAATAGGGTACATGAGAGCCAGAGGAAGAAAATAACTTGTAAATGATTCCTAAAATCGAATTCATCCAGCCTGCAGGTTTGGAGACTGTCTTTTCATTTGCATGTGTGCAGGATGCGGTGCAGAACAGGTTGAATACACGGGGCAGCCACAGGTCACGACCATCCTCTAAGTGATAACAATAGCGAATCATAGGCTGTGTCCTCAGTTGGCTAATTCTTGAATCCAAATGCATACTGTGGGTTTACCTGGTTTTCATAACATGCCTTTGAAGATTTGGGAAATTTTCTCTAGTAAGTATGTTGAATAGTTTTTTGAACAAAGTTATTTTCATTTCTTGAATCCCTCCCATTGGTAGGGGAGAAGGTAGGTGTGTGTATGTGTGTGTGTGTGTAAAAGTGCTTAAGGCAACAGGGGAATGCAGAAAAGTACTGCGAGTCAAGTCTACTAACAAATTTCATGATCAGATTCAAACATTAGTGAGATAGAAACAGATATAGACAGAACGAGTTGTTCATAAGGTCATGTTTGATGAACAGACACAAAAATTTGATTCTGTGACTGCTTGCAGGTATTTATGAGATACTATTTGGTGGTGGTGGATATGGTGTTTGGAGGAGTGGTGAGAATCTATAAAGCAGGTTTTCAAACCATGTGTGGATTGACATCTGCTAAGCTCCATGCGAATACAGGGGAAAGAACAGCCGAGAGTGGACTCTGAGCTGGAGAGCTTGTGTTTTCCTGTGATCGAAAAGCCGAGACCCTAGCCTGGGGACTGAACATCACTGATGGATCGCATTCCACAAACCCTGGGGTTGGTTTAGCAAAGAATGAGAAGAACTGGAAACAGTGAAAGAAGACAACTCTTCTGGGTCTTGCTGGAGAGAGAAAGAGATAAATCTGCGGGTGAAAGTGAAAATAGGGCCAATAGGAAGGACTTACCTCTCCATTCTATTTTTTTTTTTATTTCTTTTAAATTGGCACACAGAGATTTAAGTATCACTCATTCTGGAATTTTCAAATATAATTTGTTTAATTTGATTCTTATCTGTCTTCCTATCAGCAATTGTCCTCTCCCCCTAGTATCCCTCCCCTCTATTTATATCACATGCCCTCCTCTTCAGCTCATCACTTTATGCTTGTGTTACCATTCTACCATTATAGGTTGTTTACACATATGACCCCTATATACACATACTTACAGATATCACAAGCTGGGATCTGCATTTCACACACATCATGCTGTTTTGGTCTGTCTGAGTTTGAGTCACGTCACTTAATATAATTCTTTCCAGATCCATCCATCTTCCTGCAAATTTTATATTTCCACAGGACTCAATAGCTTTCCTGTGTGTGTGTTTATCTATCACATTTACATTATTCATTTATGTCAATGGGCATCTAGGCTGATTCCAAGTCTTGTATATAAACATGGTTTTTAAAGTATTTCCAATAGAGTCTGAATCCTTAGGGCATATGCTCAGGAGTGGTACAGGTGGATTGCATGGGAGTTTATCTATTTTTAAAGAGGGGGAAATTTATAATTTTTTTTTTGTTGGTGGTTTTTTTTTAAGTAGGGTCTCACTCTAGCCCAGGCTGACCTGGAATTCACTATGTAGTCTCAGGCTGGCCTTGATCTCACTTCGATCCTCCTTCCCCTGCCTCCTGACTGCTGGGATTAAAGGCGTGTGCTAGAGTTCTTTTTAGGCTAATGAAAGTGGTCCATAGGAAGAAAGGGAAAAGTGATATGTAGGGAAGAGAACAGAAATTTGCTGGAGCAGAGCCAAAGAGAACCCAGTTCTGGCACCAAGGAATGGAGGCAGGGGCATGACTATATTTATTGGAAGGTGAGTAGGTGCAATGGAGGTTGTGGAAATATCCAGTAATGCTTATTTTCTCACAGAGAAAGGAAGCGCTGCTTTCAACAGAGAGTGGGGAAGCTGAAAGAATAGAAGAATGTGTCACCTAAGGAAATGTGATATGATTCCTGGGAAGTGTAAAGGAGATGAACAGGTATTACTTCAAGACATGGAAAGAAAATATGCAGGATTTTCACTTGGCAACACTGCATCTGGGAATTTTTCTGAAGGAAATAATCAAGGAACTTTGCCAGGATGTTCACTGGCAGGACTTTTATATGAGCAAAATGCTAGAAACAATTGGCCATATCGTTCAATGCATTAATCAGTGCAGTCTTGCCAATGTATCCAGTGTATATATTGACCTCAAAAGCTATTGGACACAGATTTGTAATCTCAGTTACTCAGGAGGCTGAGAGAGGAGGATCACCAGTTTAAAGCCTATCTGGCCTACAGAGTGAGTTGAACACCAGTTAACTTACTGAGACCCTGTCTCGAAATAAAAAGTAAAAAGAGAGCTAAGGTCTAGCTCACTGGTAGTGTTTGTCTAGTAGGTGTTAGGTCCTGGGTTTAATCTCAGCATAGGGGGAAAAAAGGACTATTGACCACATATTTAGAAGAAAACAAAATGTGTAAGTATTTACATGTTTAAAATCAGTAATCCTTCTCAAAATAAACTTTACAACTGTCTGCTGGCCAGATTGGTTTAGCCATTTACTTCAAGTAAAAACAATATTCTTTGAGAAATTCGATGGACATTGTCTCCCTAGCTCATAAAGTAGAGAGACTGGGTGTGGTGGGACTGTGTGGACCTTACAGCGAAAGAGAGAGAAGAGGAGCTGAAGAAAGAGGAGAGAAGAGATTAGTACTAGGGAGGGAGAGAGTTTTTTAAGCCCTTTGAAGGAAAGCAAAGAGGGAGATTTTGCAGCACAGGGTGCATGCAGGGAGGAAGCCGGTTGTAGCCAGGCTGACTGTTGAACTCTTTTGAAGTCTCAATTACTATAACAGGAGGTAGTTCCAGAGCCTACAGCATGGCTGGTTCGGAGGAGGGGAGAAAAAGATGGAAGGAGGGACTATAAAATTCTTATAAAAATATGTGCTGCGTATGACATGACATCCTTGACTATATGACATTGGACCCAATTGAGGCCCTGGTTCCTCCTGCATAGATTCTGCTGCTCCCCACCCCCACCCCAGCCCACAGGGGGCTTCCAGTGTCCTATAGAAGGTCATCTGCCTTGTTTCCACAGAATGTCACTTCCCTGGGAGACAGCTTCCCCATAATCGCTATTTCCAACACCAAGTGGGCACTTCTTGGATGTTCTTCCAACTTAAACACTATCAATGGATCCACCAGATGCATTTGGAGGTTAAAATTGAACAATATTTAGGGTTGTTTAGGACTCTGCAGTGAGCATCACAGTATGGATACATGGATATGTGAACAAGCCCCAGAAACATGACCTAGAGTAAACTCCCAGTTTGACATTGTGTAAACGTGTTTTCTAATCTGTTTAACAGCAAACTTGGTACTTCCTGAATGTGTCAATCCCAACACGCCCTTTTCTAGTAGATGAGAGACAGAGAAAAATATATTTTTCTTCCCACTCATAAACAAGGAAATTATTAAGCTGATAAATCGGTTAACCCCACTATTACACTTTCCTGACCTCTTGTTTTCACCTTTCTTTCTTTCTTTCTTTCTTTCTTTCTTTCTTTCTTTCTTTCTTTCTTCCTTTCTTTCTTTCTTCCTTTCCTTTCTTTCTTTCCTTCCTTCTTTCTTTTTTTCTTTCTTTATTCCTTCCTTCCTTTCTTTTTCTTTCTTTCCTTTTCTTTTCTTGTACAAGGCTGGAGAAAAAGCAACTATTATGTTTGGAACAGTGGCACTTCACCTCCTATTTATCATATCAAATACATCTTCCTGGCTATGGCCAGAGATCAAAGTGAATGTCAGCCATAACAGGGCAAATTAACATTATATGACCTCTGATATGACATTATATGACCTGTGACACACTGAGAAAAGCATGGCACCACTTCTGTGACACACCTGACCAAATGCACATACTAATCATAAGAACACATCACAAAAACTGAAATTCTACAAACTAACTGGAACCAAAGCTTGAAATGTGTTGAGGTCATGAAGTGAAAATGGCTATGAATTCATGCAGATGGAAGTGACGTCATGAACAAACAAAATACATGATCTTGAGTTGCCACTCAGAAACAAGAGAAAAATATTGTCCACACACATTGGAACAATGTGTGAATATGAGCAAGATGGGTGGGGCAAACAGTGATACTAGATGGTGTGGTAGTTTGGATGTGTGTCCCCCATAGACTCAGGTGTTTTAGTAAAGCTTATACTTGATCCTCCAGATGCCTGGTTGGAGCAGGTGTCACTAGGGGTGGATCCTGGGGTCTAGCCAAAAGGTGTGTTTGGGGACAGATCTAAATTCCAGCCCAAACATTTGCAGAGTTTGACTTCTTCAGGGCCTGCTGGCTGCAGGTTGGTGTTTGCTGGCTGGTGGTTTCTCTCTCTGCTTGGATTTATGAATGGGAGCCAGCTTCTTCTGCCATTTGTGGAATGTCCGCTGTATCTGTTAGCCTGAAATAAATCCCCTCTGCCCATAAAACTGTATTTGGTTGGATGCTTGTCCTAGAATCATGGCACTGTCTACTACAGATGGTAACACTAAATATCTACTTCCTGCTTTTGACAGCCAGACTGTGGTTATATAGAATGCCCTTGTCTTTTAGAGATTTACATTGACATTAGCCTGGAGCAACATGTCTCCATGTTTTAATCCCCTCAGGAAGATGGTAGATTATAGATAGACTATAGATAGTCATGAAGCAAAAGTAACTCCATGTTAGCCATCAGGGAATCTAGGTAAAGGGTATATATTAATCATTTGTATTATTTTATTTTATCTTTTCTGTAAGCTTGAAATTATTTTGTAAGAAAGATTTAAAAAGTAGAATTATTAAATGTGTCTTAAAACAAGATTGTTTAGGTTACTTATGACTATTATGAGATTTTTCACAATGTCCCTAAACCCACTGCAAATATCTATGTCCATAGGATGGCAGATAGATACACATATAGGGATATATGGAGGTAGGGAGATCTATGACCTATAGCTCTGCCATACTGGACAGCTCCCAAGTGAACCATCCACCCTCTAAATCCATCCTCTCGGCTCTAGACGTTTGTAGGCTGAGGAAGAAGGAAGTTCTCATTCTGGTCCTTGTTTTCCTCTCACATTCCAGTCCTGCACCTATTATCTTGCCTCCGCTGCTTTCTTTGCACAGTAAGGTGTCAAACCTGATGGTGACCCCGTGAAGCTTTCCCAGCCAAACCCTGCCCCTCAAAATGCTAATGCATTTTATGAAAACTGAAGCAAACCGCTCCTCTGGTTCTTGGGCTAAGCAAGCATATAGACTGCTTCACATGGAGCTCTTGGCAGGGCAATTACAATACACATTTGTTTATAAGTGGCTTTCATATAGTTCCATTTGTTTTGCTTATTTCAGTGCTTTGAAAAGGTCTTTGAACATGAATACCTTTTTCCATCACTTTATACTCAGAGACACTTGCATTTTCTAGGTTCTTTTCCTCCAGAAGGTTCCAACCATTTAGGATGAAGGTGGTCAGGCCTCAGGCTTGATTCAGCCATGCCTCTAGCCACTGCAATTCATAGTTCTCTCTCTCTCTCTCTCTCTCTCTCTCTCTCTCTCTCTCTCTCTCTCTCTTTGTGCGTGTGTGTACTGTAGGAACCGAGGTACTGACTGCTTGATCTAAGGCTCTGCCCTTCAATTCATCTGTATTGTACTCACCCTAGTCAGAAGATCCAATCACCAGTTCCAAGGAAATAGAACTGACCTGCTAACCGTGACCTCCATACATAGTGGCTTCACAACTGGGCAGGGTAGAGTGACAATCAGTGTCTTCAGAATATAGAAGTGAAGCCAGAACTCTATTACCTCTGGACCTGCCCGGGGGCAAGGAAAGGGTTCCTTGAGTATATGAAGTATGGAGGGTAGGGACAGAGGCCTTAGCTGGGCACCAAGAGACTCAGAACACCAGTGCACTGGGCTGTGCAGTTGCTTAGCATGCAGAAGGTATTTAGCTCCTCTCCAACACCACGGGCATACCAAAGTTGGGGGGAGGGGAGGAAAAGGATACCAATGTACTGAGTAGCTTTTCCATCCCCCCTTTTGTAGCTCACATGCTTTCACACAATTGGATTTTTCTTTTTCTCCAGCCCCACCCAGATTTCCTGTAAGCTCTGGCTTTGGTGCACACTCCTGACCTACATTCAAGAATCTTCTGAAGGAAGATTGCTCACCAGTTCCCTCCCTGGAGTTCAAATTCCAAAGGTTATTTTCTTGAAGTCTTAATCTTGACCTTTTGACTCATAATTTTGAAGCCAAATCCTTCTCTAGACAGATCCTCTCAAAGTGCTAGGCACTGAAAAATGCAGTAATTTCCAAATCACACTGGTGAATCCAGACATGTCTAAGTAACTTTGCATGGGTCAGCCATGCTGTGATCAAGAAAACCTCCTGGTTCTTGTAGGCTTTACTGGAGCCTCACACAAACAGCAAAGAAGAATTAATCTGAGTCAAGAGGTCCCATTTCTCCCAGTGAAATAATTAAGATTAATATTACAAGAACAACACTTTCATAGAACTTGAGATGGCCTAAACCTGGACCATGGCTCATTCACTTACCCAAAGTAGGGATCTAACTAGGTGTCATCTTTCTCCTCCTCCTCCTCTTCTTCCTCCTCCTCCTCCTCCTCATCTCCCCCTCAAATAATAAGACATCACTGAATATGACTGTAACTGACTATTCCCTACAGTTGCTCTCCTATTGTCCATCATGAAAGCATCACCCCTTGTTACATATCCACACATTTTTAACGTTAGATTTTCACAACCACAATTCAAAGCAGTGACCAAAAAATGATTACTTGCTACTCGAACCAAGCTAGAGGTGAATTAGATTAGATTTTTTTTTTTTGGGGGGGGGTTCATTTTGGAGTACTAGGGTCTCCTTAAAGTTTACCTCTGGTCAAATATCTGTGTTAGAGAAGATTGTTAGATCAGGTTGTCAGGTATTTTTGATGGCTGCAATGATCTTGAAGGGTCTTCAACACTATATTCCTAGCCTTGGAGCAGCAGAGACAAAGGATCCCCAGGCCAAGCTGGCTGGCTAGACTAGCCCAGTCAGCAAGCTCTGGGTTCAAGTGAAAGGACCTGCCTTGGTAAATGGAGTGAGAGTGATCGAGGAAGACACCGGACATCAAGCCTTGGCCTCCACATGCACACACGCGTACATGCATATGCAAACCACATGCCACACGTAGACACATGAAGTCTGTCTCTCATTTCAAGTTACTGAGGGAGTACTAGAGGAAGTAAAACAATATTGCAAACTGCAGATTCTGTATTTTGATTTAATAAAACATGTCAATGCTCTTATATGCATCAATTTTCGGTTTGGGCTAAAATAGAAAAGCTCATAGGCAATTATCCATGGGGATAATGTTGAATGTTGAAAGTTCCACATTTTGTTCTCCCACTTGAGGTTAGAATCTGTAACTCTGCCTCTGGAATTCTGTTTAGCATGTGCACGCAATTATGTTCAAGGCTGAAAGTCATGAAAACCTTGAACCACCAGACTTCCCGTCATGCCTCATGAATCAGCTTGCAGGCCCACGGCCAACCCAGCCCCAGAGGAGGAAGGGCAGTGAGGATGTGCGGAGGGAAGTGGGTTGTCATGACTGGGCAAAGTGTCCCTTTCACTGTGTTCAGTGAAAAAGTCAAGTTTTATTTGTTGTAAGTTAATGAAGGTATTCTTTTGGGGGAGGGAGGCAGGGTGTCCAACATCCCACTTTAGCCCCCGTGGGGCTGAAATGACAGGCATGCACCACCATCTCTAGCTAAATACATGCTTATTCAAGAATGTTTGGAAAAGCAGAAGGTAAAGATTCCCTGATACAACTACTCAAGTTTGTCTCTGGGTGCATTTGAACTGTTATAATCATATTACATGAAGGTGATAATTTTTCTTTTCTTTTTTCTTTTTGTACTTAACATATTACTTAAGGCTCTGAGATTTTCAAATATATTTACCATCCTGAAATAAAATATTAAATACAGATGGCAGTGTGGACTGGCTTAAGAATTTAAGATTGTGCCTTTGGCCTGGGTCCTGGCACTCATCGATCACCGTGTTTCCATTTTCTCAAAATTAAGCAGCATGGGTTCACCCTCCCAAGTCAGCAAGAGGGTGGTGCTGTGGATGTGAGGCACACAGATCACACTGCTTGGAGGGGTCCCAGAGGCCAGCAGGCTGGGTGAGTCAGAGGCTGCTGTCCTGTGGAACCCAGCAGTCCAGTAAGTAACAATATATTTGTAAAGTATGACATAAAATACTAGGCCCTCACATTTTTCCAACTGAGACTGAAAATCTAACTTTTCATGTGAAAATTGTTTGGTTTTTAAATACTAGCACCAAATTTGATAACCCAAACAAAATGAAACATTTAGTTTATAACTCCAGGTAACCCAGCGAGTAGGTTGGTGAAGGCTGAGGAAAGGATGGAAGGAAGAAGGGGTATCAAGGGCTCCAGCCTGTAATTCCCGCAATCAGGAGGCTGAGGTAGGAGGACAGCTGTGAGTTTGAGGTGAACCTAGGCTATAATAAACTCTAGGTCATCCTGAGCTAGAGTAAGACCCTACCTTAAAAAAAACAGACAAAAAAGAGTTGCTTAATAAGATATGTTGGTCTAGAGAAATTGGATTATTACAATGAGCTTAAAGCACTCAATGCTTATGTTGTTAATGGTGAATAAACATAGTCTGGGGGCTTATCATGTCTCATTTTTTACAGTGGCAGAATAATCACTTCCTTGCTGACTCCTCAAAGCCCTTGGGGCTAATGTGGCTGTGATGGGCTCTCTGGAATAAACAGGTACTGCACTGCTGTGCCTCTGGCTACTTTGCAGAGTATCTTTCATGCTCACATCTCGATCCCTATCAGATCCTGTGTCTTTTGCCTTAACCACTCTGATTTAGGTGAAAATGTAAATGGAAACAATGAACGTCTCAGGCAGGTGTTCCCTTGAGTGAGAAGTGCCACCTCCAGCCAGCCTCTTTAATCTCTGCTTTTCACACAAAGGATGAATGCTGAACATCACCTAACACCAGGCCGATTGCTGGTTGCTGAAAGTGGTGCCGTGCAGAAAGGAGATTTAACAACTTTGAACTTTCAGTGTGATTTTTGCCTTTGACACAGTTGTTATTAGAGGGTTGTGAAGAGGCAAAGCCCCCTGACATCCCAGGTTTCTAAAAGACTCATCTCTACAGACCTTGCTATTCAATCCAGGTGTAGGAATAAACAGTACAGCCCCGGGCTCTATCCTGGGGCTTGGAAAGGCTTCAGTGAAATTCTATAGCAAAGGCCCAGACGCTTCCCTTTCTCTTTGTTCTTCCAACTTTTTATCTCTGAAAAGCAAAAGGATTTCCTCTGGGGATTAAGCAGAGGAAACGACCTGAGGTAGGATAGTGTTTCATTAGAATTAAGAGTCCCACAAGTATCCTGAAACTATCTCCACAAGAAGTCCTTTCCCTTAACCTTGGGCTTCTCCCCCAAATCCAGACACCCTTGCCAGAGATCTGCCCTGCCTTTCTTACCCTCTTCCCCTGGGCACAGGAGCAGCCCCAGTAAACAGAACTGTTTCTCATGGTTAGGTTTGTTTTGTTTTGCCTATATGTGGATATATGCATGCATGGCCCCTAACTTTCTTTTTGCTGCTCTTATTTGAGCAGGAGGATCTTACTGATTCCAGAGCTTGCTGTCTTGTTTTTGCCCCAACTCTGATGAGTCTCAGGTCTCTGCTCTCCGACTGGAAGGGCTGGGGGATACAGATGTGTGTGGCCAGACCCACCTGGGAGTCAAACTCTGAGTGGTCTCTTGGGTCTCTTCAGGCCCTCAGGCTTGAACAGAAAGTGTTCTTAACCACTGAGCCATCTCTTTAAGTCCAAATTCGTATCTTTTTTTTCTTAAAATGAAATTCATATTTTTTAGAAGACAAAAGTGCTTTGACAGGCATTCTGTTGGCTCAATTCCATGATAAAAATGGCAATTATATAAGCCTCCAATGAGAAGGAAGATCATCACGTGATTTTTTTTTCTGGGTCTGATTTCTATGGCTCAATCCATAGGCTTGAAGCATTGCTTCATGGTTTTGTTTGATTTGAATTAGATGTAGCCAATTTAGAAGGGAGGTGAAGACATAATTTGGTGTTTCAGACACCAGATGTTGCATGAACTAAGTCTTACCCATCATCTAGGTAACACTAGCATCATATCAGAGCTCTACAAAATATTCACCCCACCACTGTAGTTCTACTGGGTAGATAAGTCATTGAATGGATTTTAAATTTTCACTTCAATATATTTTTACTTTCCCTTTCCTTTTTCCCTCTCTTCCACCCTTCTTCTTCCTCTCTCCCTCTCCTCTCCTCTTTTCTTTTTTCTTGAAGTTGGGTCTCACTCTAGCCCAGGCTGACCTGAAACTCACTCTCTAGTTTCAGGGAACTCTCAATAATCCTCTTACTTATGTTCCCCAAAGGCTGGAATTAAAAGCATGTGCTACCATGCCTGGCTTCAATATTTTTTTTTTCTTTCCTGAGTAAGGGTCTCGCTCTAGCCCAGGCTGACTTGGAATTCACTATGTAGTCTCAGGCTGGCCTAGAACTCATGGTGATCCTCCTACTTCTGCCTCTCGAGTGCTGGGATTAAAGGTGTGACACCATGCCTGGCTGATAATTTTTTACTTGTGTTAAGCAAAAACAAAACAAACAAACAAACAAACAAAAAAACCCCACACACAAAAAAACAAAACCACCTTGGAACAAGTCCTCCCACCTTATTGTCAAGAGAGAGTCTCTTTAGCCCTGTGTCCGTGTGTAGATGACGAGGTATAGCATAGGGGTCACCGAGTTGTAGAAGAATGGCTTCCTGGGTGCATACACATAGTAATGTCCCACGGTGCTGACAGCCTTCCTCCTTCCTGCGACAGGACAGTGGAGGTGCAGGAGATGAGGATGAGAAACAGGGGCCCAGGACAGATGAACAGTGTGTACCCAGAGCTGCCACACTGTGGCAGTCACAGAAGACACTCCTGGGGAGCTGGCCCAGGCCACAGACACCAACTTCCAACAGAGCTGAGGAAGGATGACAGAGTCGTACAGTAAACGGTCAAAAGCCATGACTGCCAGGAGAATGAATTCCATGCCCCTCCCCCAGCTCCAGGATCATGGACCCCTGGATGCCACATAACTGATGGTCATATCCTGGCCACCATGTTGAGAAGCTGCTGGGGGATAGAGCTGGAGGGGAAGCAAAGCTCGAGGAAGGACAAGATGGTGGGAAGCAGTACATGGGCGTGTAGAGACAGGGGCCAGGATGAGGTAGAAGACAAGGACAAACATGAAGAGCGCATGCTCCAGGCCCGGTCTGTCTGAGAAGCCCAGGACGATGAGCCCATCCTGGCAAGTCTGGATGGTCAGTACATGCCTTCAAAGTAGGCAGACGCCCAAGGTCATGTGCCACCCTGCCTGCAGACCTAGCACCCCCTCCCCAGCTTGGTAATCCCAAATTCATATTTTCAAAACATTTTTACATACACTATTTTAATTCATCCATTCATTCATTCACTCATTTATTTGTAGGCTACCACTGGGCTATATCCCCAATCTGCTTAAATGGCTTTTGAAATAATTTTGAAGGTCCTTTCTTCCTACTATGTTTTGGTTTCAAGGTGATGAAAGGAGGAACAAAGAAGACAAATATCCTTCCTATTTTCTCCCCTTCCTCTCCCTCCCTCTGTCCTTTCCTTCCTTCCCCGGCCTATGATTAATCTTCTCAGTGAAAGGTCAAAGAGGCTACTGTACGAAGCTTAAGACAAAAGCGGGGTTGGCTGCTCAGAGGGCTTCAAGCTGTCCAAAGTGCTGCCCTGCAGACTTGCTCGGCTCCCATAGGCATCTGCGGGAGGATTAGGTAGGAAGGAAAAGGAAAGGACTGTGTGTCAAGGTAACTACACTCAAGGAGCCTGGCCTATCCATCAATGCCAACGGAGACCAGATCAAAGGTACATATAAACTCAGCACCACACAAAAGCACTACACTAGGAATGCTTAAAACAACAACAACAAAACACATTTCTATCAAATTTTTCAATTTTTTATGTTCTGATTTGTTCTTGAAAAATCTTCAGTCATATGACAGTGGCCAAATGTTCAGGTAACCATTTTTTTAATTACCTTCAAAATGAAAGACAGGTTCTCCCCCCCCTTTGGTTAATGATCAACATCGTTTTCACAGACCAATCTTTCCACATTTCTTGCTCACTTAACATGGTCATGCTCGGTTTTTAGGGTGCTCTTCAGTTATACTTACATAGCTTTTGCAGTGCCCTTTCTCATTTAATATATTACATTTATATTTTCAATGAAAAATTCTAGAAGAGGTGAAAGAGTGTAAGAGCCGAAGGATGGGAAGGAATGCTAGGAAATGTCTTGCAGACACAAAGTGCTTGTTGTATGCCTGACCATAGGTGGCCATAGGTACCTGCACAAGACCTGCATAATTCTGGGCCCAACAACAGTGTCTTGGAGGATGGAGGAGGGCCAAAAGAAAAAAAAAAAAGCATTAAAACAAAAGGAAGAATACGAGAGAAAAGGGGGCTCCGGGAAAGAGGAATGGGGAGAGAGGACAAAGGAGGTGGCAAGAAGAGATTATAGAGTTTCTTTTAAATAAAGTGTTTTCATTTTAATTTATAAAACAATAAACATACTTCTTAGTACATTTTGGAGATTCTGTTCTGGCCTAAATGATTTTCCTTCTTCATGGGTCTTGTTGGATTAAGCATTTTCTTTTGTCATTTGTAATTTTGTTACTTCCTTTCAGAATATATAACATATAGAATATTGAATGCAACTTTGTATCATGTGGTCCGGAACATAGTCACTCTTTGTTTAAGATACCTTTTGGTAAAAGGGCAAATTACCTTATATAACTATGTAGTTGTTTACACAAAAATTATCTATGGTTTTGCTGTATATGTATCAGCTAAACTCTCCTGTTGAGATTTTGATATTTCAAATTTCTCAAACAGGGTCTTTATTTTTAACAAAAACATGCTTGAGATTTAATCCAAAAGGAAAAAGAACACTAATTTACTTTTCATCGTTTGTTTTTTTGTGAGGCAGGGTCTAACTTTAGGCTGTCCTGAAACTCTGTAGCCCAGGCTAGCCTAAAACTCCTAGCTCTCTTCCTACTTGAGCCTCCTGTGTGCTATGATTAAAGGTGTGCCCCACCACATATGGCCAGCTACTCTGTTACAACAGAAAAAGTCATTGTGCACACATTTCTCCCTCCCCCTACTGACCTCTGCCTCTTGGCAAGCCACTGACCTATTTTCCCGTGAGCACAAGCTGCAATTGTGTTACCTGGCTGGGTCACAGCTGGGGCTTATGGAGGGCTGCTTGGCAATCACACTGTTCCTAGAGGCAATGTACAGCCATAAATCCTCTGGTGCGTGAAGTCGAAAATCTTGTGACTTGCTAACCAAGTAGAAGCCATTAGGGGAAATGAGGCATACAGGGTATTGGTAGCATCTCACTTAAAAACCTATTGCAGATCTGTCTGTTTTTATTATTAAATTTGCTCATAGGTTCTGATTGATTACTTATCCAAAACCTCCCAATATTTGGATTACCTTTTTCTCCCAGCAGCCAAATTATTTCTGTCCAGGGACAGATGGTTTATCTTCCAATCCCCTCTCACATGCATGGAATTCCTCTTGGGAGTAAGAGCCTTGAGAGTGTGCTCTACCAAGGAATGAGAGGTGAGGTGAGATCAGCACCGGCTGCCTTGAGAGACAAGGAGCGAGCGGATACAGTTTGTTCTGCACATGGTCAAAGGGCCGGGAGAGGACGAGTTCCAGGCAAATCTTCTTAATGACCCCAACTTGATTCACATTCCAGCTCCCTCCTCCACTTCCTGTGTTTGCCTAGCCTTTATGTTGGATAATTATGGCGTTAGTATTCTTGGGCCGAATTTCTCAGGGAGTTGCTCAATGGCCAGAGTTTTGCCAGCACTCTGAGGTTTTCCACGTGTATGAAATGCTAAACTCTTTTATGCATTTATTCATTTAGTTGAATTTTAAAAAATATAACAATATTGGATTAAGTATCACACTTTCACTTTCTACCACTTTAACACTGGCCCCTGTGTTCCTTCTACAGTTGCAGTAAAAATCATATTGTTGCAGGAATTTTGGGGTTCAGGGGATCCCCCAGGTTTATGAATCCCAAGTTTTGGGTTCTTTCCTAATCTTTAATGAATAAAGATGGGCTCATGAAGGACAAATTATGAATTATTAAGTTTTATTTGGGGAGAAATCAGAAATTGGGAGATTTGTTTAAGGGGAAATGGGATCTGGGAAGGCCAGAACACATTTTTATGCAGAAAAAATATTTAAGAAACACTCAAGGTTTAGGTAAAAACAACTAAAGATGCACGCATGTGGAGGGCTAGAAGGAGCTGAGGCTAAGTTAGAGTGGAGCCAACCTGGGGGAAAGCTGCTGACCGTGTGGAATGCTAGAGAAACTGAGGCTGAGGACAGAGCCAAACTGAAGAAAAGACGCTGGGCACAGGGAAAGCTAGAAGGACGCACATGGCATCGCCATGGAGGGAAGTGAGGGAAAAGTTAGAGTGCCCACGTGAGACACCCAACACGGTGGGTTCAGAGACCCTAAGGCAAATATGATTAAGAGACAGTGTTATGTTTCCCCTCCCCGCCCAGTCGGGTGGCTCAGTGGGGATGGGGACAGAAAACTCACATGGGGGAAGTCTATGCCACACAAGGAAGAGGAAGAAGTGGGCAAAGAGTGCGGCTCCTGCGAGCTTTCCACCTTTATAGGGTTAATTCAAGTTGTTAGAGAAAAGATTGGATTGGCTACCAATTTGGGGGATGGATTCCAGAGTCTGCCCACGTGGGTCAGCTGGGGTCTTAGCGGACAGCAGGGGGAGTTCTAGATCAGTGTAGGTCAGACATGAGTTCCAATTTTGCCAGGAAGATGACCTGTGAAGGGCATCTTCTGGTTGCCTGAGACCCTGACTTAAACTATTAATAAGCTACCTTTCTCCTTCAATATGACTTGGAAATACAGTGCAGAAAAGCTAGTAAGTGGTAACAATAGCTGCAATTATTGACCACTTACTCTGTGATAGCTACTGTGCTTATCGTTACACACACAAAAAAAATTCATAGGATTATGTTGACCTTTTATAGTAAAGAAACTAAGCTTTGTGGATATTTCCTTCAAGGTCACACTAGTGGAAAATGGTACATGTAGAATTTGTATCAAAGTCTCTCTGGCTTCAAAAACTAACTAAGCTATGCAACAAATCGAACATGATGACACCCACTTAGCCCCAAAGAGCATACTATACATTTTCAAATGATGCTTTTCTTCCAGTCTACTCTAGTTTTAACTGTTTTTGGCTCTGAGTGAAGATCAATGTGTTAAAAACAGTTGAAATGAAAATGCTTCTTGTGTTTGTTGAGATGGCTCATGGTTAAAGGAGCTTGCTTTCAAAAAGCCAGCCTGGGTTCGATTCCCCAGAAGCCATGTAAAGCCAGATGCACAAAGTAGTGCATGTGTCTGGAGTTTGCTGTAGCAAGAGGCCCTTGTATGTCCGTTTGTATTTCTCACTGTGTGCCCTGCAAACAGAGAAATAAAAATATTTTGTAAAAAGACAATGCTTATCTTTCCAATACATTTTGCTAAGCTTCTCATATGAACCAAAACAATGGATTAGGTGGGTAATCTAAAGGTGACAATGCCTGCCTTTTGAAGTCAAGTCAGAGTGGGGGAGGTAGAACGTCTATTGCCACAGCATGCTGGAAAAACTTTAAGAGAAAAAGTATGCTGTCATAGTTAGCCACAATGTCCAAACCAGACACAGTGTATGGGAGGAAAGGATTTATTGAAGCTACAGATTCAGGGGAAGTTCAGTAATGGTGAAAGAGGCTGGCTCCCTTTCACAGGTCCGAGCAGAGAGAGAAAGCCATCACCAACACCACACACACAACAGCAAACAGGCAGGGGAGGGAGAGATTTTTCTCCCCCTTTATACAGCTTTAGGGTGGGGTCTTGCAGCCCTATCCCAGATTTATTGGCTTTCTGAATTTCTGGAATTTCCTTCTTGCACTTCCCTCCGAGGAAGGGATGTTCATTTCTAGTTCCCTGAGCTTCTTTACATCCTTCCCCCTACTGAGAGGCTACCTTCCTGTGAACATCCCTCCCAGGATTGACCAAAAAGGTCAAGTTGACAACAAAACCCAACCATCGTGTGCGCCATGGTACAAAAGCCAAGATTTCAAGGCTGAGTATGGGTTTTCAGGCAAAGAACAGTCAGGCAAGGTGACAGCATGCTCAGTTAAGGTGGGAGTGTTATGGGTTTTTAGAACCTCAGCCCAGGTGGGCTGGTAGTGGCTAAGGCTTGTCAAAGAATTAAGGAACACAAACAAGAAGGTATGGAGGGCAAAAACAGACTTTATTGAAGAAGATATAGAAAAAGACTCTTGAAAGAGTGGGAATGTTCCCGAAAAGAAAGACAGAGGGGGTTGTAGCTGGGAATATAAAGGTGGGAAAGCCCCAGAGTGTCTGCACAAGCATGCTTCGGATTTCTGCCAGCATCCAAAGAGAAAGAAAGGAGGAGGTGGCAGGGGAGGAAAAGCTATACTTTTTGAATTAGAACTGCAGGCAGGCTCAGCAGTGAAGGTCTGTGAGCAACTATTCTGAGGGAGGGACTTCTAGGGTGTACAGTACACTGTCTCCTGAAGGGGATAATTATACCTCCCTCCTCTTTAGCATGTCTGTGAGGAGTGTTCTCTTGACCAGATGAGTGATTGACAGGCTCGACCCAGGACCAGAGGAATAAACTCAGGAGGAAGTGCCTCCCCCACTCCTTAAAAAATTTTTTAAAAAAATTTATTTGCAAGCAGAGAGAGATAGAAGAGAGACAGATATGCCAGGGCCTCCAACCACTGCAAATGCACTTTGTGCATCTGGCTTTACATGGGCCTGAGCAATCAAACCCAGGTCACTAGACTTTGTAAGCAAGTGCATTAACTACTTAAACATCTCTCCAGCCTGCTCCTTCCTTTTAAATATTACCAGGGAAACAGGAAGTAGTGTCCTTCCTTGGATGACCTCTAATCCTAATATCTGCCCACCTAGAACATTGCTCCCCACTCAAGAGTTAGGTCCCTAAAATCATTTAGGAGATGATCAGCAATCTAACTACTTTAGGCTGATGTGGGGCAGAGAGAGGTTTTTAGGGTTCCACTCTAAGTTAATTTTCAGGACAATTAAAGGGGGCCCAGGTTGATGGAGTTAAGATTGTTGTAGGACCCTCTGAGGGTGGATTGACTGTTAATGAGAAGAGATGAAATTACAATAAGGTCTAAAGATTAATAGAATAGCTGGGAGAGGCACAAGGGCCTTTAATCTATGTTCTCCTGGGCCTGCGTCCCTAATTAACTAACTGCAAAAAAAAACTACTTCACTCCTAATCACTCTCAAGAGTGGGCCAGGAACGGCCATTCCATTCCAATAATGGTAAGAAGTTCAGCAGGGTGAATGATAAGATGCATAGTCGTGAAGCAAGAGGTAGAGAATGTAGAGAAGGAAGTGAGCAGTGGGAGGTGACTTCAAGAAAAGTACAACATGGGGACACGTGGTGATAGC
The DNA here is from genome assembly GCA_004024765.1 of Zapus hudsonius. Classification (NCBI taxonomy): domain Eukaryota; kingdom Metazoa; phylum Chordata; class Mammalia; order Rodentia; family Dipodidae; genus Zapus; species Zapus hudsonius. The sequence continues at coordinate 100,288 of PVHP010000150.1, forward strand.
CATAGAGCACTAAGCAAAAGAGGGGTGTAGAGTCAGATGGAGAGTCAGGCAAGAGAGGGGAGAGGACAGGTCTGCCCACAAATAGGATCTCCTCCTCTCCCCAGCTTACAAAATGCATAGGCCCACTACTGGCTGCTCTTAGAATTGGCCACAACAAGCTAGAAACCTACATTATAATATAAAATCTCTAATTTTTATATATCGAAGTTAGAAAACGAAACAGTGAGCTGACTGAAATAGCTCAGCATCCACTGGATATGGGCTGGTTCCACTGCCAAGTGGCTTGCTTAGCTCTGTGGGCAACAGAATAGCTCAAGATTGTCTTAAAACTACAAAGCCTTAGTAAAACCCAGAGGTACAACCATATAAGTCATTGTAAAGGGTAAAACATATCAAATTTACCTTTTCCCCCTACAAAGCAGCTAAAAACACTCTATAAATAATGAGTATATAAGTAAAATCTTACCTAGAATGATTTTTATAGATTCCACCAAGTTTCTGAACTAAACTTCCCAATTTTCTTTTCTTTTCTCATTGTTGACAGGCTTTTGTTAGGAAGCTCAGGCTGGTTTCCAACTGGCACCTTTTCCCTCTCAGAATCCTTAGTGCTGGGATTGCTGGTGTATCACTTAACAATTCTGTTCTCTGCAATTTGAAAAAAAAATGAGTCTTCAGGATGAAAATAAGAACCCATTTGTAAATGAGATGCAAACTAACCTTTGCCATGTGCAAGTAGCTCCAGCACCCATGTGACTATCCCTAAACCACGAGGAAGTAAACCCCAACTCAAGAGAGTCACACTGGGAAGCCAGTCAGAAGCTCTCCCTGATGGAATCTGTGTGGCTACTGTTGCCTTCAACCCATCAAATATCTTCCTCAAACACTTGGTGAAACCAAGACCTCTTGCAATTTGGTGTGGCCTGATTTTGCGTTGCTCTTTTCTCAAAGAAATGATAGGGGAGCATGGAGGGAAAATATGCTCATTCTACAATAGATACTTTCATAAAAATGTCTATGTAATACAGCACCATGACAGAGAATACAATGAAACTTAAAAAACAAACTGTTTTAAGGTAAAAGGTTATCCTGACTTGAACATTATACATTGTATATATGCATTACACTATACTGTACCTAAGATGTATATGATAGTAATTAAAAAAAGTTACTGCTGTGCATGGTGGCACGTGCCTATAGTTTTCACCCACGTACATAATGTATTTTAGTCACAGTGCTTTCCCTCTCCATTCCCCTGAAACCCCTTTTGTTTACAACTAGGAAATTTAGATTCTAAAAGTGGAGGAAGAAAAAAGCGCAACTTAGTAATAACATTTATATTTCATAGAATTATATGCTATGTGCCCACTACTGACTGAGCATGGTTCTCAGCTCCAGGAATTGAACCCGAGTGAGAAGGAAACGTGTTTATTGAAAGATGGTCTCCCTATGCCACTCATGTTGGCTTCTTGGGATTACAGGTATGTATCACTATGCCTGGCTGAGCCACCTGCTTTTACCTAGGCTCTTCAAGAACCACTCAGGCCCGTTGTGCAAGGTTTTGACAGCAGGGAGACCAGTTAGGGGAGGGGTAGCTTACAGTCATCCAGCTAAGAGATAATGGTGGCGTGGGCTATGCAGGAGATGGAGGTGTGAGAAGTGATTGGCTGTTCCACACATTCTGGGGGAAAAAAAAAAAACCAATTTGCTAAAGCAATGGATGTGAGACAAAGGAGTCCAGGATGACACCAAGTCTTCAGTTTGAGCTATGGAGGAGGTTGCCACTTTCTTGAGCTGAGGAACAGCTGGTGATGATGCAGGCTAGTGGACAGAGCCTACTATGGACGTATCTGGAGATACTTGAGTTTTTCTTTTCTGTTCTTTTGAGACAGGGTCTCACAGTGCCCAGGCTTTTAATTCCTGATCTTCCTGCCACCACCTTCCAAGTGCTGGGATTATGGGCATGTGCACCATGCTTGCTGGCCTACTAAGAGTTCTGAGAGAAAGATATGGGGCTGAGATTCCTCAAAAGCTAGGAAGTGGGCCTCTTGGGACTACTATCCTTATCAGCACCTTCTATCACTCCTGGTTCTGGAGGAGGGTGAGGAATGTGGCGCATCATGCTGTACCATGCAGTGCAGCAATATCAGTGATTCCTGGACTGAAGGCCGCAGGCCAAGAGCAGGGACCTCACCCCAAACTTGTCAGAGATTAAGTCATCAGCCCTCCCTCCCAGCCTTGTGACTCACCACCTCTAGAGATAAGACAGAAACTGTTTGCACCAGCTCTCTAGGAGATTGTTCAGTACACTGAAGACTGAGGGAGCAAGATGATAAGGTTAGAATTTCCAGGTTTCAAACATTTAAAAAATGAAAGAAATGTACTCTTTTTTAAAAAGGAAAACTGGTTTTTATTGTTTTCAGCATAAAAAAGAGTAGACAAAATTGGTATTACATTTCATTTCTCACTCTTCTCAATGAAGGTATAATACAATGCCACCTAAGTTTTGTGAACTCTTGAAGATGTATAGATCACACTTCATATGACATAAAAGGCACTTATAATACAGTGAGATGGTAAAAACTAAAACCATCCCATTGTATCATTGAAACAGCTTTGAAGAAAATTTCCAAATATACATTTCTATGCAAATCTTTTCTTCTTTTTCCAAATAAAGATATCATGCGCCCATGTTACCTGTAGATACTAAGATGTGGCCTGCCTTGCCCCATTTTTGTTCTTTGACACATGTTAAGAGCAAAAGCAAAAAGCCATGAATTTGCCTGCTTTTCTCTACTTAGATTTCTGTTTTATTTAAAACGAGATTTTGAATTTGTAATCAGGATCTCCTAGAATATTTCTCTTTCACTTTATTTCAAATCACAATTCATTAGAAAATAGAAAGCTGAAGTAAATGTAGTTTTTGAAAATAAAAACGCACTTATTATCCAGCCACCAAGATCACTCAAAGCAATGCTATTTCTAAGGCACATGTGTAAGTAAGCATGTTTAAAAAGAGCTGCTTGTTGGTATGCTGACCTCACACGAACACAATCTTTCTGTGGGAACTGTGATCACAGGTTTAGTTCCTCCCGAGCCCCGGGCACACTCATCTGCTCTGAAGAGACGCATGTGCTCCCACCTTCCTTCCTGTTGGCCCAAGGATAAACACTGACAGACAGCACAGATGAAATAAAAACCCATCCTCTGCCACATACGTGTTATAGCTCACTAAATTTATTCTTTCTGTGGAAATTTTGGGATCTGAGAGTTTTTAATTCAAGCATCTTTTAAAGGCATTTTTAAGAAGATTTTTTAAAAGTGAATACAAGTCAGATTAATAGTTCACTGTCTACATGTAGGGTGTCATCTCAGGAGCAAGTGAGTCACCTCACCCCAAGAGTGTGCTTGCTCATCGCTGTAAGGAACAGCCTGGACAGAGACAACTGGAAATGATTTACCAATGCAATTCAGAGATCTGGTCACTTTCTTGACAGGATTTGGACTATGCATAAAAACTGACATTAAATATTGGGGTGGGGAATACAGAGGCACTTGAATACTTATAACTTTATTATTACTGCAATCATGCTGAGAGAGACTGAAATTGGTCCTTGACATTGATTTGTGTGTTTAAGTATGCCTTTTCTGTCTTGCTCCACAGCTCCCCCTCTGAAGGACAACTATGGTCAGCAGTGTAGTGTGGGCTGAGGAGCATCTCCGCCGCCTTTCTGAGTGCCAGCGTGCTGCTTACAGTGCCTGTGTGCAGGCCCTGCTGCTCAGCTCTTGTGATGGACGACTCGGACAAGCTTCTGCTGGTTTTCCAGGCAGTCTTTCAGCTTGTCCTCGGTCAGAGTCAGCCGCTGCTCCAGAATGGAAACGGTCTGCAGAGAAGAGAACACAACCATCAGAGCCTGCCACCCGGGACAAGGACGACAGCGATCATGGTTTGTGCTCAGGGTATCCTCGTCAGGATTCAGAGGCCAACCTTCTGCCCCCAGATTTGCTTAAAAATGGGCCCTCAAACTTGCTTTGCTACTGAGCTTTACCACAGGGCAAGGTACTACCAGCACAGTGGAGGGAAAACGCTGGTGCTTATGAGGAACAGGAAAAACAAGGCCAGGCCTCAGTGGGTGATTCTTAGCCCTGGTCTTTGAAGCCTAAGGCCAGGGAAGGGCCACACACAGCACTCTAACCAGCACCCGAGGTTACCCAGGAATGTGGGGAGTGGCAGTGCAGAGAAATTCCACATTTCTAGCCTAGGTATTACTGAAGATGTCATCTCTGACCCTCTGCCACAATCGATCCTACCACCACCCCAGATGGATGGCCAGATTATCTCAAAGCACCAAAATGACTACTGTCAGTTCCCAGATAATGCCAGTGAGGATAGCAGCAGCCCAGCGTGACTGAAAAGAGTAAAAATACGCTTAAGCTGGTGTTGCACACACAGGACTTTAGAAGACAGATAGATAGATAATCAGTCAAATTTGGGGAATCTAATTGTGATGTTGTCTTCAGTCTTTTATGTCTTTTTTTAAATTTTTTTTTTTTTGTAAACTAAAATACAAACCAGGAAGCCACACAAAACCTATCTATCACCTACTGAATTCTAAGAAAAGTGCTCTTTGATCAGCCATCCATCCCACACCATCCGTGGACCTTCTAGTTACCTCCTATATCCACTTTCTCAACAGCCTTTATTCTAACCTGGACTGATAATTACTCTCTTGTATTTCCTTATGATTTTATTTCTCAAATATAAATCCCCAGAAACCACAACTTCTCTTTCCCATTTTTAAGAGCTGGTAATATCAATTTTCTTCTGCAGGCACACACCTTTCCTATCCTTTTCCTAATCCTATGCTGCCAGACTCAGGCTATTTGCTATGACATTTACACATTTTGCCTCTCAGGCTTCCAGTGCAAAGTCTTAACCTGACTTTTGGAGCCCAAGGCCTGCTTTGGTCCCAGCCCTTGGTAAAATTGCAGGGGTGGTCTCTTCTTTCATTAGGGACGCTGGTAATGTTTTGACTATTTCCCTTCTAGTCATGGTTCAGTGACTACTCAATGCCTCATTCTATTAATTTTAGGGCAATGCAAATGACAATGTATCATACAAAAATCCTTATTTTGTGTAATTTATAAATGATACAGTTCTCAAAAGTAGTTGGAAACAAACAAAAAAAGTGTGACAGTTCCTTCATCTACTATATGGTTATCCAGTAGTACAATTCATACAGGAAAGGCAAACCAAACAAAAATACTTGGTTATTTTGTTTAACAAGTGTCAAGACAAGAAACTGCCTATCATGCTCTGAAGGCAAGCATTTTAACATTATTTACAAGCTTTTGCTTTCTTATCCCATAGAACAGATCATAACTAAATAAACATAGCTCATGCTGATAATTTCTTAAATGTCTACTACGTGTCAAGTAATTTGCCAGATACTGTATGTATATATATATATATATATATATATATATATATATGTATGAATGTATGTATACATGCTAAAGTTGTTGATACATGTATAATCAATATCTTTAATACCAATTAATTCTATTTATCTATAATCTAAAGTATCATTTATTTCTAACAATGGTTTAGTAAAGATACAAGAAGATTCAGCTTAGGTATGTTACATCATCAGTGATTACAATGAATCAGAGTGTAGTTATTTTACTTACCACCAGCTCACAGGTTTATTCGTCCTCTTCTGTAAGAATGTGGTGCCTGCTTAACCACTTTAGTATGTAAAAAGAAACTAGTCTTCAAAATTAAATGTAACAAAATCATAGAGAAATTTCATAAGGCTTAAAATCATTCATTTAACTTTGAGTCAGGTACAAAGGAGAAAAAAAGCCACAGTGCTGAATGAGGAGGAAGGGGGAAGATTCAGCTGGGCTAGTACCTCAAGAAGACCTGACCGACAAGTGACAGCTTAAAGAAAGTCACTGTGATATGGAGAATGAGCAACTAAATCTGACTCTCATATGAAGCTGAGAGGGAGGGCAACACTTCTTAAAGAAATATCTGGTAGATACAGACAAGGTCATCTCTAGCACAATATTACAGATTGACAATGAGCCACTTTAATATGATTTTCAGTGACCAAACTGTATGATTCCAAGGCTACAGACATGCCTCTGGTAATTTCAAGGTCCTAACATGGTATCTATAGGGTAGAACTACGCATTTTTTCAGTGGTTCTAAGCACTGACTGTAACATAGTCACAATGGGTGGTCGAGTGGCTGATATGGGGTCCCCTGGAGGTGAGACCTGGGCATATGCACAACCTTTCAGCAGCCCAATGCTATGAAGCACAGTCAAGTGTGGAGAAAGGAGGTGACAAGTCACTGACAATAGAGGGTAACTTGTGACCACGTTGGACAAATCCTGCACACAGAGTGTGCACATCAAAGAGGGTCGACAGGAGATGGCTCTACTACAATATTGCATCAATCCTATATTAATCTTTGGAAGGAGAAATCTTATATACTAGGCAGTCAGAATGTGTTAATAAATTATAAACACTGGAAGTATGGTGCATTTCCAGATAATTAATATGTTTTTCTCATGGGATTTAATGCTTATGAGTAACGTGATATGAATATACTACATCTCAAATTTTAAGGACAACACAATACTTCCTAGAACCAAATAACATTTCAGTGAGTACCACTGCTGCTCACCTTAGCCTATGTTATTTTTCTGGCCCCTGGATGCCAGAGGTAGTACAGTGTGCATGTGTACAAGTTGTCCTCCACCCAATATACAAGCACATGGCCCCTTGAGCTACTCTGAGATTTTGCTCAGAGCAACTCAGCCCCATGTGTCTTCCCCCTGTTCCATTAGTTCTTCAGCCAGGACTGTGGAGGGTATGTATCCTCCCTGATGGAAAGACGGACAGCCTACCTGGGTTAACACGTTGAGCTGTTCCATAATGTGCTCTAGTGCGTCGGCCACAGCGAGAGGCACACTTCTTTGGCTATCAGAGGGCAGGTCACTCATATCTTCCGGTTTCTTTTTTATAGCTGCTGATGAGCATTCTGGTGGTACTAAGGAAGGGTTCAAGAAATACCCACAGATGTCTTCACCCTTGTCGGGCAGAGGTCTTCCCATGGATTCTGTTGTCTTTAATATCACAGAAAAGATAGGAGGAGTTATAGTTCCCACACCATACAATGTGTTTGTCTTCTAAAGGTTTCTTCCTCTCAAACTGACAGATTGAAATGTCACCTTTTATCCTCAACTATACAGACTATGGAAATTACAATAAAGAAACAAACCTGATATTACGTAGAGAAAGCTCAGAATTTTTCTTTTCTTTCACTGAAATACTTTCCATAGCTTTCCTGAGTGATAGGGGGCTAGATCAAGTTTAAAACTTAATTTAAAAATAAACATTCATATCTGGTAGGATGACTATTGTCAAAGTTATGATAATAAACTAAATATCTTCTTATATTGTTATTTCCAGTGCTAAGGATGAAGCCTAGGGCCTGTTGCATGCTAGGCAAGGGCTTTACCACTGAGCTACATCCTCATATCCAAATTCTTAATTCAAATTTATTTTGGAAGTATGTACATTTTGTAAGCTCACTCAGCTAAGTGTACCTGCTCAGGGTCTTCATGTGCTATTAATCATGCAGTAACTATTTCAAGAGCCCCACTCTGTGGCTGACACTATCTAAATGATAAGGACCCAGTAGTCGATAACATTACCCAAGACATGCCCTTCTGAAGCACACATTCTGGAACCTTCAGCCATTTGATAATGTATCTACTCCTCTGCTTAAGAGATTTATGAGCTTCTGTACTTTATTATATTTCTGTTTTCCTATGGAGTAGGACACATTTATCGTGAAAAACTATCCTGGTCTCTAAGGAGCCATGCTTTGCATCAATCGACCATCTCTGGGATGTGCCTGACAAAGCTAGAGCATTTGGGCACCACATCCTGGTGGAGGAATAGTCTTTACAGTTTGAGGCACCCATTGATTTTTACTCTCTCAAAACAATCCTTAGCCAGGCGTGGTGACACACGCCTTTAATCCCAGCACTCGGGAGGCAGAGGTAGGAGGATCACTGTGAGTTTGAGGCCACCCTGAGACTACATAGTGAATTCCAGGTCAGCCTGGACTAGAGTGAGACCTTACCTCGAAACCCCCCCTCCAAAAAAAAAACAATCCTATTACTATAATTTTGAATAACTTAACTCCTTGACAAAGACAAACATGTTTTTACTGGAAATGTTCAGAACAAAGACTCCTGGTAATCACAGATGGAAAAGTAAGTTAGTAAAAAGGCCTTTCTCCTCTCTCTCCCTCCCTTGTTCCCTTCCCCCTCCCTCCCTTCCTTCCTCTTTCCCCCTGCTTTTCTTTTTCTTTTTTCCTTTACCTTTCCTTTCTTTCTTCTGAGCTGCTGGGAATAGAACCTAAGGCCTCACACACGCTAGGCACTTTGTCACTGTGCTAATCCTTAACGGTGTAAAGGAGTTTTAATACTACTCATTAGCTTTGTGTGGAAGCATCACAGACCTGCTGCCTGTTTGAACCCTCAGCTATGTGAACTGGGAAGACAACGCACATTCCTTATCTATATGCTTCCCCAGCTCCAAGCCAAGGCAAAGGCTGGAATGAAAGCAGTATATAAGTACATGTGGGAACCAGAGAATACCAGGGGGAAATCTTGTCTCACTACTGATCCTCTGCAGGTATTTCACTCACTGGAGACAACAGATCTGCCCAGTCACCCTCACCCCAAACAATTCCTACTCAGACAGCCTTTTACTGTGTCTTCATTACTTCTGCTCTGCCTACTTCTTTGCTATCCAAGCATGGTGGAGTCCTTTTCAACATCCAAGTTTTAGCTTCATTGTAATGTCTTTAGAAAAGTAATTCCTGACCCTTCTCCCCAGCATTGAAGCTGGACCTTCTATTCGCTAGCATGGCACCCTCTTTTTCCCCATTACTGGTCACTTTCACTCTATATGACTGTGACTTGTCATCTGTCTTCTCCAGATCTTTTCTCACCACTCTATCTCCTGGAGCTAGCATCATTTCTGGTACAGAGCATGAGTGGCTACTGAATACCTTTGAATAGGTTAACCCATTGCGTACAACTTTCATTACTGTCATCAGAGATAGAAAACAAATTCTCTATAACCCAGATAGTCTAACTTTTAATCACAGATCACAACATACATAAGTATTTATACACATACCCACTTGCAAAATGATCCCAACATAATAAATCAATCAATGAATTCTGGGGATCTGCAGTTAGGATGGTTAGGGGGAAACAAAGAGAAAAACAGAGGGAACAAGACTATTACTCTGGTTTCTCTTCAGATCATATAAATGTTTCACCTTTTTATTTTATTTTTTAAAAATATTTTATTTATTCATTTTCAATCAGAGAAATACAGAGAGAGAGAGAGAGAGAGAGAGCGCACACCGGGGCCACCACCTGTGGGTCTGGCATATGTGGGTACTGGGGAATTGAACCCAGGACCTTAGTGCCTTAACTACTGAGCCATCTCTCCAGCCCTGTTTCACCTTTTTAAGAAGAAACTACTACCAGGCATGGTGGCACACCTTTAATCCCAGCACTTGGAGGGCAGAGGTAGGAGGATTGCCGTGAATTCAAGGCCACCCTGAAACTATATAGTGAATTCCAGGTCAGTCTGGGTAAGACCAGTAATAGTCTACCGCAAAAAATAAGACAAAACAAACAAACAAACAAGCAAACAAAAAACAACCAACACTACTGTTTTAAGATTCTATGCTGACAGAAGTTTGGTAGGTAAGCCTACAGTGCTTCACTTTTTCCACGATGTTAATATTCATTTTTGGGAGTAAATGTTTACTGAGCCCTGCATCATATCAAACGTTTGCCACTGTGAAATGTATGCATGGTATGCTGCCAGCTTCCAAAGATTCTATCAGCAGCACCAGGCGCATCCCTAGTACTGCTGGGTGAGAGGGAAGCACAGAGACAGAGGCCTACAGAACTGAAACAAAGAACCAATGCTTTGGTAGTTCAAAAAGGAAGAAGTCACACGGCATCCCCCTTTCTTATCCAGTACTTCTGCTGGTGACCATGGACAGTGGGGAACAAATGACACATTCACTGACTCATCAGCAGACAAGCCTTCCTAGAGGAGGCACTGGTGCTACAATGAGGTGCACACTAGAGCTATGTGTGAAGCTTATACCTCTCCAGGGAACTTCTTCACCTAATAATGTGTCAGGGCAGTCTCTGCTCTAACTTGTCCTTTGGGTAACCCATGCTCACCATCAAAGATTTGGAAAAGGTAGCCTAAACAAGACACCCACTGAACCACAGTAGCTGAAAGATCCTTATCTGCCTGCCAGTTAAAAGGCTCTACTCTGCACTTAACAAATAAAATAGCAAAAAAGAACACAGTTGACTGAGATAAACAACTCTAAGTCACATTCTGTGGACAAATGAGTCAATCAATTCTTTAAATACCAAGGTTACTTTAATGCATAAGTCCTCATTCATTAATTAAATTACAGGAAGAATTGCTAAAACATATCTTTACTTGGTACATAGTAATTGTATGTATTTATGGGATACAGTGTGACAATGCAGTATGTGTGTATCATATGCAATGATTATTACATAAGGTATTGGTATACCTACCATATTAGAGGAGAAAAAAATTCCTTTATATAGTAATCAAAAAGTGAAAAGCTTAGCAGTGCTAAACCCATTTATGAAGAAATTAACTGTTATGAACAGTATTGTCACAGATCATATATTTAAATTATTTGCACAATTTGTATTAAGCTATTATTTGTATAATTTGTATATCAAAGGAACACTAAAGATACTGTACTGTTCAAATACCTATGATGCTCATACACTGTATTGATTTCTTTTCCTCCTCTCTTCTTTCTTCTACTCATCTACTCACACAGACTTGGGGCTAGCAGTCACAATTAAAGGCAGGGCAACTCTATTCCTGTGAGAGAGGAGTGTTTGTGTCTCAGTGGGACATTAAGCACTCCAGTTATACTGGTATTCACAGGCCTGTATTCCCTAGAGATTATGGCCTGGTTTTGAAGGGAGGCACCAAAACTAAATCATTTTATTCTCAGTTGTCTAGCTTTATGCCTGAGATATAGACAGGATACAACACTGGTTGAGCTGAACTCAACAGACTATCCTATGAGTTCAATACAGAAAAGTATTAATAATTAATCTGGAGAAAAGTATACATATGCTCATGACAAAGCTGATGCCATTCTCTGCTGCATCCTGAATCAGAGGCACAATGAAGGAGTAGCAAGCACATATCACCTAACTGTAGATGGCTTCTTAATTTTCAGCCTCAAAAGCATATCAGCTTTTGGTGGAAGAGCTGAAGAGCTTAAGGGCTCTCTTAACAAAAGTGAATGCAAAAGCAGGTTTTTCACTTGAAAAAATAAACAGTGCTATAGCTATTTTTAAGACACAATTATTTTAAACTTTTAAAAACATTTTTACTGTTAATAATTAGATAGTCTATTAGCAAGTCATGACACAATTTTAATGTAGAAGGAATAAAGAATAAATATTGCATGTTAAATTTAGATGTCAGTTAGACTTTCTTTCAAGTTGAAAAATTAGGTACACTTGGACACAATTCTAGACTTTTGTGGAGAGGTTGCTGCAAGAGGTATAAATCTTGGATTTTCCATCCATGGGATTGAGAGCAGTCAGGAGGAGCTAATAAGAGAAGAGCTGCTTAGGCATTTGACACAGGAGGAGGAGGAGCAGAAGAGGACTGTGGCCCTTGGGTTAGGCAGGGTGGAGGCATCAGAACCAAGCGGGATGTCCAAGAGGAGGGACAGGCTAGACAGAGGCTGACATGAATTGCAGGGACAGTGGAGGTTGGAGGGAGAAGCCTAAATGGAATGAGTTTGGAAAAATACAGTGAAGAAACAGAGTAAATCTAACCTATTCTTTTTACTAAGAGTTTTGCTACCAGGAGGAGCAGAGGAAAAAAGCAGGGGCTGACAGTGATGAGGGGGTTAACTGAAGTTTTCATTTTTGCAGGTGGGAAATATGTCCAAAATGTGTGCTGCTGAGGACTACCAAGTGGAAGGAGAGCATGAATAAATAATGTGATGGTTAAGTAGCTGAGTGGGCACTGGCCTCATATCCCTGGGGCTTGGTAGAAATGGGTCTGAAGTGAGACCACTCAGTCCAGCTGTCAAATTCAGTACCTTAGGTTGGCAGAGAAACAGACTAAATCCCAGCTGTTGTATCTGTGAGGACAGCAAAGGGGAAAGGGTCATGAGTATGGGTGTACAGAGACCAAGTAGCCTAAGGAGGGCCAAAGGAGGCACAGACATGGGGGACAAAGAAGCTTGCTGGGGTGGAGGCTTCTGGGGCTGATGAATCATCAAGCTGGTGTCCAAAGGATACAAGTCTGTTGTGAAAGTCAGCATCAGCATAAAGACTCAGATGGCCACTGTGTCCACCATCTGGGTATCCTGACAAAGGCAAGGTGGCTGTCTTCTCACATGGAATGAGTGTTGCTCTATATCTGGGCCTTTTCACAAGATCAAAAGCCAGTGTTAACAGAAATGGATGGGAAACAGGAAAAGTGCTATAGCCTCCCCAGATGGAGCCGTCACAGGATTTGAGCTCAATTTCTGAAAATTTTAGAAATACAGACTGGTGATTCTGGGGGAGAAAACCACATCATTTCTGCCTTTTAAACTTACATAGTGTATTCTTACATATAAAAAAAATTTAATCAAGTCTGTTTGATTTTACAGCATGAATAAAAGTCACAAAATGTTATGTGATTTTTTTTCTCTAAAACTAAGTTTACTCAGTTGAGAAAGTTTTATTTGCTTCTCAAGAGAAATCATATATTATTTTACTCAAAAAAAGGAGATTTTGGAAGATGTTCAGTGGACAAAGGCCCTTGCTGCCCACGTGTAAGGATCTGAGTTCAGACCCACAGCGTAGGCATGGTGGCCTAGCATCCCCCCAAAACATTATTTGTTCTAAAATTCTGTTATCCTGACATGGCAGCCTCTCTGGTATTCTCTGTGCCATTGCAATAAAACACTACAGAAGTAGTATTTGTTTACACCACTAGCACTCAGCACTTCTGTATCCCACCAGTGCAGACAGAAACCCAGCAAATCAACAGACCCAACGATGTATTCAAACAAGTGTCCTCCTTTTGATGAACACAAATTTATCACAGCATTACCTATAATACATTTAAAATTTTTATGTCTATTGTGTGCGTTGTTCGTGTGTGTATGTGGGGGATGGGTATGCATGTGTATATAGGGCAGCAGGCAATATCATTTGCCTTCCTCAATCCCTGTTCACCTGTTTTTGAGATAGGGTCTCTCACTGAACCTGGAACTCATGGATTCCACTTTAGACTTAGGATCCAAGTGCCACTAGATAGGAAATTACGTCTTCATGCTTCTAAGGCAAATACTTTACCAACTGAACGATCTCTCCAGTCTCTACATTTTTGAAAAGCTTTTTTTCCAGGCTTGTTTATTCTCTGAGATAAGTGGCATTATTATTTGGGCTTACGTTACAAACCCTAGTTTTCATTCCTTAAAACTCTTATTGTACCAAATTCTGCAGAAGTGAGTTGTGTGCTAAAAGTCACAATATAATCCTACAAAGTTACACAGAGAAAGTAAATCATGCTTTGCTCACTCAGGAAGATTTCAGCTTCCTTACTGTATTAGTACTAAAAGAGGCAATTTTAAGGCAAGAATTCATCCAATCATTTAACAAGGCTACATTCAAAAGCTGGCAGGCTGCCCAGGTCATCTTTAGAGGAGCAGCATTTGCTTATTGTTCTATTTACCATCTAGCATAATGTGGGCATTCTAGCAGGATTAGTAATTCATATTCTTAATGAGGTTCTGAAACCCATCCTTTTGTCTATTTATTTTCATGACATCACTTAAAACCCAGAGAGTGAAAGCATTCTATGTGGAGCCAGTCAGAATATAGGTGTACACATTTAGAAAATAATGAAATCTTTTCTTACTTTCCAAAATAGATGCAATTTCCCCTCCACTAAATCTAACAATTAAATTTTTCTTCTTAAAGCAATGATCAAATTTTGCTTACATTTCTAACATTTGTGGTATCATACATATATTATGGTGGTTATATAAATGGGATGTCAAGTCACACAGACTCAGTCTTAGCTTTTTATCTTCTCTGAGACATGGCAATTGACCTCTAAGCTTCAGTGTGACTTATGAAATAGGGATGATAATCCTGGGTTATATGTTGTTGTGAGAATGTAGGAGTATTAAACTCCCTATCACCAGCACATCATATCATGGCCCCTTGCCCCCTCTGCTAAATTCCACACTGCATGTTTACAGAAGGCAGACACCTTAACTTCTTTCTCACAGTTGATAGCACGAAAAATACTTCTTATTGCAAGGCATACAAAGTAATACAATATATTGAATTAAAGATATATATTCATTATGTTCCATTTTCTCCTCTTTCCTACCTAAATGTTCAGCTTCTCAAATAATAAGCAATTTAAAGTTACAATAGGTCATACTAAATAAACATTAAATGAATTGTAAATGAATCTGTGTATGGTAAATGTATATGTAAAATAAATACCACTGTTCAATAATGCCCATATGAAAAATTAAGGTACTATTGGATGTATTAGGAAAAAAGGCTTCTAGTTTCAGATCGATAACTAAAAAGGAATAATTTTAAAAGTGTATTTAAGATTTTAAAAATATGCCAGTAGAAAAAAGTGCCAATAAACAACCTGCAAATTCTGGTTCTATCACTTTAGTCGGTTAAAAATAATTTCTTGGCAACAACAAGGGAAGTCAATTGTTGTAGTCAGCTTTCTCGTGGCTGCATAGAAAAGAACCTGACCAAAAGCAGCTTGTGCAAGGACTGGGTTTATTTTGGCTTACAGACTCAAGAGGAAGCTCCATGATGGCAGGGAAAATGACAGCATGAGCAGAAGGTGGATTCCACCTCAGCCATAGCACTGCAAACAGCAGCAGGAAGGTGTGCCAAAAAACTGGCAAGGGGAAGCCGCTACAAATCTCATAAACCTGCCGCCCCAACACACCTCCAACAAGGTTCCAATTCCAAAACTACCATCAGCTGGGGATCGAGAAATCAAACACATTAAGTTTATGGGGGACACCTGAATCAAACCACCACATCAAGCACACATTAATAAATTAGATCCACGAACTTCATCTCAAATGTTTAACATTTTGATAAAGATGAAAGATTATATAATTAAGCAAAGCATGGTGGCACAGGCCTGTAATCCTAGCCCTCGGGAGGTTGAGATAGGAGAGCTGTCACACATTGGAGACCAGCTTGGTCAACATAGTGAGTTCAAGGTTAGCCTATGCTAATACCTAGCAAGAAACCCTGCCTCAAAAACCAAAACTGAAAATAGTAATAACAACAACTAACCCCCACACCAGATTACATAATTGGAAACCGATGAAAAACGATAGAATTCAAGTCTCCAGAAAGAATAGTATCCTTACATGTAGTATGAATAGAATGTCCCAACTCCTTAATTGTGAATAACTGATCAACAGTGATGATCTACTGTGCTGTTTGATGAGAAATACTGTACTATTCCTCCATATGCTTTTGCTGTAAAAGGGTTACTGTCTTTCTTATCTATTTTGCTGGTGGAAGAAACTAAAAAGCCAAATACAAATGACTTTGCTTATAAATTTTTTCTTCATAAAAACCATGTGGAAAACTAGTTCAGAAAAAATAACAATTGAGTGATAGTATAAAACTCTGGGTTTTTCACAGATGCCATGAGTTACAGAGAATATAAACACGAAAGCTCTCATGAAGACTCATGAGAATCACTCACACTTGTGCACATGCACACACAGATGACTAACCACAAAGTCATGACACCACTAAGGCATGTCCATTATGCATAGTGGGTAAACATGAGTCATTATATTTTATATTTCAGATTCAGAATTTACCAAAGCCATCTTTGAATGACTTTCTGATAAATGAGATACAATCATGTAAATGATAGATATATCTTTCATAATCATTCTATTACACTTACTATGAAGCTGTAGTTTAGGGATCTCCCTTTGGAAGTTCACCAAGTAAACATTCTCAAATCTATGTTTCTTAACTATGTGTTCCACACCCAAACCCTGGCCCCTTTCCCTGATTAAGTAGTGCCACCATCTACCTACAGCCCCAGACCTGGAGAGCATCTACATTCTCTTGTCTCACTTGCCCACACAATAAACAGAATCGTGTGTTCTCTTCTGCATCATCTGATGAGTCAGTCTCATTACCGTTTGCCTGCCCACTCTAAACCAGGCACCGCCTCCTAATTTTTCATGTACTAGTCTTGTCTCTCTTCAGTACTTCCCTTCTTATCACAGTCACTGTTCTGAACTTCAACTTTATTCACAGTTGCCCTGGCTTAAAGTTCTTATGGTGGATGTGAACACCTGCCAACGATGCTTCAGGCAGTCATGATTAACCTTTACCTCTGCTCTCCTGCACATCTCCTGTTATCCCTCACCTCAACCAAATGCTGTGGCCAGCCTGCATTGTCCAGTGCTCTGAACATTCCCTTCTCAAGCCTTCTTACATTTGCACTTGCTGAACTCTGTATCTGTTCCCTTTAGGATCATGAAAAAAAATTTTGGATTCAGTTTAAGTACTAGTGACTTCTATGACACTATCTCTCTGTTTATTTTTCTGTCCTCACCCTAATTTTCAATGCCTCATGCATGTGTGCAAACACACTCATGTCCACCTCCCATACACATCATGCATTAAGTACTCCACCAAATACTCCTATAGCCAATTAGGCATACAGCCTTTCCTTTGTACATTTCCATTGCCTGGTACACAACAGGTATTCAACAACTATGAAGAAAAGAATAAATTTGTTCTATTTGGCTCCTTTGTTCACCCCCCCCATCATTCACTTTACAACTCATTTCATACAGACTTCTTTTTATACTACTCCATCAAAAGAGCACTTCAAATCTGCTGAATTCACCAGATATTTTGAAGACCTCTCCCGGTTTCTGCTATGTTGACTTGTACCATTCTCTTGAAATACTCCCATGTGGGACCCTGCTGATAGGAACGAAGGACATAGGGTTAAAGGAAAGTTGAGACTGGCCTGAAACCCCGATTATCTCATCCTGAGACTGAGATCTGGCTGTCTCTTTCCCTCCCCAAACCTCCAGCCACCTGGTGGGTCCCAGCAAACAATGATAAGTCCAGGCACTTCAAGGCCTGAGTTTATTGGAGTTCACATAATTCAGCTATAAGGTGATAAAAAGGCCCAGGCAACAAAAAAGTCCTTCTAACTTATCAATGCAGCTGGCCCCTGCCAATCCTTTCATGAGACATTCACAGACCACCCTGCCCATGTCAATCCCCTTGCTGCTTACACCCCTGCCCCTCCTTTTCCTCCTAAAGAAAAATCAACCCTCCCCAACCTAATAAACGAGTCTTCACTACAAATGTCTCCTGAGCGGCTATGCCTGTCAGCTCACTGCTGTCCCAAGACTCTGGATGAACTGGGGTGTTAGTGTACAATGACCCCCCAAGTAATCCATGGACAACACTCCCCCATGGACTGCATGGATGCCTCTCCTTTTCCCTCTTCATCCTGGCTCTTCTCTCCCTCCTTGGCAGGCTTACCCTCTTTCATCAGATTGTTTTAGTAAGATTCCTCTAGCCCCAGCCCTAAATCTCAAAAAAAAAAAAAAATTAGTGGACAGGCTTTAACTGATACATATTAATTACATGTATTTATCAGCTACAGTGTGGTATTCCAATAGAGGTGTACAACATGTAATAATCACATAAGGGTACCTTGTTCTATCTACTATTACCTTAGACTTATATAACTTACTTACATTGTAAAACCTTCTTTTTACTCTGTTATCAGGCAAATTTAACTAAACTTGCTACCCCAACTACTACATACATGCAGAATACTCACATATTCTTATTTCTACTCTAAACCTTTCCTTTAAGTTCCAGACATGAATAGTCATGTACTGCTGGATGTTTCAAAAACACATACATCTCAACATTTCCAAATTGGAACTTAGAATACCCCACATACCATTCCTTTGAAAACCCCTCTGTCTCCTCCACCTCACTGCATCATTTATATATCTCATCAATGAATAGTCACTTAATCTCCTCTAAGATGACCCTTATCCCCGCTATCTTCCATTTCTGCCTGAACTACTAACTTACACGCTCACTGGTTTTCAATGTGATATCTTCATGTTGCTAAGGACAATGTGGTGAAAAGTACCACCTGCCTGGTCACCACGATCTTCTCTGGCACCTTGCCCTGCTCCAGCTCTGGTGTCCAACCCTTTCTTCAGTTCCTAGACTATACCAGCCAGCCAGTCTTTTTATACTGCTCTGGCTATAATATTCTTCTCTCTCTTCACTCCAAACCCTTCCTGAGGTGTCAGATGAGCACTTCTCAACCTCTAATAACCACAAGTCTTCAGGGGTCTTATTAAAAGCAGCCAGGTCTCATATGGTTACATCTAGGCCGAGACTTGAGACTATGGCTTTGTGCTAGGTTCCGGGTGATATTCAAGCAAACTGTTCATGGGTCACATCTGGATCAGCAGGATTTTAGATCTCAGCTCTAGTGCCCTCAGGGGAACTTCCCCTGAATGCACTGTGATGGTTTAGTCAGTGTTCCTGATTCACCTTCCCATTGGTCTATGGAACTTCCCCATGATGGCTTTTGTCCATTACTCTAACCCACATAGTCCTCCAACACTCACTCTGATCGAGTATCTGGAACATCTGTGTTTTCTGCAATGAACACTGTCCACTTAGGCTGAGTCACCTTTCTTCGTGATGCTGACACCACAAAGTTCACTGCCCTTAATGTAGCAACTACAGAAATAGAGCTCATTTTTAGTTAATACCCAAGGGATTTTTCTAGTCCTGCTTAGATTCACTTACTGGAGTTTGCAGAGCAATGGCCAAAAGAGCAATTAATTCCATATGTACTGGTCGTCCTGCTCTAATGAGCTGGCTGGCCCTAGTCTCCATGTATAGTCTACCAGAACTCAAGATTCACTTTGCCAAGTAGAAGAGAAGCAAAGGAAAACAAGCTAATGTCAGGCACCAAGGTTGGAGCCAAACCTCCACCTTGGTGTGAGGAATGGCTTGGAGGAGAGTGGATGTGAGGGAAAAGGTACATTTTTAGTACATTTGCCTATTTTTTTTCTCATTAAAAATTATTGCTTGGAGCCGGGCGTGGTGGCGCACGCCTTTAATCCTAGCACTCGGGAGGCAGAGGTAGGAGTATCGCGGTGAGTTCAAGGCCACCCTGAGACTACATAGTGAATTCCAGGTGAGCCTGGGCTAGAGTGAGACCCTACCTCGAAAAACCAAAAAAAAAAAAAAAATTATTGCTTGGGCTAGAGAGATGGCACAGTGGTTAAAGGCTCTTTGTTGTAAAGCCTAATGGTCAGGGTTTGATTTCCCAGTACCCATGTAAAGCCAGATGCACAAAGTGGCACATGCATCTGGAATTCATTTGCAGTGGCAGGAAGCCATTCTCTCCCTCCCTTTTCTCCCCCTTCTCTCCTTGCAAATAAATAGAATTGAAATAAATTATTGCTTAATGCAGATACTATGTACATGCCACCCCAACAAAAATCATTGCTTGGATTCTTTTAAAAAAATTTACTTGTGTGTATGTATGAGTGCACACCAGAGTGTCTTGCTGCTTCAAACAAATGCCCATCCAGCTATACAGAGGTGGCTTAAGAATTCAACTGGGTCTGCAAGCAAGCACCTTTAACCACTGAGCCATCTCTCCAGCCTCTCATTGCTTAGATTCTAATAAAATTCACTTTTCCTTACATTTAAGAAAGAGTAGTAACAAAAAATACTATAGGACAAATCATTTAAACAAATAGCTGTACAGAAGGACTAGAGACCCTGCATGAAGTAAATTGAAATAGGGAATGTAAAACAAGTTTAATTGCACAAAACACATGACAGGCAAAAGCAAGATCAGCGCTGCCGCTGCCAAGAGAGCTGCCTGGCCAGAGTGCTAAAGCAAAATCTGAAAATAAATAAGCATATTCATAAGCTCATTCACAGTTTAGGAAATAAGGCCTATACCTGTCATTTCCTTAGCTTAATAAATAAATATAGACATAGCACACAGTAGCAGAAACAAACAGCTCTTAACAATTATCAATGAACTATCTTAGAGAATACCTGCTCCGCACTTCAAGTTTAAAATACACTATGGTGAATAGTAGCTTATTTTGAAATTATTTTCTCTCAATTCTAACAATTTGGTAAACTTGTTGACATACTAAATTAGAAATATTTTAGACATAATCTTATATGTTTCTTATGTAATTTAATAAAGTATCAGTGAGAGACTGATTTTCCCAGGATAGGTGGGGAATGGTCCTGATGTTTTGGAGTCCAAGATGTAAAATAATCACTTAATTATCACATTTATAATTCCCAGAACATTTTAAGCAAATGATATCTAGAAAGGTTAAAAAATAAAATTTCAAATAGTGCTAACAGCTTAAAATTTCTAAAGTGATTTTATTATGTACTGATCTGTACAAAAAGTACACAGACTTTCCTCAAAGTACAAATCTGGAGGAGTACATTTCTAAATCAAATTCTTCAAGTTTCAATTGGTTTTCCAAAGTACATACTGATTTTGCCTTATCTTAATGATGAATCTAAAGTTCTGTTTAAAATAAGTAAATAGTTTAATTATGCATGAAACTTTATTAAATGATTATCCTCTGGATGCTTATTTCTGAATTTAAAATATCATTTACTCAGCATGGTACTTTGCCTAATGTTAGGTGTCATTTAAAATAAATTTATTTGGCCTAATGTCAACATTAGAGAGTAAACAAAGCAGGGCACATTTTGGGTCATTTTATTGATGATGATGCTTCAAACAGAACTGTCTTAAGTGAACTATAAAATGTCCAAATTCCACCTATGTGCACAACAAAATAGCACTCCAGCACACAGCTCTGCTGTACCATCAGTCCAAGGGACATTTGAATATTGAGCACAAGTCCCTTGGAATGATGGTCATTCATGATCAGAGGAAGAGACAGCCTGGATTCTTCGGATCACTGCAGAGCTCCAAGAAAGCCCCAAACCAACAGGAACAAAGCAGAACCCACAGGTTTCTGTAAGCTTTTGGGTTTGGCCCACAAGATCTCATGTCTAAGAGACTGGGAATATGCCAAGAAGACACAAGCTTTGTGTAAAAGTAAACATGGAAAATAGGATTCACTTTATAAAAACCACACTAATAAGATGTGATATTCTTATACTTTTTCATAAAGAAAAGAAAAGAAAAGAAAAAAGTGTAACCCATCTGAACAGCAATTACACCAAAGAAAACTTAGGCACGTAGTTTCTGCCACAAAGACTATCCAACCTTGAAAGAAAAAGAAAATTAGTGATGGACAAGATGGGTACTAGAGAGAATAGTAAATGAATAGTAACAACAAAGCCTGTCAAGAGAGGCAAAGTCATTAACGTTATGAAACAGAAAAGATGACAGATCAAACATCTATTCATATCAGAAAGCTGTAGCCATACAATTCGGCCCAAACAACCTGTGAAGAGCATACCATATGGCACACCTTCTGGATAATCAATGAGACATATGTCTTATACACAGTTCCTTATGATGAGGATTCTAACACTAAGCTAAAGATTTGTGCTTAGTATGGCACACGCCAAGGAGTCATGTCATGTACTTGGCAAGCGCAGACAGGCAAAATGGAAAATCCAAAGTAGCCTCCATGACCAGTCATGGACACTGGAGCTGATTTCCCCACCAGTTCCCACACTAGATGTCCTCAACACGTTTCTCCCCCTTCCCTCCTTTCCCCACTCAGAGACACTGATCAGCCGTCTTTGGCAATACTACACTGAAGACAGATTTACATGTGTTAAATGATGTTGATAAAGGAAATGAGCATCAGGAGTCCAAGTAGCAAGGCGTGTGTCTGGGGTCTTAACTGTTTGGAGAGGCAGGCTCAGCAGGAGTTCAGGGTATGGACTTAGGCCTTGTCTTGCATGTCCTGGCTATGTAATTCTGGGCAAACTGCCTACCACTTTAAGGCTAATTTGTGGAACAATGCAATCTATGTGGATGCTTATGTAAGGAGGTAAAATGTCCAAGTAGTACACAAAAGGGGGGGGGGTATTTTTATGGAGACCACAGGAACATAATGAGAATTCTCCCAAATGTGGTTCAGTGAATCTATAAATTCTTATCTATAATGCTACATTCCTTGATGAACAACTCAAGGTGGTAACACTGCAATTCTCAAATTATAAATTTAATTCTTAGTCAACCAATATTCCAGTGATGTTTCCTGAGAACTAATAGAATACTTGAAAACTTCATATAAATAAATCAAAGGCAAGAATATTAAAGATATAAACAGCATTGTATTTTAAAGAAACACTGAAGCTATAAGAATTGGAAAGATATGGGAACAAACCAAGCAAAACAGTTAAAAGAGAAATCCACCAAATGGAATGCAATGTTTAATGAAAAAAAAAAGTACTTCAAATAAGATAAGAAACAACCCAAACTGAGGCATGTTATTAATTATACATCTGTATCTTACAATTAAATGAATACATCTAGAATTTTCAACTTTATCGTTAAAATAAGAGCAACTGTAGAGACAGCACAGTGGGTAAAGTCCTTGCTGTGAAGTGTGAGAAGGCACCCACGTAAAATGCTAGGTACAGTGAGTGGCACAAGGAAACCCAGTAGAAATAAGTAGAAATAGGAATAATAAATAATAAAAATAAGTAGAAGTAGGAATAAGAAGAGTCTTGGGGCTTGCTGGCTAGCTAAACTCGTGAGCTCCAGGTTTGTTGAGAGAAAAGTAATATAGAAAATGACTGAGGAAAACAAATGATGTTCATCTCTGGCCTTCATACACACTAATGTGCACATATGAACACGTGTATACACATATATACATCACACAAACACACACACACACGAAGATAAATAAAAAAGTTATGCTCATCAAAATGCTTCTAAGTGCACATATTTATAGCCTCTGATCAATGTTGTTCTCACTCTTGTTTAGAGACTCTGGGTGGCAGTAAATACCAGGGAGACTCAGGACCCATCAAAACGACAACCCGAGAAAGCCAAGTGCCCAGCACTGTGGGAGTTATCTCTGTCACACCAGGGCCTTGGAGACACTACAGAGAAACAGGTGGCTTAGATCTGAGCGCTGCTCTCACTATAGACCGAGATCCTCCTGTAGGAGATGGCAGGTGACACTGCTAAGACTCAAAGAGGCCCTCTAAGGCTCAGGCAGCATTGTGACAGAGGACTGCAAAGAATTTAAGAGCCACAGGTGAAAGGGTATACTGTGATGCATTATCCTTGACACAGAAACTGAATAGTGGGTGCATTCATGACCTCACAGTGGAATGGGGGTGGGAAGAGGGGGACACAGGTGGATAACCTGATGGGAATATGACCAATTTGCTGTATGTTCATAAATTAAAGTTCCCAATTACAAAAAAAAAACTATAAAAAAATAAATTAAGATCTTAGAAGGAATAGCTAGAAATATAGTTGGAAGTTGGGAGGGGTTTTCTTTGCAAAGCATTCAAACAAATCATAAATAATTATTTTCAAGTTAAACTTGTCTAGAATCACAAAGCTCAAGGCAAAAATGACAAATGAATAAAATTTATTTGTAGCATATAGCAAAAGTTCAGTCTTTGAAATTAAAATGACTTAAAGATCAATTTTTAAATGACTAGAACAATGGCAAAATGAGAAAAGCATACAAAAAAGGAAGTCTCGGAAATGTAAGTAGAACAAATATGTCAAAGCTCCACAAGTTACAACACAATGAACTTAATTTGCTAGTATTTCTTTCTTATTGAATGTTTTGAGGCTTTTAAAATACAGAATAACCATAAATAAGCATAGTGCTTAGTATATATTAAAAATAAGAGAAATAGGAAATCTCAGATATTACTACTAGTGGGAGAAAATACTTGGATGCATATTTGAGTATAATTAACCTTATAAAGCTCAAAAAAAAAAAAACCCACAAAACTGCCTATCTTACAATCCAATAGTTCTTACAGTACAGGATGCATCTCTTGGTTCCAAGTCTACCTCTGGAACTTTCTGTGAAACAGAGGCTGGCACACCAAAAACTCCAGTTTCCTCATGTCAGCAGATTCCTCACTGGGCATGAGATGGAGTCCAGGCAGTGGACAGGAGGGTGCCTCCTTGCCCGCTTGCTGTTCTACTCAGCTTTAGCACTAGCGGGCCAGGGCCGCTAAAGGGCTGAACCAAGCTCCACACTGCCTGTCCCCTGGACTCCCAAGGCCGGAGGACTTTTCTCCTTATATTTATAGTCCTCTTCCGGACTATACTTACGAGGTTAACAATGGCTGTCTCCTAGCAGTTATTTGTTTTTGGTATGTTGTATGAGTATCGTGTGGCTTCTAGTTTTTTCTAACTATGTATTCTTCATAGAATTACAAAACTTGCTGTTTTAGAAGCCTATCTTATATAGTAGTTAAAAGCATACTCTAAAGCAAAAGCAGAGTTCAAAATTCAGTTCTGTTACTTACAGACTGGCTGAATTTGGGTAAATCCCACTGCCCAGATATGTGTGGGATACACAGAATGGACTAATAAGGAATTCTGAACAGACATACACATTTTTCCCTGTTTCAAAATGGAATCATATTGTGATGCACTTTTAAAAATATGTTATATGGGACAATATTTTTGCATGTGACAGAAATAGTTTATTTTTGAAATAATTTCAAAATTTGAGAAAACTACAATAATGACTATTCAGATTCAAGAATTTTTCCACATCTGCTATCTGTCTGTCATTTAACTATTTCTATCTACCTACTGGTCTACCTACCAAAATTTTCTCTGGATTTTTTGAAGAGGCATGCCTCTTCACCTCACTTATGGCAGTGCTTATGTACTAAGGACCATTGTCTTACAGATTATGAAAATAACCTTAACATTTATACTCTTACCTAAAATTCAGAACCCATTTAATTTTGACTAGTTTCCCTTTGGTCTAGGATTGAATCCAAGCCAGGTCTCTGTCAGCTGCTTTAGAAATGTGTACATCATCTTTTCTACTTGTCCAAATCAAGAACTGCACATTTATTTGTCAACAAACAAGGAATGGCCATGTAATTTTTTTAAAAAAATCAACATCTTGTAAAAGATATCTGCCTTAAAGACATTCTATTTTTATTCTTTTTCCTCTTCAACTTAAGACAAACAAGTAATTCCAAAAGCATTGGGAAAAGCATTCCTGAAAGGAACCCTTTGTGTGTATATTTTATTCTCAACATATCATTCAGGGCCCACCAGAAAAGTAAAAACTACAATGGTTATTTTAACAGCAAGAATTTAATATCAGGAAGACTGTGAAGGCTACAGAGAGTTCTGAAGTAAGAAAAGATGTGTGAACCAACAAATGTCCTAAGGCTGGGGAACAAAAGAAACTAGAAATGGTTCCTTCAGAGGAGGAGAGAGGAATGTTCATTAAAAGGACATTTTGAAAAGGAAGAGGAAGTGCCTGGCATTCTTTCTCCATCTCCTCTTCAACTTAAAACAAACAAGTAACTCTTATGTGCCTCAGCAAAATGCTCCAAATAAGTACATGAAAAGTAAAAGAATTTTGCCACCATAAACACGGAAACCCACCAAGTTTTGCCATAATTTGGAAAACAGTTTAAATGGTCTCTATGATATGAAATCTGAGTTTCATCATTATCTCAGGCATAGAAAAACAAAATATCATAGCAATTACAAAAAAATAAAATGAATTAACTTCAATACATTTGCTAAGTGTAAAACTCAATTTGAGTCAATCTGAAATTTCAATGATGGGGCTGGATGGTGGATTTAAAGCAGCATGACTTTATTTGTATTTGAGGATGTGTGATTGTGGACAATGATATCAGACACTGCTATCTGACTGTCTCAGAATGGAAAAGAAATTAACAGGAGACCAAAAGGCTGGGCCTTAATAGCTAAGATTATGAGGTTGTAAATCTCTCTGAAGCTCTAAAATAATTTATATAATGTGACTTATAAAGCACTAACAACTGACAGAAAAGTTTACTTTAGCAGACTTCTAACTACTTCCACTACATAATTCACAGTCGAGTGGCCACACATCTAAGTAAATAACCCCCACACCAAATAACCCCAAACCATAAGGGAGAGATGCAAAAGAGCTGAAAGGAAGTTCAGCTTTCCCCTGGCACTCCCACAGCCCTACAGATGGCCCTGAGCTCCTAGTAAGTGATCCTCCTGGAGGGCAGGCAGGAAACTCTTCATGCTGACTGACAGTCAGGAGACAAGCACTTTTCAGAGTAATTTCCTGTGCTACCCTGGCATTCCTCAGGGTGCACGTCTTCAGCTTCTCTCAGAGGAGCACGCTCTTCCACAGGAAGAGGAAGGAACCAGTTGTCACTGGATGTGTGGGCTGAGAGCTGTTGGGCATTTTCCGCATGCCTCCGTCTCAGCTGTGGGAACAAGGCTGCAGCTTAGGTTCCCAGCCAGGATGCTGATGTCCTGCCTGGGGCAGCCGGGAGCCACGGTGTAGAAATATACTACCTCAGGAAGTTAGCAGGCAGAAATCATACCTGGAACTTCAACATCTCCAGTTCCCAAAATATCCAAGTTTTCCAAAGGAAACTATAACAAGTATAACATATTTTATAAAATCCTTTTAGAGCTTCCTTTAAAACCACATTTCACATTAAAAAATGAAATCACATTTGTCAGCAGAAATAAGTACCAATTTCACTGTACTAAGAATTATTTAACTGAGATAATTATTAAAAATTTGATCTGTATAAAATTGTTGGTAAAGTCATTAGGTTTTCTCTACCTGTGACTTTGAAACTTAAAGGGAAAGCACAAATCTAAAATTTCAGAATATATTCAAACAATTAGGATTTACTCTTATGATTATGGTTAAATAGCAGGTATAATTTGGGAGTGGAGGAGTAAGCCTTGGCCAATACCATAATCTCTTTCATAGTGGCACTAACCAAAAACCAAATTACTGAAACCTCTATCTTCCAAAAAGATGTCATGCACCTTTTAACACATTGAAATATTTACTTTTTTTTTTTAAATCCCAAAGCACATTAGAAAACAAAAGTGAAACCTCACATTCACAAGCATTAATCAGGACCTGGCCACTGACTAGGTGCATCTTCTCTCAAACAGGGGCAGGAGACCCACAAGGCAGCACCACTGAGCCAGTGCTTCAAAATCCCATAAAAATGTCTGGTTTCGGAAGTCATATGCACTAAACTTACAAATCAAAAGCCGTCTTACAAGCTATTGCAAAGTTTAAAAATTTTAAAAAGAACCTCATCTATTCCAAATTGAGGAGATGTAAGTGAATCCAGGGAAAGAAAGCAGGTTTTTATGCATTTTAATGCATTTTTAAATCAACCTTATTAGAAAAGTAAACGGGAGATGATCCAAGGATTACACATTGCTTATGCCATTTTCTAAATTGTCGGAGTTATAAATTTTAGTTTTGACCATTTAAGTTTGCATACACTGTGTTCTTTCAAGTAAGTCTTTCCAAATCTTTGCTTACATAAGCAGCTAGGAACTGAAATAACTCTGAACTAGTTACGCAATGTTGTCTGGTAACCAGGATGCACCGTTGCCACAACACCCCTGGAGTATTCTCCCTGCCTACAAGTCCACTCTTTGCATGTCCGTGGACTTGTCAATACATTAATGTTTTTCAGATAGAATATATCATATGATGGACTTCAGGAATGTGAACAGCCTTTCTCTTCCTAAAAATGGGCTGATGCAAAAATCTTTCCAAAAGAGAAACCAAGGCATTTAAGGCAAATCCTACACTGAGGAAAAGGAGTGTACTTCCCAAAGTCAGGAAACAGATATGTAAGACTGAGGAAGGAGCACACTTCCTAAAGTCAAGAAACTGAGGATCTCTTGCATGGGCTCAGCTGATGGCTTTTCCAGATTCTAAAACCAAAGATAGGAAAACCACAAGTCTTTTTCTCTCAGCAGCAAACGAGGTAGAGCAGGAGATATTCCCAGCTGCCCTGAGATTACCGAGGGTTGCACCTTACTGTTCCTGGGGAAAGAAGACAGGGATTCCCACAGCTGACATCCAATCTGTCAGGAAATCCTCTTGGCTCTGCCTTCAAACTATACTCAGGATTGGATCACTTATCACTACCTCTTCTGTGACGGCCTTGGGTCAAGCCACTACTGCCTTACAGCTGATTATTTCCTTAGTTTCAAATCAGTGTACTTGTCTCCTATCATCTCCCCAGTGCCCTCACAGAGCAGCCAGAATGAACCCACTAAAGCATCAGTCAAATCCTGTCCCCTCTGCAGAAGGTCTTCCATTCTGCCCCCCACCTTCCCGCACTTCACCACCCCAGTGGAAAGGACATAGAGTGTCCTTTCCAGACATTTACTTGACCTGCTCCCTTCATTCCTGTAGTACCTTACTTAAACGTCACCTGCCATGTTACAAGAGTCCTGGTCACACTATCTAAAACTGCTTCATCTTGTAATATTCCAATCTGTCTTTCTTGCTTTTTTTTTTTTTTAACCTTTGAGGTTTTTCATTTATTTTTTTGTCCACTATCTTTTTTTAAAAAAATTTTTTTTGTTTTATTTTTTTTAAAATATTTTATTTATTCATTTTCAAGCAGGAAGAGAGAGAGAGAGAGAGAGAGAGAGAGAGAGAGAGAGAGAGAGAGAGAGCGAGCACACCAGGGCCATCACCTTATGGGTCTAGCTTATATGGGTCCTGGGGAATTGAACCCGGGGCCTTAGGCACTGGAGGCAAGTGCCTTAACCGCCGAGCCATCTCTCCAGCCCATGTCCACTATCTTATATCCTAAGAATTGTCAGATTTTCTGACTATAATGCAGAATGTAGCTTCTCTCTCTCTCTTTAAAGCCAAGAATGGTGTGTGACACAGAGCAATTCCTCAAAAAATATTTTTGAGAACTCTATGTATTTGAGTGGGCACCCTCCCTGCATTCTACCACACCTGC
This sequence comes from Zapus hudsonius, assembly GCA_004024765.1. Lineage (NCBI taxonomy): Eukaryota > Metazoa > Chordata > Mammalia > Rodentia > Dipodidae > Zapus > Zapus hudsonius. The sequence continues at coordinate 129,483 of PVHP010000150.1, forward strand.
CATCTGCTGAATAACCAATGTAAAGAGCCACAACTAGCCAGGTGTGGTGGTGCATGCTGGCGATCCTAGCACTCAGGAGGCTGAGGCAGGAAGACCAGGAGTTTGAGGCCAACGTGTACTACATAACCAGACCTTTTTGAGACATACACAGAGAATGAATATGAGTATTAATGAGAATAAGAACACACAAACCAAGAGTAGATTAATGCAGTTTTATTGCCATGGGGCTTATTTTCTGTTTCTTTGGAGGTATCTATTTAAACCTTACTTTTTCCCATCAAAAAAAAAAAAACTACCCATCTCTGCACAGGTTAAGGGCTGATTTTCTTCTACAGAAGTTCTCTGATTTCCTCCAGCCCACTCATAATATCTTCTGAACACTGCTATTAACAGCCTTTCTTTGACAATCATGTAACTTGGCATCAAGAACCTTGAAGTTGGCAATTACTTCTTACATGGTTATTTCCACCTGCTGAGGGTGGATGTTGCTGGAGGTGAGGCATCTCCCTCAGAAACTCACTGCAGGCTTTCATGCAGTATTCCTTTATTTTGACTGATCAATGTAGATCCTTGGGTATTTTTAAAAAATATAAATGTTCAGTTTATTATGAGCAATTAATTTAACTTGAAATACTGTTCCTAATTTTAAAGTAAGCTGTACAAATCACATTCATACTCTGAACAGTGGCCAGGATATAGATGTGAGCATTGTCAGCTGTCAGTGAAGAATGAAAGGAACAGCAATGACAAGAGTAGTATTTTGTTAATTTGCAGGACAAGTCATAATAAAATCAATCCAACAGAAATTAATATTATTTGCCTTCTTTATTTTATTTAAAAATATACAATATATAAAATGCTTTATTATTTTATATAATAAATTGCATGCAATAACTTACGTTTATTCTTTTTTGGGACATCCCATGTAGCCACATCACTCATGGATGCTGACACTAAATGTCCTAGTTCAAGTTCTCTCACACTAGGGCTGAAATCCAGGGTCTGTGCCAAGCAAGCACTTTATAGCTCCAACCTTCCCTACTACAATTTTCACCCAAGCTGGGACTGAAACCCAAAACGTGATCTAAAGTTAATAAATGGCAACATCAAAACACTCAAATGGGATTCTAAAGTCAAGAATCTCTAGAAAACTAGAAAAGTATATAGTAAGTGACTCAACACAATCAAAATAAAGGTTCAGGCATTTTAGAATGTCAGCACTTTAAATGGTATCTATATGACAGACAATACCATTATTTTATAGAAACAGTTTTGTATAGCCAAGCTCTAAAAATGCAGATTTGTAGCAACTTATTTTGATTCCCAAATATTATACTAACTTCCCTGCCAGGCATTAGAGAAAGAGTGCAAGCCACAAAGATACTCTTATAGTGCACCTATACTTTCTTCTCAATACTAAGATGTCAGGGTACAGAAAAGCCATTAGTAAACTTAAGTATGAATATCTTAAATAAAGCAAGAGCAAAAACAGAAGACAGTTCTCTCTTATACCATTAAAAACCTTGTTTGTTTGTTCTAAAACACTGACAGAGTAGCTGGAGAAACAGCTCAGTGGTCGAGCACTGCCTACATACACATGCAGGGGCCTGATTTCCACCCCAGAACAACAATAAAAACAGTGAATATGGCTGGAGTGCATTGTATCTGTGTATGAACATGTCACCATGAAGCTGACTATTCTGTACAATATGTGCAACACCTTTTTACAGCTATAAAAACCAAACAATCAAGCCCCCCAAAGAAATGGTAAGCATATTACCAAAAACAATACTGCCTTTTTGGTTTTCAGTATTTCTCTGTGTTTTTAAATTAAAATCACATAAAGGTCCACACTAATATGTAACTGTTTAATTGTGCTTCATGCCAGCACAGAAATAGCAGAAAACTAATCAGGATATAGAGGTTAAGAATGTCCACAATATTCATGGGAAGGAAGCAATTGGAAGACTGATCCCACCCTAGTTAGGCTGGCACAACCCGGCAAGAGCATTACTACGGACATACAGCTCCAGCCTTGTTTTGTTAAGACAAGGTCATTATATAATTTTTTTTTTCAAGGTAGGGTCTTGCTCTAGCTCAGGCTGACCTGGAATTCACTACGTAGTACAGGGTGGCCTCAAACTCAAAAGTGATCCTTCTACCTCCGCCTCCTGATTGCTGGGACTAGATATATGCACCACCATTACCAGTTAAGGTCTTGCTTTATAATGTTAAACTCACAATCCTCTTGTTTCTGGCTCTCAGGTATTAGGATTATAGGTAAATGCAGCCATGCCTGGCATCACTAGTGTGTGTTTGTGTGTGTATGTGTGTGTAGCCAGAGGTCAATGCTGGGTGTCATTCTCAATTACTTTTCTGTGTATTCACTGAGGCAGTCTCTCACTTGAACCCAGAGCTCAATGATTTGACTAGCTAGCCAGCTTGCCCTGGGGATCCCGTCTCTGCCTTCCCAGTGCTGGGATTACAAATGGACTACCATGCATACATGGCATTTATGTGGTTGCTGCTGTTAACACAATATATAGGTTCTAGGGATCCAAGAACCTAAGGCTTGTACAGCAAGCACTTGACTGACTGAGCTATCTCTCCAGCCCCCTCACAGTTTTTTTTTAAACTATTTTTATTTATTTGCAAGCAGAAAGATAAAAAGAAAGATAGAATGGGCATGCCAGGGCCTCCAGCTGCTGCAAAGAACTCCAGGTGCATGCATCACTTTATGCATTTGGCTTTACGGGGGTACTGAGGAATTGAACCCAAGTGGTTAGGCTTTGCAGGCAAGTGATATAACTGCTGAGCAATCTCTCCAGCATCCCCCACCCTATTTTTAAATAAATTACTTAATTATCCATTAGGAAACTAAAGGAACGGTATACATTAAAAAATTAAAGCCTTGTAGAAATACTCTTTACATAAATCTCAAATGTCTCATAAGCTTCATGCCTGGAACAAGCAGTTTACAGATTACAGAAGAATCAACCCAGATACGACTTTATCAGTCCAGGCCAAACCAATTTATGGCAAACAAGATTATACTTTCTTGTGTCTTCTTGTTTACTTTACAATGTAGCAACAAGTACATAGCTCAAAATGTCATTTTTTTAAAAAATATTTTAATTTATTTTTTTTGTAAGCAGAAGGATTCAGAATAGAGAAAGAGAGAATTGCTACACTAGGGCCTCTAGCTGCTGCAAACAAATTCTAGCTTCATATGCTACAATGTAGCTACAGTGTACATCTGGCTTTATATGGGCACTGGGAAATGGAACCAGGGTCATTAGGCTTTGCAGGCAAGTGCCTTAACTGCTGAGCCATCTCTCCATCTTGGAATCCTTATTATAATATAAAGACACCAACATTGGGCAGGTCTCACAGGACTTAGGCTAATCTTATCTCCCTATATCCACACTGACAGATTGTGAACAAAACACAACTCTTAAACCTGTCATGGATCTGTTATGCAGAACTGTCTTCTCAAAGCCCCACATACAACACATTTCCCAAATCAGGATCCTAAATTATACACTAGTTGGTTTTGGTCCCACTGGACTATCACAAAGAGTCAGACATCCTTCTATCCCTTGTAAGGTCCACTTGCCCTGGATGCACACTTCTGGTAGTGTCTGGGTCCCTCAGGTTGTGAGGCCTTGCAAAGCTGGAAGGGTATTGGTAGGGAGACTGTGTATCAAAACACAGAACACAAATTTTACATGATGTTTAGTACTTTCTGGGCCAATTTTAGCCTGATGACTAAAACCACCTATCTTTTATTCTCATTCACTAGAGGGTAGAAAATACAACTCACTTAAAATGTATGTTGTGGGGTACTGCTAAAAGGGACACGAAGGGCATAGGATTAAAAGAAGCAGAGACCAGCTGAAGCCCCGATAAAGTCTAAGGTTTGCTTATTTCTGAGCTTCCTGGAGACAAGGAAGGCGCTTCACAGAAACTCCTTCCTTTGATCCTAGACCTCCAAGCCCCTGGCAGTGAACCCCATGTTCTCACCCCCACTGTGCCTGGACAATAGAAGTCTAAGGTGACAGTTCCTTTGCCACCATTTAATATGACCCTAAGGTCACGTCCACTTGGGGCTGATCTATGCAAATTAGGCATTCATGGGTTGCTGACCACTACCAACCTCCTTTGCCCATTTCTGTCCCTGCCTCTCCTTTTTTCTCTATATAACCAATTGTATTGATACAATAAATGAGAGAGCTTTCCACCACATTCTCCCAGACAATTTTGTCCATCACTCTCTAGATAAATGAGCTGAACACTAAAACACTGAGAGCCGCCCACAGCGGCACTCTCCAAGGGAGTATCCTCTGCCATACTCCCAGAGCGTACTGTACACTAACACAGAGAGCCATCCACAAGCGGAGCTCTCCAGGGAATGTTCCCCGCAACACTCCCGCGGGTACTCACACCCACCAGCTTGCTGCCATCCAGAGGTCACCTGCTCCCTCCCTGCCTGGGTCCGTGAGCAAGCCAGAAACCACAGCAGACGAAGCAGAACAAACGGCCGCACCTGGCACCGTGGACAAACAGAAAGAGCCTCGGACCCCAGCAGCAGCTGCCAGCAGCTGAGCAAACCTCACGCAGTAGTGTTGCTCCACAGCTGGGCAGCCGGCGCTGGCCAACAGAACACACCAAAAAAATGACATACATTTTAATTCATTCATTGAAAACAAATGCATGGAATGCCTATGATAGAGCAAGCACTGTGGCTAGTTTTAGATGATTAACATTTGATTTAACAGGTCATTAATGCAGAAATGCTGGTGGGGTTATAAACATGAGCACTGTGGGTAACAAGACCACAGATAGCCTGGGACTCTCAGTATCTGTGAGCCTTGAGCTTAGGTCTGACAGAGCCCTTTGGCCACCACCACGTGGTTCTGTCATAAAGAAGCCCAGGTGTCTTCTCTGCTGGGGGAACCTACGTTGAGAGGACCTTTCATGACTGGAGCTCTGTTTCAGGGTAGGCTCCAACAGGAAGAGTCCTCTGCAGAGATCCTCTATTGTAAACACTACTCATGACCCCTGCTGGACAGTGTGTAAAGTCAGTGTTAGGGTTGTGTTATTTTTGGTTTTCTGGACACAGATGAAAAATTTACACTAAAATGACACCCTAACTGCAGTGACATGGAAGACCACACTGCTCCTCCCATACATTTGATAACCAGTCTTGTGCAGGATGGTGCAGTGGTTTGTGAGGAAGAGAACAGGCAGACTAGAGTTGAGTCTCTGAGACACTGAATGTATAAATAATATTTTGTTTTACAAACAAAAGTGCAAGTATTAGGAAGACTTCATTTCTGAACAACCCATGAACAGATTAACAAAACAAAGGGAAGTAACTGTTATGCTTATACCTTCTAAAAATAAAATTCCAAGTAAGTTTAAAACCTCAGAAGACAGCAAGGCAGGGAATCTGCTCAGTGAGTATGGATTAGAGCAAGGGAATCCAGAGTCCAACAGTCTGCATGAGTCCCACGTAGCTAGGAATGCAGCCCAACACAGGTCCATGGCATCATTGCAATGGCAAAAGGCTCTTTTACCCTATATGGTCTTCAAAGGAAAAGCTATTTGGGGTGGGGGGAAACGGCTAATTCTCGCCCTTGTGGCTATTTAGATACTTTATAAATAAGACTTTGAAACAGCTCTTCTACACTGAAATATTAGACCACTTAGTTTCCATTGTATCCTTGCTTTAACATGTTTCTTAAAGAAATATACTGTGCTAAATAATTAAAAATTAAAGACTTACTGTGGTAGAATCAAAAGAAAGGATGTCCACAACAGGGGGCGAAGAAATCTGCATATTGATTAGATCAAGCTTTGGATTAATCTGTGTGTGCACACAAGAAAAGTTAATGTGGCAACTTATATATAACTCTTTGCTAAAGTACCATAAATTTAAAGCATATTGGTATATTTTCTAACAAGGACACAAAATACTGGCATAATGAGTTCATTAAGCCTATTAATGTATATGACTGTAATGAAGGTGAACTTTTATAATTTCTCCTGTAGAGAAATACTGAAAATATAATGACCCACCTCAAAAGATGAAGAAAAAAAAATCTTAGTTCACTAAGGAAAATCAGTGTCAAGATGTAAGAATTAGAGAAGAAACAAGTTACAATTCTACATAAAATAGAGACTCAAATAAAGGCTCAGTACATAGAATCCCCATGCGTTTGTGAATAAAACCACCACTCAGATATCATGAAGTGACTCCAGCTCAAGTAAAAGCAGGTGGAGGAGCCATTGAGTGGAACACCTGATGCTCCTCTCCAGGGACCATTCAAAGACTTCAGCTCAAGTAAGAACAGGCGGAAGAGTGATGGAGTTGGATACAGCAGGACAGTGCACTCCAGTGCACATAAGCACATGGAGGGAGTGCAGCAGTGTATACCCCAACACACATACACACACACACACACACACACACACACACACACACACACACACACACACACACACACACACACGTGTGCTAAAGTAAATAAGAATATTTTTATAACCAGAGGCTAACACAAGTTATTCTAAAAATTACAAAAACAAAACCACAAAGCAAGAAAAATAGGCATCTGATTGTACCAAATTCAGGACTTTTGGTAACCATGAGTACCACAAAATTAGAATTCAGATAATAGGACAGGAGGAGATATTATGATGTCTAAAATAGAAAAAGAACTATCCACAAAAACCTACAATCGATGTAAGAAGAACAGCAATGTACAGAAGTGAAACCCCAAGTTAGTCAACATATAGAGATGTTCAGAAAAATTAGTGAAAAAAGTGAAAATTCAGGTAAATAGCACTTAACATCTATTTGACTATAATCAACCCAAAGTCAATTATCCCAACATTGTGTATAGTAATCTGTATAGGCAACCCAACCCCAGAAACTGGAAATAATTCAAATGTCTAAACAATAAACAAGACTATAGAACCCATTTTTATGGTAAATTCATTGAAATGCTATATAATAGATTTTTTTCTTTTCTTTGTTTGCATGTGTGTGGTATGCTGTATGAAATTGTATGCAGATGTTATGTGTTTTGTTCACACACATGCTGACACCAGAGAAGAAGCTGTGTGGCCCCTCTATCACTCATCCACATATTTCCTTGAAACAGAGTCTCTGAACCTGGGTGCAAGCCCCAGGGATTCTCCAATCTCTGCTCTCCCAAGACTCAGGTTACAAGTGTGAATGACCATGTTCAGCTATTTATGTGGGGGCTGGGGATTGAACTCAGGGCAAGTCGGGGCCTTCAGTCCATCATCCTTGTGCAGCAAGTGCTCTTACCTGCTTAACCGTCTTCCCAGCCCCATGGGAGCTATTTAAAAGGGAGAGTGGGAAAGCAGACTGATTCCATAAAAGGAGCTGAAAGATTCACCTCCTTTAAGAAGCTTTGCTAGAAGAGTGATAACACCATAACAAGGTGGCATCGTGGTGTTCTGAAGAGAGAGACAGAAAGGAGGGAGGGAGGGAGAGAGGGAGGGAAGGAGGGAGGGAGGGAGGGAGGGAGACAGACTCCAGAAATTTGAGAACAAAGCAAGGTGATCTTCTAACAGTTTCAGGGGGAAAGGATGTGGGTATGTCTGGCACAGACCACAAATTATGTGAGAAGTCAAGAGACAATGAAGAAAGGAGATGGGAGATTAAAAAAAAGTCCCTAAGATTTCTAAGGAGAGGGGCTTGAGGCAAAAGTAGGCGGAGGAAGGAAAGCACATGGATAAAAAAATAAAGTTTTAATTCAGGGGTGCCTCAGCTTGGTCAGCAGGGTCTCTTAAGAGTTAGCACACCTGTTCTATCATATTGCACAGCAGTGAAAATTGGTTGGAATACAACTCTGCACAATAGGTAATGATCAAGTCAGACTAAATGTTTGCAAAACTCACTCAAGATTTTTATGTGAAATAAAAAGGAAAGCTAAAGAAAAATATGCTAGATAATTCCATTTACATAAAGTTGACGGCCACCCAAAACTAAATAGTATTTAATTACAGATTTAGGAGGAGGAAGATAAAGATGGCCTATGACTAGCAGCTATGCCAGGACCCTCCTGGTAAAGGTTTGAGATTCCAGCTGGGATCCAGACCCTGGACCCAAGCCAGCCCTGACCCAAGACACAGCCCCTCCCCAGCTACCGCACCAGCCTAAACTGGGCTCCCCAACCACTGCTCCTACAGAGGTCCAGAGAGCTGCCCCACCCCTACCCATTGCCCAGTGTCTCTTCCCTGCTGTGTCCTGACCTGAGCCCTTGCCAGCTAAGCTCCCTTCCCTTCTGCGCTAGGCCTGGTTGGTGGGCAGACCTGTCCCCCAGACCCACCCCAATATGTCAGCAGACACCGGTCTGTGGTCTCAGCCTGAGTGCCTGACCTCCAGACCGAAGTGCACCCCAGCCAGCAGATGCCAGTCCGCAGAGGCTCATACCCGCCTGCTGCTGGTCCATGGGCATGCAGGTGCCGGTCTGATCTGTGTGCACCAGGCTACCAGACCTAGACAAGCACCCGCCTGCTACTGGTCCATGGGCATCAGGAGCTGGTCCACGGGCACACCACTAGAGTCAATAATTAGGAAGACAGAACCTAAGATGTGGAAAATAAAACAGAAGAGAATGACAGGGAAATCAAAATTTTTAAGTTCAAAAAAGCATGTGAACAAAATACGAGGGAGCTATGGTATACCATAAAGAGACCTGATCTTCCGATCATGGAGATCCCACAGGGAGAAGAATCCCAGGCCAATGACATAGAAAATATTTTCAACAGAATTATTCAAGAAAAATTTTCCTTATCTTACAAGAGAAAGACCTGTCCAGGTACAAGGTGCCCACAGGACTCCAATCAGATTTGACCAAAGAAGAAATTCTCCAAGACATATCTTATTACCTCACACTTTTCACTTGAAACCATGAAAGCCAGAAGGGCTTGGAACAATGCTCTTCTAGGCCTAAAGAAGTATGGCTTTCAACCTAGACTACTGTACCTAGCAAAGCTATCCCTCATAATAGATGGAGAATTGAAAGTGTTCCATGAAATAAGCCAGCTCTACAATTATCTGAACACAAAGCCAAACTTACAGAATATACTATGGGAGATATTCCACACAGAAGAGACAAGCAATATAACTCAGGAGAGCAAAAGAGAAAAAGCATGGTAAACAAAATTAGAGTGCTAAGAATAACACTACAGGCAGCATCCCCCATAAACCCTCAAGCATGGCAGGGCTTAAAGCAAACCGCACAGTTACAACTCTGAATATAAATGGACTAAACTCTCCTATAAAAAGACAGGCTAGCAGGGTGGATCAGGAAAATGGACCTTTCCATCTGCTGTCATCAAGAAGCACACGTTACCTCTAAAGACAATAATCTTCTAAGGGCAAAAGGATGGAGAATGATTTACCAGGCATGTTGAAATAAAAAGCAAGTGGGTGTGGCTACATTAATATCTGACAAAATAGACTTTAAAACAAAAGCCATTAAAAAGGACAATGATGGCCACTTCTTCCTCATCAAGGGAATGATCCAACAAGAGGATATCGCTATCATAAATACATATGCATCAAACTCAGGTGAACCACAGTTCATAAAGTAAAATTTACTCAAAAACAAAACAGAAATAGACCCTAATTTCATCATAGTAGGAGACTTTAATACACCACTATCATCTATAGACAGATCATCCAAACAGAAAGTCAGCAGGGAAATAATGGAGCTTAAAAACACAATAGAGCAGCTACGAATTACAGATCTATATAGAACATTCCATCTCAAGGATACAGAATTTACATTCTTCTCAGCAGCCCATGGAACCTTCTCCAAAACTGACCACATATTAGGTCACAAAATACCCCTCAAGAAATTCAGGAAGATTGACACAACCCCCTGTATCATATCAGGCCACAATGCGTTAAAGTTAGAAATTAACAATGGGAGGAGGAGCAGAAGCTACACCAACTATTGACGCCTGAACAATACACTTTTAAACAATGAATGAGTCGTTAAGGAAATCAAAAAGGAAATTGAAAATTTCCTAAAAGTAAATGATAATGAAAACACATCACACCAAAACCTGTGGGACACTAGGAAGGCATTTGTAAGGGGGGAATTCATAGCACTAAATGCCTTCATAACAAAAACAGAGAGATTACAAATTAATCACCTAACCACCCACCTGAAGACATTGGAAATACTAAAACAATCCAACCTTAGAAGTTCAAGGCAAAAAGAAATAATTAGGATCAGAGCTGAGATCAATGAATTGGAAACAAAGAAAACAATTTAAGAAATAGATAAATCAAAGAGGTGGTTCTTAGAAAAAAATAAATAAGATTGACAAACCCTTGGCCAAGCTAATTAAATGAAAAACAGAGAAGGCCCAATCAACAAAATCAGAAATAAAAAGGGAGAGGTCACAACAGACCCCAACGAAATTGGAAGAATCAGGTTATACTTCTAAAACCTCTGCTCCACAAAACTGAAGAACCTGGAAGAAATGGATGAATTCCTGGACACCTACCAACTACCAAAGCCCAGAGCAGACAAAGCTCCTAAATAAACCTATCATATCCATGGACATTGAAAATGAAACCAAGAACCTCCCCAAAAGGAAAAGTATAGAACCAGATAAATTCTCAGCTGAATTCTACCAAACCTTCATCATAGAACTGAAACCACTCTTTCTAAAGCTTGTTTGAGGTATAGAGAAAGAGGGAGGTTCCAAATTCCTTCAATGAAGCTAGCATCACCCTAATCCCCAATCCAGACAAAGATGCAACAAGAAAAGAAAACTACAGACACATATCCCTGATGAATTTAGATGCAAAAATCATGAACAAAATCCTCACAAACCATATACAACACCACATCAAAAATATTATTCACCTCAACCAAGTAGGCTTCATTCCAGAGATGCAGGGATGGTTCAACAAATGGAAGTCGATTAATGTAATCCACCACATTAATAGGATCAATCACAAAAACAACATGGTCATCTCAATTGACGCAGAGAAGACCTTTGACAAAATTCAACACCACTTCATGTTCAAAACTCTGGAAAAGCTAGGCACAGACCGCTTATATCTCAACATAATAAAGGCAATATACAAAACTCCTAAAGCTCAAATCATTCTCAATGGGGAAAGACTCAAGAAGTTCCCACTAGAATCAGGAACAGGAAAGGGAAGTCCACTCTCATCACTGCTCTTCAAAAGAGCTCCTGAAGTCCTAGCCCAAGCAATAAGACAGGAGAAAACCATAAAAGGGATACAAATTGGAAAGGAAGAAGTAAAACAATTACTCTTTGCAGATGACATGATATTATAAATAACAGAGCCAAAGAATAGTGTCAGTAAACTCCTGAAGGTGATAAATTCCTTCATCAAAGTGGCAGGTCACAAAATTAACACACAAAAATCAGTAGCCTTCCTGTATGCAGATGATATGCATACAGAAAAAGACATCACAGAGACTGTCCCGTTTTCAATAGCCTCAAAAAAAAAAAAATCAAATACCTTGGAATATCCAAGGATGCGAAAGACTTGTATGATGAAAACATTAAAATGCTCAAGAAAGAAATAGAGGAGGATGTGTTAAGATGGAAAGATATTCCATGCTCCTGGATAGGCAGAATTAATATAATAAAAATGGTAATCCTTACAAAAGCAATTTATAGATTCAATGCCATGCCAATAAAAATCCCAGCTTCTTTCTTAACAGACATAGAAAAAATAATCTCAAAATTTATTTGGAAGAGCAAAAGGCCTTGGATATAAAAATCTAATCTAAGTAAAAAACTTTCCTCAGGAGGTATCACCATTCTTGATCTAAAGACATACTACAATTTGATGACTTAGAAACAACATAAAAAGACATACTACAAAGCTATAGTAACAAAAACAGCATGGTACTGGCAGAAAAACAGGCAGACAAACCAATGGAACAGAATTGAAGACCCTGCTCTTAGTTCAAGTAACTATAGTTACTTGATCATTGACAAAGGTGACAATAATGTTCACTGGCATAAAGATAGCATCTTCAACAAATGGTGTTGGACAAATTGGATAAACACATGTAAAAAAATGAAAATAGACCCACTTCTTTCACCATGCACAAAAATCAACTCCAAATGGATTAGGTATCTCAACATAAGACCTATAACCCTGAAAGAAAAGATAGAAGGAACTCTCCATGAAACAGGAGTATGGAAAAACTTCCTGAACAAACCTCCAGTAACCCAGGAAGTGCAACAATCACTTAACCAATGGGCTCTCATCAAGCTTAAAAGCTTCTATACAGACAAACATACCATACTCAGAACCAATAGACCACCATCAAACTGGGAGATGATTTTTGCCAGCTATAACACAGACAGAGGTCTAATATCTAGAACTTACAGAGAACTAGAAAAAAAAAAAATCAAACAGCCCCCTCACATAATGGGGCATTGATCTCAACAGAAAATTCACAGAGGAGGAAACACAGATGGTCTATTCTCACTTAAGAAAGTGCTCTTCATCCTTAATCATCACAGAAATACAAATAAACACTACAGTGAGATTCCACCTCACTCCTGTAATAATGACAATCATAAAGAAATCAAAAAATAATTGCTTGGCAAGGATGCGGGGGAAAAAGGAACCTTCATTCACTGCTGGTAGGATTGCAAACTCGTTCAACCACTATAGAAAACAGTGTGGAGACTCCTGAACCGAATGGACATAGAACTACCAATGGACCCAACTATCTCTCTACTAGGCATTTACTCTGGAGACATCGCACCTCAGCACAGAGCCATTAGTGCAATGATGTTTATTGCAGCTCAATTCATAATAGCCAGGAATTGGAATCAACCCAAATGCCCATCCCTGGATGAATGGGTATCAAAGTTGTGGTACATCCACACAATGGAATTTTACTCAGCGGAAAGGAGAAATGACATAATGAAAATTAGAGAAAAGTGGTTTGACTTGGAGCAGATCTTACTTAGCAAAATCACAAAAGAACTGAGTCAAACGCCACATTCTCCCTCATATGCAGTTCCTAACCAGGATAAGCTTAAACTCTAAGCAAACCCAACAAGGGAGATGAGAGACTATGAAAGAGGTGGAAGAAATGGGAGAGGGGAGGCTAAACCAATAATGAATCAAAATCATAAAACCCTCACTTTCATACAATAAGCTCTTGAGAAAGAAGTGGGCATTGTCTAGTAAGAGGGACTGTGAATGGAAGGGGAGGAACCCAAACCCCATGAATAATTGATCAGACCTGCAACTCCTTGTCCCAGTGATTGGATCCTTCCAACACTGATCAAAGAGATCCATAAGATCCCCCAAACAAGACAGGATTCTGTCAAAGCTCTTGAATACCCACCCTAGGCCAAAGAAAGATCCTATTGCTAAAGAAACCACAGAAAGACATTGAACAACACTGAGATACCCTGCAAAATCCAGAATGGTATCTGGTCCTCAGATAGTAGCAAGTGCAGTGCTGGAAGGCACAGCATAAGCTGTCATGGGAAATTGGTCAATGATACTTAGAGAAAGCAGAGAACACTGATATAAAATGCAGACTGTTGCCATGAGAAGGCTCAACACATTTCCTTTAAGGAGAGATCAACGAACCAAGAAATGATCACCTGTATAATAGAGGCACCAAAACCTGGGGGGGGGGGTGATATTCGACAGCTTTTAAATTGGCTAAGAAATGCACTCAGTGACAAGGAACCCTTAACTGGAATTGGGACTCACGGCAAAATCCTATGGGAACCAAAAACTGGGGCTCCGAAAAGAAATACCCATTACCAAAGAAGTACAGAGAGGCTAATCTCAATAGAATTTTGTCAAATTAGAAATATGTATCTCATTTAACCTTTACTGATCTCACTCTAATGGAGATTGTTTGTATTTTTCAGAAGGAAGTGAGAGAGCTGTGGTCATTCCAACTCCACTGATGAGCCTCAGGCGGATGGCTGATATCCCAGCATGAGATGAAATAACCCCAGGCCTATCATGTAGGGTTCAAGTGAAACACTTGAGAGAGTAGCGGGGGCAAGAAAGAGACCTATAACCACAGCCAATCAGTTAACCCAGGATAAATCAGTGAGACAGACACCAATGACTTCCAATACAACTTAAAGTAGAAGTACAGAGACTCCTAAGTACACAACAATAAAACAAACTTAAACTCACCCTTCATGACTTAGGGAACTGAGTGGAAGAGGGGGCGGAAAGACTGTAAAAGCCATGGTGGGAGAGATTACCCAAAGGCATTGACCCCCTCTCAGCTACAACACACAAAGGGGGGGGGGCAACCTCCCTGCCTCCTGTGCTATCCATAACCCCTTACCAAATGGATTGATCCAGTGTGCCCACTGAGGAGGATACCCAGAGAATTGGGGATAGAAAGGAGGGAAATGGGAATACCAACACAATATTTGCAAATTAATAAAAAAGACTTAAAAATAATTACAGGTTTAATTACATATGTAGTAAAATTATAAAGAAAAGAAAATGATTTCTTGGATTGATGACTACCCTGAGAGAAGTTATCTCAAAATTCACACCACACAAAATGAAAGTCCAGCATCATCAATACAAAGATTGGGATGGAGTGGAATGGGAGGGTGGGAGGACCTATACAATAACCTAAACCAATAATGAATCTATACCATAAAATCCTTACTTTCATACAGTAAGCTTTTGAGGAAGCTGTTGGCATAGCCTGGTAATAGGGGCCAAGAATAGAAAGGGAGGAAGCCTAACTCCAAGAAAAATTGCTCAGGCCTGCAAATCCCTGTCCCAGTCATTGGCTACTTCTCACACTGAGTTATTGATCAAAGAGACCTCGAGGTAGTCCCCAACAAGACAGGCTTTTGTCAAAGCTCTTGAATATCTGCCCAAGGCCAAAGGTAATTGCTGAAGATACCACAGCACTGAGAGACCCTGCTAGATCCAGAATGGTAACCAGCAGCCAAGGAAAACTGGTCAATATTTGGAGAAAACAGAGACCATTGATTTACAATACAGACTGATGACACAAGAATGCTGAACACATGGCTATATGGAAGACACAACCAAGTCAAGAAGTGCTCATCTGTGCAATAGTGGTGCTAAACCTAGGAAGGCAATCAATGGCTTACTGATTGGCTAAGAGATCCACTCAGTGGCAAGGAACCCTTAACTGGAACTGGAATCCATGGCAAAATCCAATGGGGACCAAGAACCCAGGCTCCAAGGGGAAAGTCCCACTACCAGAGAGCTGTAGAGAGACTACACCCATTAGAATCTGGCCAAATTAGCAATGTTTGTCTTATTTAACCTATAATGATCTCACTCTCTGCTGGAGATTGTTTATATTTTTCAGAAGGCAGCAAGAACCATGGACAACCTAATTCCACCAACATGACATGGGATGATGGCTGACATCCAGTTAGGAGATGGGTAACCACCCCTAACCTATCATATAGGGCCCAAACAAAACCTGTGAGATAAACACGAGACCTACCACCATAGCAAGTGAGATAACCCATGAAAGGTCAATGGAGACAGTCACCAACAATATCCAACACAACCCAAAGCAGAAGTCCAGAGACACTTAAGATCTCAACAATAAAGCAGACTTAAAACTCACCCACCACAACTCAGGGAACGGAGTGGAAGAGGGGGCAGAAATAATGTAAGAGCCATTGTGGAGGAGAATCTCCAGAGTCATTGGCCCCCTCAGCAACAATACACAAAGGAGGGGGGAAAAAACTGGCTACCTCTTTCGCAACTCCTAACCCCCCTACCCAGTACGCCCATAGAGGAGGGTCCCCAGTGGGTTGGGGACAGGGAGGAGGGAAATGGGGGTGCCACCACAAGATTTGCTCATATAGTGTATCTCATTATTGACATACTAGAGAGCAGGATTTCCAGGGAATGAGTGGCAGCAACAGTAAGTGCACTGAGGAGTCTCAGGAAGAAACCACTGGCTGCCTGCTGAGTGAGAAGGTTCCAGTGGAGGAAACAAGAGCTCAACATGGCTCCTGAAAGAAAGGTGAGAAAACAAACCAGAGGCGGAGGCCACTTAAAGGGCACTCCCCAGCACAGTGGCAGAATGCAGAAGTGAGATTTTAACCGGGGCAGGGAAAAATAGGTAGTGAGAGAGAATTAAAGACTGACAATGGTCAAATGATGAGGAGTGCAGGGGCTGAAGTCACAGTGCTCTCGGCCACCCAAGAGGTATGCAGAGCATGAGGAGTCACCTGGACATGGAGTCCAGACACTGTGGGATTGAGGGCTGAGCTGCTGGCAAGCTCTGGATTCTCCTGCCTCGGCAGTCAGTGTTGGGATTACAGAGGTGTGGTTTTAGAAGTGGTAATACACCTTATAATTATCCAGCCCACTGTATTAACAAGGCAGTACACATATCTAGTAACTGTTAAGTTACAGTAAAGCAGGGATAAATGTGTGTACAGGGAGAATGGTGATTGTCTGCCCAGCCAGGCAACATCTCTGCTTCCTCCCATGCTACAGCAGAAAGAAAACTAAAGTGACTTAATTTCCTTTGAATCCCAGCCTGTCCAGAGGCATTTTATTCTCTTTTGTATACTGCCACCTAGTGTACATAGGAAAACAATTACCCATAAAAGACACAATTTGATTTTCCCATCTGATATCAGACCTGCTCAAAATTCTAAATCCCATGGAAAGAGAAAATATTTTTCATACACAGTGTTTTATTTTCTACAACTATGGACATTTCCTACATAACTAAGTAGTATTTTATAGTGTTATGGCTCGAACTGCTGACACTTGAATAAACACCTTGAAATGGGGTGGGCTTGAAAGGCTGAACAAATATGTGTACCTGGGATTTGTGAATGAGGGAAGAGTTATCTATAGGATCTTCAAGGTCCCATCTCACATCACAATCAAGGGTCTGCACAGCCATCACACTAGAGTCTAGAAACATAAACCCCTGCACAAAGTCCACATGGTCCCCCCTAGTCCCATGGTTTCCAAAGGGCAAGGAACATACAATTTTGTTCTCTATTGCATGCTCTAAAATTAGGCCAACGTCAGCATGTAGACACTTGACCATCTGTTGGCAAGAAGAAATTCAAATTTTCATTGTATTGAAGCACTACATTAAAGTGGTCAGGAATGCAGAATCCAACCAGAGTGACTGAGCTGAAGCCCTGGCATGGCTACCTGTGAACTCTGGCTTATACATGCCTTTACCTCTCTCTCCTCTCCCTCTTTCACTCTCTCCCTCTCTCCCTCTCTCCCTCTCTCTCTCTCTCTCTCTCTCTCTCTCTCTCTCTCTCTCTCTCTCTCTCTCTCTCTCTCTCTCTCTTCATACTGGCCTGGAAATTATTCTGTAGCTTAGGCTGACCTCAAACTTATGGTTATTCTTCTACTTCAGCATCCTGAGTGCAGAGGTAACAGGCATGAGCCACCATATCTGGTCAATGCCTTAATTTCTCATGTGGATAAAAATACTACTTTCATAGTGGTTTTAGGAATATTAAATAAAGCACTTAAAAAGGTTTGTGTAAGTGTTAAATATTATCATTACTATTACTATATGTTATTGTTACAGGCCATTTATCAAGGTCAAAAACAGTATAAGTCTATGCTTCAGCTAGAATTAAAATGTAAAATTGTAGACACATAGTTATTGCTCATTTGTTACCTAAATAGTAATGTTCTCAACCTTATTGGAAGATTGGAATAAAAGCCACTAGTTATATTAATCACAATATAAGCTTCAAGCACAAATCATGAAATATCACAAAATATTTGAAGGACATATTCTTTCCTAATAAAATTATGGAACTTCATAAGTAATTTATAGGTTAAGGTA
Organism: Zapus hudsonius; assembly: GCA_004024765.1. Taxonomy (NCBI): domain Eukaryota; kingdom Metazoa; phylum Chordata; class Mammalia; order Rodentia; family Dipodidae; genus Zapus; species Zapus hudsonius. The sequence goes on from PVHP010000150.1 coordinate 147,368, forward strand.
ATATTGTGTGGCCAGTATAAAGTTGAAAGTCATCAAGATAATTATTCTGTTAATAAATTTAGCCCACTTATCCCTTCTACTACTCTATAGCTCTCTCTCCTAGCAGAACAACCACTTACTCTAAGATCCATCACAACCCCTGATAAGTCGTTTCTGGTTTTCATCAAATATGCCAAAGGGCAATGGATGGCAGAGGATTAAGTGCCATGCACATATAATATATTCCCCCTTTGAAAGGAAAGTGCTATTTTTCCTGGGGCAGAACAGTGCCGTTCAGCTTGGACAGGCTGAACTAGTGATGTGCTGGAGCACAAGGTGGGCCAGGACAAGATGCCTGCAGGAAACTAGCAATGGGGTTGTTCTCATGTACTGTTTTGTGTGTGTGCATGCCCACATGCGTATGCGTGTGTGTGCATGTGTGTGTGCAGAGGCCAGAGTTTCTTCCTCAATCACGGTCTACTTACTGAAAGAGAATCTCTCACTTGAACCGAGAGGTTGTCAATCTCGCTAGTCTAACTAGCCAGCTTGACCCAAGGATTCCGTCTCCACTTCCTAAATCCTGGGATTACAGGCATGCTGCTGCACCTGTCCAGTATTTACATGCATGCTGGCAATCCAGACTCAGGTCCTTGTGTTTGTGTGGCAAGCATTTTATCCACTGAACCATCTCCTTAATTAAGATGGAACACCCTGGCTGGAAGACTATCACAGCTGTATGTACTCCAGAGGAAAGGACATAGGAGAGTCTGTGTCACACTACAAAGATCAGTGTTCTCTGCTTTCTCTCATGTGGCTTCCCCTCATATTTTCTAAGAGCAATCTTCTTCATGTAGGTCTTAGTGAATTACATGTTTACTCAGCAGGTACCCAAGATCCAAGTCTTCACACCGGGGAAGGGCTTATGGAGGGAAAGAGGTGGCCTTGCAAAAAGCCAAAGTGCCCCCAGAAAACTGAGACTATACACTTAAATGACCCCCACAGAAAACATAGTCAATTACAAATTATAGGAAGGGAATCTTGGCTTCAAACTCAGAAACACTCATGGTTAATGAGAAAGTTAGAGAAACTATGTCACTTTGATATTGTTTAGTTCATATATTTTAATAATACTTTTATGTTTTCTTTAAATTCTGAATAATCAAAGTTCTTAAGGCTTTGAAAGAAAATATAATCTAAAAACTTTAGCATTTTGTAGTATAGTTTACTCATTATAAATGAACATAGTCACTTGTATGCCAAGTGATACTTTACCATCTACCTGAAAGTTTTAGCTTTGACATAAAACACTTCTTTTCTCAATGAAGGATCTACATGCATAACACTAAAGTCTTTAAAAACAATTTGGTGCTTGGTAATTCTTCTTACATGCTATGGTGTCTACTGTACAAAAAGACATAACTTTTCTTTGTCATGAGATTTAAGAAAAGTGGGAAAGTTGTTCCCACGCAGAAGTCTGTTATTTGTCTGCAGCTGCTATCACAGTATTGGACAGTGTTTTACAAATGGCAGTTGGCCTAGACACTTGTGCAACCATGATTGTTTTAGATAATTCGACTGGGAACATGAGCTGCCTTTCTCAAGTCCACACAAAATGTTCATTCACAATGCTCAGCACAGGTACAATGTAACTGAACTCTAATTCCACTATGAAAAGCCAGTTTTTAACAGGGTTTTTAAGTGTAGTCCAGAGTGGCTTGGTATGGCAGGTCATCCTGACCCAGCCACACATAGCAGCCTGGCTGGTTTCATGGCTCAACTCTCAGCTCTACAAGTCAGAGTGGAGCTAATCAACAACTTGGATGATATTTTAAAGGAAGTCTAGTTCTCTTAATTGACTGGGCTGACAGAAAGTAAATCAGAGAGTCTATGTGTTGAGATTGCATGATATAGAACTGTGGGTTAGAGAGTGCAGGTCAGTGTTAGAGCACATGCATGGAGTACTTAGGTTCAATCCCTAGCAAACACACACACACACACACACACACACACACAACACAAGCATAGACAAGAAGTGAAACACACTGGCTAATATTTTGAAGATTGTAAGAAGAAAGGATAAAAATTATAACAAAGAATTGAAAATCTTTTGAATTGAAGGATAAGCTTCAACAAAGATCTGAATATTAGACAAAATTTAAGAGTCTCTCAGATATAGTGGTTCACGTCTGTAAATACCAGCACTCACAAGACTGAGGCAGGTGGATAGGTGTTTGAAGTTAGCCTGGGCTATATAGCCAGACCTGTTTTCAAGACAAAGAAAAAAGGTACAAGAAAAAAAAAAAAAAAAAAAAAAAAAAAAAAAAAAAAAAAAAAAAAAAAAAACTATGTACATACAGGAGCACAACCTGAGGCTACCAGAAGGCCTGGAAAGATGAAGTTTAATGAAACCAAATCTCAAGCGTGACTGGGGCCTGGGACATGGAGGCCATAGTTTGGAAGCACAAGCTGAACACAGAGTGAGACTACTGTGCACTGCCCCTCAGAGTAAGTTTCAGAACTTCAAATGTCAACTGTTCTAGAAAGCAAAGCTAAGCTTTGCAATGATACAATGCAAAAACCAGAGAACAGGTAAATAGAAATTTCTAGTGTCACACTGACATGAAACACAACCTGCAGCCATGAATAGGCTGACCACACCTCCTACTGGGAGAGAACAGTGAACCAAGAAAGGAGCACTTGTGTAATGGAGAAGCCTGGGCCTGGGGGAGACAATGAACAGCTTTTAAATTCAGCCAAATTTTCCACTTAGTGAGGGGGAGCCCTTGTTTGGAACTGGGGATTCAGGGTGATAGGCACCGGATCCCGTACTCTTGGGCTCCCAAGACAAGATGCACTATGGGAGCGATTGACGGGGAGGCTACTAAAAATAGAATCTAGGTAATCCAGAATTGTGTATATTTGTTAACCTACACTCATCTCACTCTCCAGTGGAGATTATGTTTGTATTTTTCAGGATGCAGCGAGAGAGCTGGGGCCCATCTAACCCTACCAACCGACTGTAGGCCGAAAGCTGAGATCCTGGCAAGAGAGGAGCCACCATAGTCATATCGTGGAGGATTCATATGGAACCCCGCAGAGAATGATGGGATGAACAAGGGACCCACAGCCACAGCCATTCAATCAACACAAGATAAGCCAGTGAGACAGAAACCAACGATTTTTGACACAAAGACCCCTAAGCTCACAACATTAAAGCAGCCTTAATACTCACCCACCACGACTCAGGGAACTGAGGGGAAGAGGGGGCGGAAAGATTGTGAGAGCCGTGGTGGGGGAGACTATCCAGAGGCATGGCACCCCTCAGTAACAACATTCTAGGACCAGGAGAACCTGGCTGAATACTAGGCTATCCATGGTCCCCTGTCATAAGGACTGATCCAGATGACCCATGGAGGAGGATATCCAGCTGATTGGGGATAGGGGAGGGGGGATCGAGGAATTGGGGATAACAACTCATTTTGCCCACTAAATAATGTAACTCATTATGGACCATAAAAAAAAAAAGAAAATTTTTCTTATCTTACAAGAGAAAGATCTGTCAAGATACAAGGCACCAACAGGACTCTAATCAAACAGGACCAAAGAAGGAACTCTCCAAAACATATCTTAGTTAAAAATGACAAACATGCAAAGTAAATAGAAAGTGCTCAAGGCAGAAAGAGAGAAAAAAAAACTCATCACCTATAAAGGCAATCCCATCAGAATTACCTCAGACTTTCACTTGAAACCTTGAAGGCCAGAAGGGCTTGGAACAATGCTCTTCTAGGCCTAAAGAAGTATGGCTTTCAACCTAGACTACTGTACCTAGCAAAGCTATCCCTCATAATAGATGGAGAATTGAAATTGTTCCATGAAACAAGCCAGCTCTACGATTATCTGAACACAAAGCCAAACTTATAGAAGATACTATAGGAGATATTCCACACAGAAGATATAAGCAATATAACTCAGGAGAGCAACAGAGAACAAGCACAGCAATTAAAAACATTGTACAAATAATAATAGTTCAGGCATCAACCCCCATAAACCCTCCAACATGGCAAGGCTTAAAGCAAACCTCATAGTTATAACTCTGAATATAAATGGACTAAACTCTCCTACAAAAAGACACAGACTAGCAGGATGGATCAGAAAAATGGACCTTTCCATCTGCTGCCTTCAAGAAATGCACCTTACCTCTAAAGACAGTAATCTCCTTAGGGTGAAAGAATGGGAAACGATTTTCCAGGCACACAGAAATAAAAAGCAAGCAGGTTGACTACATTAATATATGACAAAATAGACTTTAAACCAAAATCAATTAAAAATGACAATAAAAGTCACTTCTTACTCATCAAAGGAAATCCAACAAGAGGATATCACTATCATAAATATATTTGCACCAAATTCAGGTGTACCACAGTTCAAAAGGCAAAATTTACTCAAAAACAAAACAGAAATAGACTCTAATTCCATCATAGTAGGAGACTTTAATATACCACTACCATCTCCACACAGATCATCCAAACAGAAGGTTAGCAGGGAAATAACTGAGCTCAACAACACCATAGACCAACTACATCTGATAGATCTATACAGAACATTCCATTCAAAGGACACAGAATTTGCATTCTTTTCAGCAGCCCATGGAACCGCCTCCAAAACAGACCACATACTAGGTCATAAAACATGCCTCAACAAATTCAGGAATACTGATGGAGCCCCCTGTATCATTTCAGACCACAATGTGTTAAAGTTAGAAATTAACAATGGCAGGAGCAGCAGAAGCTACACAAACTATTGGCGACTGAACAATACACTTTTAAACAACGAATGGTCCAGTCAAGAAATAAAAAGGCAAATTGAAAATTTTCTAGAGGTAAATGATAATGTAAACACAACATACCAAAACTTATGGGACACTATGAAGGCAGTCCTAAGGGGGAAATTCATAGTGCTAAATGCCTTCATAATAACAAAGACAGAGAGATCTCAAATTAATCAACTAACCACCACCTAAAGGCATTTGAAACCTAGATCAATCCAACCCTAGGAGCTCAAGGTGAAAAGAAATATTTAGGATCAGACCTGAGATTAAAGAATGGGAAATGAAGAAAACAATAAAAAATAAAAAAATACATTAAAACAAAGAGTGGGTTCTTTGAAAAAATAAATAAGAATGACAAACCTTTGGCCAATCTAATTAAACAACAAAAAAGAGAAGGCCCAAATCAAAAAATTCAGAAATGAAAAGGGAGAGGTCACAGCAGACCTCAATGAAATTGGAAGAATCATCAGATCATAATTCCAAAACCTCCACTCCATAAAATTGGACCACCTATAAGAAATGGATGAATTCTTAGACACCTACCACCTATCAAAGCCTATCCAGAGCAGATAAAGCTCCTAAATAAACCTATCACATCCAAACCTATCAGATTGAAAATGAAATCAAGAACCCCCAAAAAAGGAAAAGTCCAGGACCAGATGGATTCTCAGCTGCATGCTATCAAACCTTCATCATAGAACTGAAACCATGTTCTGAAACTTTTTCGAGGTATAGAAAAAGAGGGAAGGCTTCCAAACACCTTCTATGAAGCTAGCATCACCCTAATCCCCAAGCCAGACAAAGACGCAACAAGAAAGGAAAACTGCAGACCCATATCCCCGATGAACTTAGATGCACAAATCCTGAACCAAATCCTCGCAAGTTGGATACAACAAAAAATATTATCCAACCAGACCAAGTAGGCTTCATCCCAGGGATGCAGGGATGGTTCAACATATGGAAGTCAGTTAATGTAATTCACCACATTAATAGACTCAACAACAAAAACCACATGGTCATCTCAATTGATGCAGAGAAGGTCTGATAAAATTCAACACCACTTCATGTTCAAAACTCTGGAAAGCTGGGCATAGATAAACCACTAAAGCCCAAATCATACTCAATGGGGAAAGACTCAAGGAGTTCTCACTCGAATCAGGAACAAGAGAGCAGTGTCCACTCTCACCACTGTTCTTCAACATAGTGCTTGAAGTTCTAGCCTAAGCAATAAGACAGAGCAACAGCATAAAAGGGATACAAATTGGAAAGGAAGAAATTAAACTATCCCTCTTTGCAGATGACACGATCCTTTATATATCAGACGAGAGGAATATTATCAGTAAACCCCTGAAGGTGATAAATTCCTTCAGTAAAGTGGAAGAATAAAAAATTAACACAAAAATCAGTAGCCCTCCTCTATGCAGATGATATGCATATAGAAAAAGGCATCAGAGAGACTGTCCCATTTTCAATAGCCTCAAAAAAATCAAATACCTTGGAATATCACTAACCAAGGATGTGAAAGATTTGTATACTGAAAACATTAAAACGCTCAAGAAGGAAATAGAGGATGTGATAAGATGGAAATATAGTCCATGCTCCTGGATAGGCAAAATTAATATAGTAAAAATGTCAATCCTTACAAAAGCAATTTACAGATCCAATGTTATGCTGATAAAAATCCCAACCTCTTTCTTCATAAAGAAAAATTATCTCAAAAATTATTTGGAAGGGCAAAAAGCCTCAGATAGTCAAATCTATCCTTGGTTAAAAAACAAACAAACAAAACAATAAAAAACAAAACATTCCTCAGGAGGTATCACCATTCTTGATCTAAAGACATACTACAAAGCCATAGTAACAAAAACAGCATGGTACTGGCAGAAAAACAGGCAGACAAACCAATGGAACAGAATTGAAGACCCTGCTCTTAGTTTGAGTAACTATAGTTACTTGATCTTTGACAAAGGTGCCAACAATGTTCACTGGCATAAAGATAGCATCTTCAACAAATGGTGCTGGACAAATTGGATAAGCACATGTAAAAAAATGAAAATAGACCCCCTTCTTTTACCATGCACAAAAATCAACTCCAAATGAATCAGGTACCTCAACATAAGACCTGTAACCCTGAAAGAAAGATAGGAGGAACTCTCCACGAAACAGGAGTAGGTAAAAACTTCCTGAGCAAATCTCCAGTAGCCCAGAAAGTGCAACAATCACTTAACCAATGGGATCTCATCATGCTTTAAAGCTTCTGTACAGACAAACATACCATACTCAGAGAGAGCCAAAACACCACCATCAAACTGGGAGATAATTTTTGCCAGTTATACCACAGACATAGGTCTCATATCTAGAACTTACAAAGAACTTAAAAAAAAAATAAATCAAACACCCTCCTCACAAAATGGGGCATTGATCTCAATAAAAATTCACAGAGGAGTTAACACAAATGGCCAATTCTTGCTTAAAAAAGAGCTCCTCATCCTTAATCATCAGGGAAATGCAAATCAAAACTGTAGTGAGATTCCACTTTAGTCAGAATGGCAATCGTCAAAAAATCCAACAGTAGTTGCTGGCAAGGATAAGGGGGTGGGGAAAAGGTACCCTCATTCACAGCTGCTGGGATTACAAAATTGTACAACCACTATGGACAGCAGTGTGGAGACTCTTGAACAGAATGGACATACAGCTACCAATTGACCCAGCTATCCCTCTAGTAGGCATCTACCCTTGAGATTTCACACCTCAGCACAGAGTCATTTGCTCAACCGTGTTTACTGCAGCTCAATTCATAATCAAGAAATGGAATTATCCCAAATGCCCATCCCTAGACGAATGGATATTCATGTTGTAGTACATTTACTCAATGGAATTCTTCTCAGCTGAAAGGAAAACTGACATAATGAAATTTAAAGAAAAGTTGACAGATTTGGAGCAGATCTTACTTAGCGAACTCACACAAGAACAGAGTCAAACACCGCATATTCTCCCTCCTATGTGGTTCATAACCAGGTTAAGCTTAAGCTCTAAGCAAATCTGACAGGCGAAATGAGAGACTGTAAAAGGGGTGGAAGGAATGGGGGAGGGAGAAAAGGGAGGGTGGGGTAACTTATACAATAAACTAAACCAATAATAAATCAAAACCATAAAATCCTTACTGTCACACAGTAAGCTCTCAAGGAAGCTGTGGGCATTGCCTGGTAAGAGGGGCCATGAATAGAATGGGAGGAAGCTGAACTCCATGAAAAATTGACCAGACCTGCAACTCCTTGTCCCAGTCATTGGTTCCTTACCACAGAGAGCTGTTGATCAAAGAGACCCATGAGGTCCCCAAAATAAGACAGGATTTTGTCAAAGCTCTTGAACAGCCACCCCAGGCCAAAGGTAAGATCCGATTGCTGAAGAAACCACAGAAAGCCATCAAACAACACTAAGAGACCCTGTGAGATCCAGAATGGTAACCAGTCTCCAGATGATAGCATGTGCAGTACAGGAAGATGCTACATAAGCTGCCAGGGGAAATTGGTCAATTATATTTAGAGAAAGCAGAGACCAGTGATATAAAATGCAGATTGTTGCCATAAGAAGGCTGAACACACTGCCTTCTGGGAGAGATCAACAAGTCAATAAGTGATCATTTGAGCAATATAGGTGCCAAAACCTCGGGGAGTAATTAACAGCTTTCAAACTGGCCAAGAAATCCACTCAGTATCAAGGAACCCTTAACTGGAATTGGGACTCAGGGCAAAATCCCATGGGAACCTAAATCTTAGGCTCCAAGGAGAAATTCCCATTACCAGAGAACTACAGAGAGGCTAATCCTAATAGACTCTTGCCAAATTAGAAATGTGTGCCTCATTTAACCTATACTGATTTCACTTTCCAATGGAGATTCTGTTTGTATTTTTCAGAAGGCAGTGAGAGAGCTGTGGTCATTTCAACTCCACCAACGAGCCACAGGGGGATGGATGACATCCTGGCAAGAGATAAACCACCCCAGGCCTATCATGTGGGCCCCAAATGAAACCTTTGAGAGAGTGATGGGATAAGCAAGAGACTTATCACCACAGCCAATCAGTCAACCCAGGATAAGTCAGTGAGACAGACACCAACAATTTCCAATACAACCCAAAGATAACAGAAGTACAGAGGCTCTTAAAATCTCAACAATAAGGCAGACTTAAAACTCACCATCATGAATCAGGGAAATGAATGGAAGATGGGGTAGAAAGACTGTAAGAACCATGGTGGAGGAGAATATCCAGAGACATTGTCCCCCTCAGCAACAACACATATTGGGGGGAGGGAGGGACCTGGCTGCCTCCTATGCTATCCATAACCTTCCACCTCATGGATTGATCCAGTGTGCCCACCGAGGAGGATACCCTGTGGATTGGGGACAGGGAGGAGGGAAATGGGGATACCAACATAATATTTGCTCATACAATGTATCTAATTTTGGATAATAAAGATATCAATAAAAAATAGCCAGATATTAAAAAAAAAACAAAAAAGAAGTGGGTGTAAAAGCCTTTAACATTACTGCACACTAACTACACACCTACAGCTTTATTTTATTGTTCTAAGACAAGACTAGGGTATTTTTGTACAAATTATGTATAATGTCAAGTACCCAATTTATTAACAGTCCCACAATATACATAAAATATAAGACAAGTATGTACAAAATACTCACTTCAACAGTCTCTTTTTTTCCTTCATGGGGATGTGGTGATCTGGGATAGATATCAAGAAGGTGTGGTGATGATTCAAAATGCAATCTTTTGAGATTTCTTTTATTAGGATCTTTACAATGGAATTCATGAAAGTTAGTTCTCCATAGTAAGACCTGTAACAAACCAATAATGATCACAATGATTGACTTGAATGTATGACCAACAGAACTGAATAACAAATCAAATATATAGAATTATCCCTTAAAATAGAAAGCCTATGTGTGCCTATTCATATGTAATTCAACAATATTACTATTTCTCAGTATTTTCCTAGGCATGCTGTGGGGAGAGATTTAGCATTTTAAATAATCTTCATGTCTGGCTTAAAAGTACCCCCTGTCTACCCTGCCCAAACACTGAACCATGTTTTTAGCATGAGCATCTATTTTATTGAATAAATATGGCTATGAATGACTTGGGATTATTTCCTATAAATGCAAATTTGCCTCATAAATGATTTATACTTACAGTGCTCAGGAGTTACAGATAAATTATTAGGCAATAATGTAGGTAAAAGGGCTATGTAGTGAAACTGGGCATTCAATAAGTGTTTACTATATGTACAATAAAGTGTAAAACTGGGTAAAAGAAAGTAACTTCTGAATTACAAAAACTATTCAACTGGAATTACTTCAGCAATAAGACAGAAGACTTCCTATCACAAAGTTACCAGAAAAACCCATTGATCTGAACATAAAACAAATTAGCTGGCTGTAAAAATCTTAGGGGAGGTCAAAGATTCCTTATCCAAATCCAAGAGGGAACTGAACAATGTACAAACCTGTGTGTCTGTTCCTCCGGACGTAAACAGCTCGCCACCTTTTGAAAATGAAACAGTCAAGACAGGTCCCTAAGAATAATGGGAAATAAAGAAGTGTGTAGTGATGCTTTCTCAGGCCAAGAGGACTGCAACCTAACTCACTTAGACAACTCTGCAGCCTAACTCGCTTAAGACAATTTATGCAACACACCTATCGGGAGATACCCAGTCACTAGCAACCAATGCTTACAGAGGAAAGATAAATCCATTTATATTAAAATACAAATGATAAAAAAAGGAATACCAAAATAATGAGAACATAACCTTTTTTTCCCTCCTTTAAATCAAAGTTTATATATGGGTTAAGTTGACAAGAATTTCCATCAAAATTGTTCTGGTTTTTTTTTTGTGTGTGTATCTAACCAATTATTTGCAAAACTGAATGACAAATGGGTAACAGGAATGACTCAGGGACTCAACAAGTCTGGGGAAGGTTGAAAGACCCTGCCCAAAGAGAAAAATGTCTCTTGTCTCTTCCCCTGCCTGTTTGCTGTTCTCTCTCTCTCTCTCTCCTCTCTCTCTCTCTCTCTCTCTCTCTCTCTCTCTCTCTCTCTCTCTCTCTCTCTGCGCTATTTGTGATGGCTTCTCTCTTTCTTCTTGGACCCCAAAGAGGGGCCAACCTCTTTGACCATTATGGACTTACTCCTGGATCGGTAACATCAACAAATCCTTTCCTTCCAGTTAACTGTGCCTAGTTTGGAGGTTCATTCCAGTGGCCCGTGGCTGAGTATGACAGGTATTAATGTTGCAATTTTAAGAAAGGTCAAAATAACAAATGACTAGTTGGAAAGCTTCTGTAATTGTCTATTGAGAGATAATGAGCACCGAAATTGAGCGATCAGTTTGTACGACTCACTTGGTATGGTCTGAAGTTACATAGATTCCAGGTCTAGCCTTCAGTCAAGATGAGAGGAATTATTTTTCATTTCAAAAATAAAATATTCTGTTTAAGATTTCTCTTAATCTATACAAGCCAAGTTTTGGGGGAAGACATTTTGCATTTTCCAAGTATAGTATGCCACAGACTTAGGCCATTATAGCTTCATAAACACCTTTACTTTCACCTATAGATAATGAATAATTCCATATCTGTATTGATAGTGCTTTTGTCCTAAATATTGTTTTACTTTTTTAAATTATTTTATACTTTCATCATGGGTATTTTTATCCCTTGTCACTTTTATTGGTTTTGTTTATTTGGCTTAAACCCATGTATCTACATCTATCTGAGCTGGCTCATATGAATTTCAGCTTTACCCTAACACTGCTTTAGAACAAACAAGAAGCAAAGCAGGAAGCCAGCAGGACAGATGAAGGCAGAAAGAACCTTTCTCTTCTAGACCACAAAGCCTGTTCTATTTTTATACTTGAAGAGCCTACTGCTCCCCTAAGAGAAAACACCAGTACATGAGGAGGAAAAACAGCTTTGCTCTAAATTGTTCAGAGAAGTTTGAGTATTTACCTATGAGAGGAACAGTTTACAGACTTAAAACACATTTCTCAACTCTTATTCCTTTAGCTCAAAACAAAAGAAGAAACAGACTAAGGAATATAAGAGCCAATAAAAGCCTGTTGAAAAAGCATGTGGCTTATGTGGAAGGCAAATGGACTTCTTGGACCCAATATCCAGGATGAGCCCTGGCTTTCCTGTCACAGGCAACCCTGGATAAGGCCCAGCCTCTCCACTAGAGCTATCGAAGGAAAACAGCAAGGGTGGGCTGTCAAGGGCAGGAGAGCAGAAGGTGCTGGGCTCTGACTGCCAAATTTCTCTAGAATTTACTAATCAGATTAGTGGAAGTACTGAGGGTGGATGCCAGAGTAAGTGAGCCAGCACCCACAGAGGGGAAGTATCATATCAGGAGTGAGAAACAAACTCATTATGCTACATACTGATGAGCAATCACTCAAAGACATTACAATAAGTTATTTCCAGTGTATAAAAACAGTCTTAGAAGGAAAACAACAAATTCAAGGAGTAGCAGCAATGTATGGTACCTTAAAAATAACAGAGGCATATGATAAATGGGTCAAAACTTTAATATATATATATATTTAAATATTTTTATTTATTCATTTTCAAGCAGAGAGAGAGAGAGAGAGAGAGAGAGAGAGAGAGAGAGAGAGAGAGAGAGAGAGAGAGAAAACGAGGACCACCACCTTGTGGGTATGGCTTATGTGGGTACTGGGGAATTGAACCAGGGGCCTCAGGCACACTGGAGGCAAGTGCCTTAACCGCTGAGCCATCTCTCTAGCCCTAATATATATTATTAAGAAAATAGAAAGCTTAGTGTGATACCGTATGTCCTTGAAGTGTATATATGAGTCTTCCTTCTAAGAGATCCAGGATCTTAAGAGTACCATCAGAAGAGGCCGTAATGAGAAAGTTACCCGAAGGATGGAATGACAGGCAGTTAACGCCACAGCTGTGAACTAATTTATAGAAAAGCAAAAATTCAGAAAGCAGTTGGCTCTTTATTATGACATATGATTTTAATATCATATTTTGATAAGACTGGTTTTCTTTATAATCCTATGTGTTTTCTTTTTCAAGAGAACAATTCTTAAATCCTGAGCATGTCCCTTTGCCTTACTAACAGAGTCACTGAGAAAATGAGACAATCTGAGGCAATATTTCCGTAACAATGAAATTTGGTAGAGCTCAGCAAAGAAAATAAATATTCTTGGCATTTCATCAAACTTCCAGTTGATCAGACAAGATAACTTGAAAGATGAGACTATGTCACATAAAGGTAATCCTATTGACCACACAGCTATAAAGTCTTTCATTATATTACCAATATAATTAACAGTCAATTACTACCAGCTCATATAAGGTATACAACCTTGATTTAAATTAAATTTATGAGCAAACAGGGGCTTGGTATTCAGAAGAAATGCATGTAAAAAATTGGCAGTCCTTCCATCATGAGTTTGTTTCCGGACCTCATTCTTCCAGTAGGAGGCAGTACAGCACAGTGATCCAAGTATGTCTTTTCCTGCTGTATGTCAGCATTGAACTGTATTATTATTTGTATTTTAAAACTTTTTTGTACTCAAACTGCTATTTTTGGCACAACTAATTTGAATATGTGTATGAGTGTGTTTTTGTAATGATTTTTAGACTGAATTCATATGCAGGAGCTATTGCCTCTGTTTTTATTTTTTCTCTCCCACTCTTCCCCACCTCTTCTGCTGCTGCCTCTTTGAAAGGTCCTTATTTTAGCAAGGCCAAGCTGATATGCAGCTTCTAGGATTTAAAATGTAGACCACTGACTGAAGAAAACCAAAAAGGCATTAAAAAACCAAGCAGCTTCTTGCCTGCTTAGAAGCTTGTAAACACATCATGAAGTTTAGTCATGTGAGCAGGTGATCTTAATCTGTTTCACTGTGTCATAACTATAATTTGGACTCAGCTCTCTTTTGCAATATATTTAGGACTATTAACAAATGTGTTTTTATAAGTTGCCAAGTACAGTGAAACACACCAAGATTGCTTTCTTCTTAAGTCTATCCTAAGATCAAGATTAGTTAGGAATCTAATAAATATATGGCATTCTATATGCAATAAATATAAAAGAAACCTGTTTTCATGAATCAAATTATAAAAGTATAAAGTATTTTATTTTATTAAAAATAATTTTGTCTAGGGTCAAAAGCCTTTTTGAATAAGGTGTTTTAAATGTGAATTTATATTTTTCTAAGGTCAAAATGTAATGTACTACTGTAAAACTACAACTTCCTTCTCTGTCTAATGCAACAAGGCTTTTTTCCCCCAGATTTTCATTTACTTCTGGACTGATTTTTAAAAAATTTTTATTAACCCAAATTAGATACATTGTATGAGCAAACATTGTGTTGGTATACCCATTTTCCTCCTCCCTGTCCCCAATCCACTGGGTATCCTCCTCAGTGGGTGTACTTAAAAATACTATTCCGCTCTTAGTAACATTTGCAAAGAATTGGCTTAGAGGACAAAGATTTGTGCTTTATTAAGATGCCTGTTTTCTTCTGATTTTGTTGGGTTTCTTACTATATAAGAAGCTGACTTCATGCACTATTCTTCGCCTCCCACCTTTGAGGCACAGTCTCAGGCTATTAACCTCTGCTTTCACCAGGTGAGCTCAGTCCCCAGATCCTGCTTCTAGCACATTCTTCTGTGTCCCTCTCCTTTCTTGCCAGTAGGCATGGCTGGGATGACAAAGGCCTACTATAGTGTCCAGATTTTTACAAGGGTGCTGGGGCTCCAAAGTTGGGTACTCAGTTCATATAGCAAACACTAATTCACTTAGCCATCTTAGCCCCTCTAATTGACCACTTTATGAACAACTTTTAAAAGTGATTCTCATATATTTAATACCCTGTATGTGGCTAGAAATATGTAGAGCTAGGCCTTAGCTTTAACTATGTATTACAAAAAATTACAATCACCAAAAATTTACAAAATTAAAGGTGTGAAAAATTCAATACATGCAAAGTGCTCTTTTTATACAATATACATAAGATATCTGCACTTTCAACATTTAAAATGGCCAATAAAATTTTTGACATTTCTGATATTTCTAATCAATGTAAGTCAAATGAAAAACTCTTGTTACTAAGGTAATAGTATTAAAATCTGTTCTATATCCATTTGCTATGACTAAGCATTTTGTTATTTTTTTATATAAGATGCACTTGTACATTAGGAAATGAGTCTATTTCTGGTGACTAGCATGGTTCCCTAAATTTGTCTGAAGTTTTTATTTCTGCACAGTGCTATTGTTCTCTGATCCTTCTGAGCCAAGGATTCTAAAATCCTTGGCTTAAAGTAAATTGAATACACACACACACCTGCATATATGTATGCTCACTCTTTTAGAAGGCAAGTATATAAATAAGCCTTCTAAAATGCAGTTTAAAGAACACATTGCCAAGCTGGTGTCCTCTAAACTAGAATTGTTAGTGGTGCTAACCTTTTCCCAGCTGTGGTCAGACTTCCACTTGTATCATAATATCACCTTTAAGCAAAGACACTTGACCTGATGCCTTCTGTTCTGCTTTATGGTACTGCTCCTACTTTTAGGCTCATACACCTAGCTCTTTTCACCTATGTGTGTCTGCCATTACAGCCTATCCCCTTCTCATGAACTAGTCTAATACTAGGCCAAGAAAACCTACAAAGGTAGATCTGCCTGACACCCTAATTTTTCAAGATTGAGGAGCACAGCGCACAGATAGAAAGAAATGCAGAGAAGCCGATTCCACTACAACACACTGGCTCCTCAAGTAACTAACAGCAGGAGGGAAGCTGGGCAGCTGCTCCTTCGCTTTGTGTAGACAAGCCATTACCCTAAACTGGCAATCACCTTAGATTCCTGATTGATCTCCTCAAGCAATGACAGACCATCTCATAGAACCAGAACTGAAACAATGATCAATTGAACACATTTTGGCTGTCTCCTTAGCGGACCTCCTATCCCTGCCCCAATTCTTCCTCTATTTAAGTCTCAAGCCTGAAGATGGGCTTGGGGTCACTGGGTACCTTTATGTATTCCTCTTCCAATGTGGCACCATTGATTAAATCTCTTTCTTCTTGTCCTGTCTCTTGACCTCCCTCTGCTCTCTCATGTCTCTTGATGGGAGACAACTACTCTCTTCTCTAGCCAGTTCAAGTGTAGCCCATAACCCCTAGGGGAGGGCCAAATCACATAGAGGAAAACCAACTTTTCCACTCTATTCATTCAATAATGGAATTTTTTTGGGGGGGGAGTAGGAGAGATGTTACCTTGATAATGCTGGAGTAATTTGTTCACTCTTATATCCCAGATTTTCACAGTGTGATCAGAACCTGCTGAAGCTATACATGTACCATTAGGGTTAAAGTCCACAAAATTTGCAAATCTAGGAAGACAGAATATGGTGGCTTAAAATTTCATTTCTTTACTATCATGTCTTTAAACTGCTTATAATACAGTATGTCTTAACAAACTAACTCATACAAATGAACAAAGAGAATGGACTCACCCTACAGAATCTGAGAAGTTATTAACACACTGTTTGCTTGTGGTATCCCAAATTTTAACAGTTTTATCTTCACTACATGACACAATCAGTCTCCCATCAGGTGAAAATCTAGAAAACAGAAGTGAGTGAGTGGTTCTGCATGATCACAACCCATGTATCTAAAGAACATACACGCCAGGCTGAATGCATTGAATGCCAGTGGCCATACTGTGTGGCAACCAAATGTCAAACATTATTCAGCAACCAAATGTCAAACAATGCTTGCAAACCATTCAGAGACCAAAGCATGCTTCAAAGGCTAACCAAGTCTCTTTCTTTCTTATGTTTATATACAAACAATCCATTTTTATGGCTTTTGCTCTAGGTTTCTGGTTTACTTGAGCACTCCTTCCAAGCCAAATACATTATATTTTTAAACTGAGACTTTTCATACATGAATATACAGTAATTGGGCCATAATCTTTTACTTGTATTTTTTATGTATGAAGTTTCTTCAGTTTTTTGTTATTTTCCAGCTTTACATATGGGACTTGAAAGAGCCTTCTCCACTCATCCCATCCACCTAGGATGATGATAAGAGGGAGGTAAGGCACTTGCCCTGCAAGTGTGCGTATGTAAATTAGGAACCAGAAGCCACATAAAAAATAAACATAATAATAATAACAACAAAACAGATGCTGTGGTGAAAGAGTCTGTAATCCCAGCACATTTCAGGCAAGAAGGGAAGCAGAGAAAGGAGAATGCCTGGAAGCTCACAGGCAAGCTAGTCTGTCAAATGTAGTGACAATGAGACTAACCCTGCCTCAAAGCAAGCTGGGAGGTGAAGCTCAATAACCTCAGTTTTTTTCTGATGATACTCATAGACCCATACCCCCCTCCCACACGCACACACGCGCGCACACACACACACACACAAACAGGTGGGATAATTCAACAAAAGCAACTAATTCCCAAAGCCAGTAGCTTCCTGGACTTGAGGAAACAGAGGTGTCAATGAACTGCAAACAAAACAACTTAGTCTGAACAGTTCTTTCCTGGTCACCCATCGCCTGCTGCCCCACTATGAAAAAAAATGGGGACAGGTCTCAGACACCTGTCTACCAACTTTATGCTGTCTGCTCCTTAATAGCTTTTCCAAGTGTCTTCCCCCTATCCCCCCCCCCCAAAAAAAAAAGAACAACAGAGAACTAAACAGAAAATAAAGCAACATTTTGGCCACTGAGAAACTACAAACAGTATTTTCACTAGTAATACTGCAGCAATAACAAAACCCAGGAAAGAGATTCAGGTCACACAGATGGGTGACTATGTGACCATTTTAATGGCAGTTGCCTCTACGCCCACAGTCCAGATTACTGGAAGTCATCATCTAAGGGTGTGGAATATAATTGAAGGTTTTCTTTTGTGTTTTTTTCCCCCACTCCCACCCCATTCCTTAGGGGGACCAAAAATAATTATTCTTGCCTGGCAGAAACACTGAATTCTCACTTATGAATTCATCATGTAAAAAGGAAAAACAAAAAGGGCATTCAGAAACTTTATTACGCTCGGTGAGAAGTCTTTAAAAAGAGTATGGAAGTACTCTTGTAAGGAAAAACGAATCTTCATTCTGATTAAGAAGGTGGAGGACAAGGACCGGCACGTCTGAAGTTGTTCTGTACGCTCCACAGGTGCTTCCACACTCACACACGTGAACATTCCATTCTGAGTAATTGTCTCATTTTAAAATAACAAAACATATTTTACTAATTGCTTCCTTTAGAAAGCGTGTAAGAAACATTCAAATGCAGAGAATAGTATTACAGAAATGGTCCAAAAACAGAAAACTTATTTTACACAGACTCTGGGGAAATAAATTTTACATAAAAAATATAAACTAATCCAAGGAGTCAAGTTGAATTTCCGAATAAGTCATATTTTTAAAAGATTGCTTAATGTGAATTTTTATTAGCATACAAAGAAATAAGTTTAATGGTGGTATTTCTCCAGCACATTTTTATTGCCCTTCCCCTCTTCTCTCTCCGCCTGGTGCCCTTCCCCACACCAGGCATAGCCTGTCCTCCACTCTTATAGTCATCTTCTTTTGTCCTACCCGGGCTTACCTTGGGGTGCTCTCCTATCATCTTACATCCCCCTCTACCAGCCCTCAGCTTGCTTATTTACATACATACAAACATTAAAAGTTAGGATCTGCATTTGAGAGAGAAAATACAATTGTTATCTTTCTGGGACTAGATTGCCTCATTTAGTATAATTTTAGGACAATATGACACTTGTAAATGATAAAAGTATGCCTAAGAGATAGATTGATTCTTAACATTTTGAGAAAACAATGACAAAATATTTAATTAACACCAATGATGACATAATAACAAAGTATAAAATACTCTATATTATTTATAATTATTATGCCAGGGATTGAACACATGGCCTTGTGCATACTAGGCAAGTGTTCTTCCACTGAGCTACATCCCCTGAGCTCCCCAAGACACTATTGACTAAGCCTTATCATAATCATCATGATGACATTGTTCTATCCACATTTACTGAGCCTAGAATGGTTAACACTGTCTACAACCAATTTAATCTTCAAAATAACCATATAAAATGGGTGCTATTGCTTAGTTCCATTTGCAGATGAGTAAACTGAGGCACACAAAGGTGTACAAAGGATTTCAACCAAATTGTTGGTTTTCTCGAAGATGCTTCTGAATGCATTTAAGTCTCCAACAAAAAGGAAAGATTCTAAGGGCCAATGAAGGCAGCACACTGAATGCTTTCAGTGGCTTCTGTGTGAGCTTCCCAACGTTCTAGCGTACAAGAGCATGAGGCAGTTCTCTCATCATCCTGCAATAAACATCTATGTATGCTGAGACAGTCCCCTTCTTTGAGAAGTTGGGGCAGAGGAGGGGGCCACAAAGTCACTTAAAGATTTACAGAGCATGAGACTTATGGTTAAGATGGCGAAGTAGTAGCCATGCCAAAGCAAGCTTGGGGAAAAAAGTAAAACACACAATGCACTCTTCTACCTACCAAAAAGTAAAGGTGTGTAAGGAATTACTAACCCCAGAAGAGAAGCAGGAGAGACCCAGAGCTTCTATTAACCACACAACCAGCCAGAATGCATTCTGGCCGTGGCTCCAGAGGTTGGCTGGGAAGAGCTATGTGCCAGGCCCTGCCTGAGCCACATAATCAGAACTACAGTGAAGGGGTTCTCCACTCACACTGGCACCACAAAATCAAAAACAGAAAGAAAAAAAAGTCTCACCAAAGGGATAGATCAAGGAGTGGTCAGAATATCTAAACTAGAAGACAAGGTGGCAGATCTAGAACATTCCTGCTCCATGGGAGGGAATACATGCCTGATACTAAAATTCTAGTCAAAAGTCTATGGCTGGGGAGGTCATGAGCCCTAGGGAAGTAACATCTGCTGTTGTCTGGCTAAATGCATACATTATGCGCACCAAACTTCCTTGTAAGCACTTTTTAAAATGTTTATGCCCATATATCAATGCTATTCTCATTTTTGGTTAGAGACGCTCCTGCTTTCAGATGATGGTGACCCCTGGATGACTCAAATACACATAATGGGACACTGAAACAAAATAGAGACTGAGGGGGGAAGAGATATGAGGAAGGGTGAGGAGGGAATCATAATGGTTTATTGTATATAGTTATGGAAGCTATCAAAAAAAGTGTTTTAAAAGTCACCTTAAGTGTTGAAAAGAAGTGCAGTGGAATATCGAGTACTGAGGCATCTATCACACCCTCCAAGGAGTGTGAAGAGGTGGTGGGTGGAAAGGATGTAAGAGCCAAAGAAGGACAGGACTGCTTACTGCAATATTCCACACACAAAACGGTCTTGATGTTCATGACCTCACAAGTGCCTGACACTACCTACACCAGACATTCATAATAGGAGGAAAAGATGATGACATCAAAATAGGAGAGACTAATTGAAAGGAGGAGGTGTTCGATGGATAGTGAGTTTGAGGGGGGAAATGGGAGCAAAGGAAGGGAATTATCATGACTTATTATCTATACTTATGGAAGCTGTCAATTAAAAGTTAAAAAAAAATTACAGAGCATTATCAGTTCCCAGCATTGGACCGTGCCCTGGGCAACAATGATACAGTTGTGAATGAAATGGGAAGAGCCCAACTCTCATGAGGCTTTCAAAATTACCTAAGTTTAGATAGTGACATAAAAAACATTTTTAACGTAACAGAAGAGGTTTCAATTTGCCACCAAAAAACTCCTGAGAGTAAACAGGCCTTTAAAGAAGCTTGTAAACTAGGAAAAGCAGGTTGTCTTCATCAGCTAAAAACTTATCCTTAGCCACAGCCTAGGAGCACTAAAGCAGTAAACGGCTGTGCACTTCAGATAAATGGTGACGGAGGGCAGTGCCTGAGAAGCAGGTGCTGGAGGAAGGCTTCTGTCGAGAAGCACAGCTGAATGGGGCTCAGGAGACACCTGCCTCCTTCTCTACATGTGTCTCTTGCCTTTAAAATTTTTGTTTATTTATTTATTTGAGAGAGGCAGACAGAATGTTAAACTTCAGAAACATGTGCCACCTTGTATATCTGGCTTTACATGGGTACTGGGGAATAACTCAGGTCCTGCTTTACAGGAAACACCTTAACCGCTAATCCATCTCCCCAGTCCTGTCTCTTGCCTTTGAAGAGGCTGAAAGTAAGGATAGAGATCTGTACTTCCTCCTCCCTATTATTTTTAATTAGAGACATCAAAAAGAACTTAGGACCCAAAACACAGGTTTCCTTTGTCTTGACTCTCATGAGGAAAGTGCTTGACAGTCAAGGCACAAGCAACATCGAACAGGCCTATTAATTTTAGGAATGTCAAGAGGACATAAAACTTCTACTGAGAAATAATAGATTTCTGATTTTGAGTGCAGCTCCAGCCTAACTACCTTCTATAACTTCCAGTGAGTGTGTGCCTAAGATTAGTATTAGTCAGTGGTGACTAATGGACTGCCTGAACGGCACTTGAGAAGTCAACTGAAAATACTAGTGAATCCTTTAATGTGGATTGGTACTCATTCAAGAGAATGAGGAAATTCTTGAACTTCTTTCGAGAAAAACTAGTTTACATGTCCTTGAGAGTAGCCATCCATAATTAAGTAACTGGGGTTCTTTTACATGAAGTCACATAGCATTCCTGAAACTGTATATACTATTCTATGTCTAAAACACAGCATGCTCTCTCATATGCAGATCCTAACATAATAGCTTGATTTATTTTGAAGTTGTAGTACTAGTTAGGAAGCTGGAATGAGACATGGAGGAGAAGCAGGAAGGGATGGGAGGAGGGCACAGTTGGCATGAAAGTGGAGGGAGAGAATGCAAGAGTTGGAAAGATCTACAGAGCGCAGAGGAAGAAAGGAAGGGGAGGGAGAAGATACACAAACTAATGATGGCATGAATCAGTACCACAGTAACACACCTCTTTGTTAGCTATTTAAAAGACATAACTCACTTAAAGAGAGATAGAATGAGAAGGGTAGTTTGTGCAAAAGCATCCTGCAAGAGTCAAGAAAGCTTCACCCTAAAACCATAGGATGTTGTTGGTAAATTTCCATTGCCAGAATTCAGCTAGCCTGTAAGTGAGCTACTGGTCAGAAGGCCCATAAAACAATGCAGATTGTGGTAGTTTGAATCAGATGTCCTCCATAAACTCGTGTGTTCTGAATGCTTGGTCCCCAGGTGGTGGCAATTTGGGAGGTAGAGGCTTGCTGGAGGTGGTGTGTTTCTGGGAGCACACTTAGGGTATTATAATAGCCAGCTTCCCCTTGACAGAACTTGGCTTACTCCCCCGTTGCTGATTTATATCTGCTGTGGCAGAGGTGATGTCCAGCCTCTGATAATGCCATGCTTTATCCTGTCACCATGAAGCTTCACCTCAAGACTGTAAGCCAAAATAAGAAACTTTCCTCCCATAGGCTGCTTTTGGTCAGGTGCTTGTCCCAGCAACAATAAGGCAGCTGCAACACAGGCCACTGCCAAAGTGCTTGGTTACCCACCAGAACTAAATGATAAAACTTACTGCTGAAGACACCACAGGCTGCCATCTCAAGACACTGAGAAATCAAGCTGGAATTGAGATGCAAATCAGTTTCCTGCTGTCCAACTCTTACTGTGTTGGAAAGCACTATGTGAGTAGTTCAGGGATAAATGTCACCAATAGCCTGAACAAACAGGATACTTACTGCAAGCTACAAATGCAACCAGCTAGGCAAGATGTACCCACCAGTGCAACAGTGGCACATAGATTATGAGTGTAATTAATCACTCTCTGATTGGATATGAGGCCCACTCAGTGGGAGGGAATTCCTGCCTGGTACTAAGCACCAAGTCAGAAGACTATGACTTAGAAGGCTGACACTAATCTCCAGCTAAAAGGAGAGGTTATGCTCATCAAAGTCCTCTACACATCTGTTTATCTCTGAGTAACTGCTGCTTTCACTCTTGGCTAGAGAATCTGCTTTTTTACAGATTGCAGCAAATACCGGGGAGACCCATGACCCACCAGAATGACAAATGAAGATAGCCACCTCCCTAGAATGAAAGGACTCATTTCTATCTGCCAGGGCCCAAGAAACATTAGAGAGGAAGTGGAAAACTAAACATGAGTGCTAGTGTCACTGCTAGCCTGGAAACCTCTTAATGGAGATAGCTTTGGACACTGAGGAGACTCAAAACTCATCAGAGCAGAAAATCAGAGGCTGCTGAAAGCTTAGCACTAAACATGACTTAGAATATAATCTCCCAGGCTAAAGGAACACTGTAGGGGAGAGGGTGGAGAGAATGTAGGAGCCCTAAAGTGAGAAGGAATACTCTGAGGCATTGTCCACATTCCCTCCCCACCAAAGAAACTGGTACATTCATGTCACCATAGTGATTACCTATGACCCAAGGAGGACCCTCAGTAGAATGGAGATAGGGGAGAGAGGGACATAAGAATATGACCAATTTTTAATAGGTTTGTTCATATGCTAAAATTCTCAACGTGACTTGCTTATACAATGTATCTAATTATTAACAAGTTAAAATAAAAAAGGTAAGGGAGATGAAAGCTGGCAGCCAAGAATAACCTTAAAAATAGGTGCTTATATCTCTGAAACTCTATCATCAACTCTTTTCTTTTATAGGAGAGGGTGGGAGAGAGAAAGGAGGGGGAGAGAGAAAGGGAGAAAGAGTGAAAATGTTAATCTAAGAAGAAACCAGGCTGACTCCATCATTATGAGTTCAGTCACAGAAAAGGGACCATGGATTTTTATTTTTCCAACTGTCCTAGAGCCCCTCTAGGTCAATCAACCACGTGTCTGACAAGTGACACTGAGTTTTGTGAGGAAATGCCCATGAAGCTTCTCAGAAAGCAGTGTAATAAAGACAATAAACATTATCATTTAAAAAAAAGTTCTCAACAAAAAATTCTATGTCGATGTGCATCCTTTCAGAGTTATTTTGTTATTTCATTAATTGGAGAACTGAAAGGGCTTATGAACCATGGAAAGTTTTAAGGTATTTTCATAAAATGTCTAAGTTTTCTTATGGCTCTTTTTTTTTCCTTTTTCCTTTTAGCTGAAGCTGGGAAATCAAACCCAGGACCTACCATACATGCAAGGCAAGTACTATACCAGCGAGCTACCCTACCCCTCGTTTGGCTGTTTCTTATCATTAAAATATATTTCCTATAAAAACAAAAATGTATTTCCAGCTTTTAGGGCTCTGAGACCAAGCAGGGTAGGTAGGCACTATTTCATGGTCTATAAGCAACAAGTCATTAGCAAGAGCTTTTCAGGGGCAGGGAATCATCACACATAATGAACTAAGACTGCCCAGTAAGTACAGTCCACAAGTCTAGGGACAACCCCCAGCCCCAGTTAAAAACCCTGTGAAACAACTACACTAGCCACAGTTTTCTCTTTGTATATATGTTTAGATTATATTCAGACCTAAAAACTTTATACATGCCTTAAAAACTAGACATCTTCAGAATCTTCTTGGTGTTTATATACTGAAGGTGCAGATCAAGGCAACAAAGAAAACATTTATGTTTCCTTAAGTGTTGGTCAACATCAGAAGAGAAACCATCTGCTGACTGCAATAGCAGTATTTATTCCTGAAACTGATGAGAGACCAAAAGCAAATAAAAACGATATCAAAAGATTAGTGTGCCATGAAGCACAGTACACACGTTAGGCAATTCAACGTGGATATGCCCAGGTTTCCCTCCTAAGATCTCTAGACACAAGTATGGCTCCTGTGGAATATCCCCTCTTAAGTACGCTACGGTGCCTTCACAATGAAAGTTCTCCTCTGCACGTCATCATCCTCCCCTCCTAACTGCTCCCTCTCCAGTGGATGTTTCTCAAACCAGAAACCAAGGAGTCATGCTTGCTTTCTAGTTTTCTTCTGCTCCATGTCCCACTCCACTATCAGGTCCTGTCTCTTCTGATCTCTGTTGACACTGAGCTCTTCCACTGTTCACAAGCAACAAAAGGGACCTTAAATCTTAAATCAAACTGGGTCAATTTTTTTCCTTAAAGCCTTTTGGTGGTGTCACATTAGCTGTGGGTAGGAGTCTAACATCCTAACCACTGCTGACTGGAGGGTCCTCAGTGCCCCTTACTTTTCACCTAGTTTAGACTACACAAAGGATCTGATAGAGCCTTCAGGCTCTCTGCTTCACTAACACCTCCTCAGCACCAATCCCAAATAGGTTAGCTCCTCAGGATGCAGTCTTGCTGTGGCCCATATTCACATTTACATTGCAGTGAATATTGTCAAACCATTTTAGGGCAGCAGAAAAAAAGAAGATGCCTTCATACAGGGAATAACAGCAAAAGTGACTGCAGGCTTAGGAAAACAACCAACCTAGACCAGGAGTAACAGAAGATGTAACAGAAGAGAGTGGGTAACAGTAAGAGTGACAGCTGCCCCTGCAGAACATGCAGACCACAAGAGAGAAGAGCAATTGACAACAACACACATTTTAAGTGTACTTGTCACAGCTCTGAGGGCCAGGATGAGGGGAACTGTCACACCAACTCTGACAGAGTCTGTGTGAGAAATTAAGTTGTAACATTATGTTTGTCATACAACTAATTTCAAAGTAGACTGTGTTAAGAATGCATACTATGGCTCTTTGTGGTTATCATGGAATGCACAAGTAACAAAAAAGAAAGCTACAGAGTCAGTAGATAAAACCCCCAACCCTAACCCTGAGTCTTGCACACTGAGCTTTCCTATTGAACTGCATGTTGAATTTGTTGAGTAGCAAGGGATTGCAACTAGGACTTAGTGTGATGTACCTTTAAATAGCTTTTACACAAGAGCAGGAATTTGCCTTCATAAGTTTCTTTTTCCCCTTCAACTAAAGCTTTTTATTTTTTTAAATAAATAAATACCTTCTTTAAACTGTTAAAAAATTATATGTGTGTGTGTGCACAGGGGCTAGTGGCAAAGGCCTATAACCTCGGCTACTCAGGAGACTGAGGTTCAAAGATTGAGGGAATAAGGGGGAAGAAATAAATAATACTAAAAGAAAAGTAGGGTAAATAAATAAATGGGACAAACAGAAAAAAGTAAGACAGTGACTTTAAATCTAATCACAGGATTAGTCACATAAATTTGACCAACTATGAACTGCAATTAAAAAGCAGAAGCTGTAGCTGCGCATGGGGTCCGGGCCTAAATCCTGGGCTGCGTCAGGAGGACTGTGAATTAAGAGGTCATCCTAACTACCCTGTTTCAAAACAAAAACAACGCAAAACAAAACAAAAATGCAGAGAATGCAGACACAATTACTGAGAAATAAAGTTACCCTTTGATTTGACAGCCAAATACATAAAATACATCTCACAGACGACAGTAGCTACCATAGTAGCAACCCCCAAGAAGATGTGAAAATATGCACAGCGACTTTTCAATAAGTGACTCACTATATTATCTAGCAGGAATGGATAATTAACAGTCAGGCTTGTTACTTTTATTAAGGAGCAGACTGAGGGCCAGAAAGGCTCTGTGCCTAGGAGCACATGCTAGTGAGCCCATGCTTGTAAATACTCAGCATTGTTTCTCTGCTGAAACTAATCAACTGTACCTATCACTGAAAGATCCTGTTCTACAGAGAAGTGTGGGGGCAACAACAAGAGGGAGAGTAGCCGTGGTCAGCACGCCTCCATTCTGGCCGGAGCAACAGAACTGAGTGTGCAATCTTCTTGGCCCATCCCATCTCACTATGCAAACACAACAGAACTACATCCACTGGGATTTTCCCAGCCACACTCCCCTTCTGACTGAGCTGCCTTCTCTTCATCTTCTGACACTGTTGGCAGAGCAAGGCACACCTAAGTTCTCAGCCCTGTGGCAGTTAGCAGTGTCATTACAAATAAGTAAGCTGGCAGACTCTGCTACATTTATTAAGCACAACTCAGTTCCCACTGAGCTCTTTCTCTGGATAGACTGAAACAGGCTTCCAGTTCTGCAGACTCTGGAAGAAGGTCATGCATTAGGATGGCTTCATCAAGGCAAGTTCACTAAGATGCACAGATAGATTGGGAGGCTTGGGCTAACTAGATAATTATTATACAGAGATAATTAGCAGTAGGATTAGCCAAGGACAAAAATTAGTAAGTTTATGAGAAAGATCTGTAAGCATGCTAGAGAGCACATGTATGAAGAACTGAAATCCTAATTCATTAAATTTAACCAACTTATTTATCAAATAACACTCTTCAGGGAGGACTCTGCAGAGCTTCGTATCACTTTGAATAGTAAGAAAACAACTAATTTTTAAACTGTCCTACAGTTCCAGTGAGAGAAAGGTGTGCTGACTCAGCAGCTTATTAGTGTGAATAGGAGCCAATCACAAGGTACATGGAACATGGTAAAGCTCCATAAAGCCAGCTATGCAAAACATGTGTATATAGTACTCCTGTGTTGGCCACAAAGACCTACAAAAACCACTCTGCCCTAAAGAAACCCACAGTTAGCTGGAGTGCAGATCAGCACCTGTCTAGCTGCTCTTGAGTCATTCCACCACAGTTCTGCATAATTCCTCGAAGTCCTCCCCATGCCACAGCTAACAGATCTCACAACTGCATGTGACAGTCAAATCTCACTCTTCAGACACCTACCTCACTAGGCCCCTCAACACAGCCATGTCTTGGTAGGTATGCCTTTCCCAGCCTCGGTATATAAAAAGCGCCTCACTCCCCATCACTCTACCTTTTTTTTCCACACTATCATCAGTGTATTTGCTGTTTGTCTTCCTGGTACAAGAGGCCCCACCAGAGCAGGAATTCTGTCGGTCTCAGTTTCTCCCATGGTCACAGAATCTAGAATAGTGCCTAGCAAGAGAACATGGCATGAATAAACACTTATAATTCAAAGTCTACCAAGGAAGAGAAACCCACGCTGACAGACAGACATAAATGAAACAACATAGTGGCATCAAGGGATCTTGAAAGGTTTGGGC
This sequence comes from Zapus hudsonius, assembly GCA_004024765.1. Lineage (NCBI taxonomy): Eukaryota > Metazoa > Chordata > Mammalia > Rodentia > Dipodidae > Zapus > Zapus hudsonius. The sequence continues at coordinate 175,242 of PVHP010000150.1, forward strand.
TAGGAGAGCAAGGAGACCTGTTAAAGGAGGAGATGCGGAGCAGGGTATCCCAGGTAAAAAGCAGTCAGTGCAGAGGCTCAGAACCAACCACTGCATTCTTAAGGACCCTTGTGCACCTTTGGGAAGGTGAATGGTGAAAGGAACAGGTTGTCATAGGAAGACAGAACACAAAAGCCAGGGACTGAAGGACTGAATCAACTGAGGAACAGCATGGCAGATTTGCTTTTTACAGAAGCAGAGGCAAGAGGGGCAGAAGTGTATGTGTGTGTAAATCAATCAGTAGCAAGAATAACATTTAGTATTTGGCTGTATTTTATTTATTTACTTGAGAGAAAGAGAGGGAGGGTGCAAAAAGTGGGGGGAACAGAGCAAGTATGTGCACACACCAGGGCCTCCCGTCCCTGTAAACAAACTCCAGATGCATGTGCTACTTTGTGCATCTGGGCTTTCTGTGGGTACTGAAGAACTGAACTCAGGGAGGCAGGCTGGCTTTGCAAGAAGCACCTTTAAGCACTGAGCCATCTCTCCAGCCAGGAAGAACATTACTTCAAATGTCCACAGGGGCCAATGATGTCACTGCTACACCTAGGCAGCAGGGCAGAAAGGGAGAAAAGACGTGTTGTGCTTGGAAAGGAAGAGTCTACTTTCCCAAACTGCTTCTGTTTCAATATCACTTCCTGTGGCATTCATTTTATTTTATGGTCAGTTCTTTGTCCATGGCGTTCCTCAGCAGATACTGGCTTAATTAAACCCAGAGCCTATGGGGTGGAGGAAAATCGATGGCTCAGCAGTTAAAGGGCACTTGATTGAAAAGTCCGCTTGTTTGGGTTCAATTACCCAGTTATGCACGTAAAACCAGACAGGCATTCATTTACAGCAGCGAGAGACCCTGGCACACATGCATGTGCCTACCTATGTGTTTGCGTGCACACACACACACACACACACACACACACACACACACACACACACAAATAGAGCATTAAAACTTCTTAAAGACACCTAGAGGAACAACTGGCTAGTCCACAAGTCTCCCAGGTGTAGGAAGATGATGCTATATCCCGCTGGCAGAATTGAGCCGCACATCCACCCCAGCCCATAACACACAGAGGGATATGGGGCATGGCTGCGTCCTTAGAAAGACTCAGCACTGCTCATTAGTGAATTTGACAGAACGAAACTAGCACATGGACGCCCAGAGTCAAGATACGGGGAGAGATAGTACTGGAGTCCAGTTATGGTCAATCCTTCCCCTCTTCACTGTTATCAAACACACCAGCCAATTAACAATTGTAGGAGGAGAAAAAGAATGCATCTGGGTTTGTCACTTTCAACTAGATGAGTCCTAACTTCAACCCTCCGAAACCTACTTTCTCATCTGCCAAATGAGAGAAGTAAAGCAGTCCTTCTCCTCAGGCAGTTTTAATGGGGAAACAAGACATATACCTGAAGCACTTTAACAGTGTTTATGGAAAGAGCTGCTCCATGGCTGTTAGTTGATAATAGCATTCATGGTAGCACTTGCCCCCCAAAAGACCCTGCCAAAGTCCTGGAGTCCCTGAGTCCTCTCTGTCACATGTATGTGAGAATAAGGGCTGTTGGTTACAGCTTCAAACTAACTAGAACCAACCACTTCTCATGACTGCCAACGCTTCACATTCATCCTGGTAGGGACTCTTAATAATATCTACCACCTTCCAGCCAACTCCCTGCCTCCCTCCCACTTGCTGTCTTTGTGGTCCTGGTGACTTTCCTCGTTTTAAGTAAATTACCTATCACTTAGATCCATTCCCAGACCCCATTTTTACTGTTTTTGGAGACAGGTCTGGCTAAAATGCCCAGGCTGACTTGAAACTTGAAATGCTGCTGCCTCAGCTTCCCAAGGAGTTGGGATTATAGGCATGTATCACCATGCTTGGCTGTGGCACACCTCTGATGGTCTGCTCTGCACAGAGCAGCCAGGACAATCCTATTCTACTAACAAGCAAGCTAGAGAGAGAACATGCCTTCAGGGTGCTCCCGCTCACTGAAGGCGCAGGTCAGAGCTGTCCCTGGCTGGCCTTGGTTGGGCTCCTTCTGGTTCTCCCCTAGACTCCTTGCTTTTCCTCAGATGGCAGCAGGCCCCAACAAGTAACCTAAACCTTGTGCCATCCTCCTTTAGGTCTCTGCTCCAAGGCAGACCTCTCTGTGAGGCAGTCCCTAAATATGCTGCTTACAGTTGCAGACCAGTATAGTTTTTTGAATTGTCTTGTCTCTCTAGAATGTAAGTCACATGAGAACAGAGAAGTATGGTTTCTTTGTTTCTAACTGATCTCAGCAAATAACCATCGCCTATTTCTGGATAAATGAATGAATATGCCCAAATCCCTTTTTTGGAGGTTGAAGGTCAAATACGGGCTGCACTTACTTGGCACAGCGCACCCAGTGTGTGTGTCGGTACAAGGAGAACAAGAAGCGCTGGCGGTACATGTTCCACACTTTGATGGATTTGTCTTCAGAAGCTGTAACGAGAAACTGCCCATCGGCTGAGAAGTCCACACTTCGAACTGGAGCTGTATGTGCTTTAAATTCCGAGGACTTCCCTTTCCTGGAACAAATAGTTTAGTATTGGTAACCTAATTACAATATTTAATCACTACAGATTTAGAAATATGCAAATGGATTAATCCTTGCAAAATGTTAAAAAAAGAATGAGGCCAAGCTGGTGGCTCATGCCTTAATCCCAGCCCTGGGAAGGCAGAGAGGTAGGAGGATCACTGTGAATTCTGCTTGAGTCCATTAAATTCACAGCAAGATGCTGGCTGTCCCCATCCCTGAATGCATCTGCTGCCTGTCTTAAGGAAAGATGAGAACACAGTATTTTGAACCTATTTCTACCCTATATTTTGAGTTTCTGTAGAAACAGCAACCTGTAGTTTAAAGAAGTTACAACCTAGAAAGCTAAGATTAAGTGAATGGCTCCAAGGCAGTGTTTTCAAGCAAGGTCACATGACTGTGGGGGCAGCAGTCTAATCCAGGGAAGAAGTCCTCCTATGCATCACTTGCATTTAACATCCCCAGGTGACCCAGTTCCTCTCCTGCCCAGCTTCCGCCACCACCAGTGATAAGAACTGACTATAAAGCAGCCTTAATACTCATCCACCACAACTCAGGGAACTGTGCGAAAGAGGGGGCGGAAAGATTGTGAGAGCCATGGTGGAGGAGACTATCCAGAGGCATGGCACCCCTCAGTAACAACATACTAGGGCCAGGAGAACCTGGCTGAATACTAGGCTATCCATGATCCCCTGTCACAAGGACTGATCCAGACGACCCATGGAGGAGGATATCCAGCTGGTTGGGGATGGGGGAGGGGGAGTATCGGAGAATTGGGGATAACAACTCATTGTTTGCCCACTAAATAATGTAACTGATTATGGACAATAAAAAAAAAAAAAAAGAACTGACACCCTGGTGTGTACCTACTGCCTTGAACACATCTTGGTTCTGACCTTACACCCATTAGCAAAACAGGGTAAATACTCTGAAATTTCACATGCATATTTTTTTTTCTCAGTGAAAGAAATGGATGGAGAAAATCATGTGAGGTATTGGAAGAAAGCAGCAGAAAAATCTGAAAACAGAAGCACTGCACAAGGTGAGATGTGGAAATGCTTTGTGTCAGAGTTCCTGAGTTCTCCAGGCACTTTCACTTTAGCTACAACCAGGGCGTAGTCATCTCCATTTAGAAAACCATAATCTACTATTGTACAGGCAAAACTGCCACAATGCTTGAAAGTCAGACAACAGAGTTTATCAGGGCACAGGCCTCAGCTTCTCCAACGTTCACACTGGCGCCCCACACATGCAGCCCTTCATGCACTTGCTACCTTAGATGGAGTAACATCTACCTGGCATGTGTTTAAACCTAAAAGTTACCTGAGACTTAATGCAACTCCCCCGCCTTCCTCTCTTCCCACATCCAGTAAATCAACAACCCTGTGGTTCACATCACTGCCTACATATTCCCTTCCTATGCCAGCACGGCTCCTTCAGGTAGAGATATATACACATACATACATACATACACACACACACACACACACACACACACACACACACACACACACACACACACACATATATATATATATATATATATATATATATATATATATATATATATATATATATATATATATATAATCCTCAACATCCTTCACCCAGATAACTGCCAAAGCCTCTTAACCAGCCTCCCTACTCTATCTAATCTTTTCTCCCCCTCCAGTCACCTACATACTGGGCTTAACACCTTGTTGAAGGGTAACTCCAAGCACATAAAGCTCAGTGTAAACATGTCACTGGCTCCCTGCTACATGAAGTACAATGACCAAGCTCTATGGCAGGGCATCCTGCCACTGTGCTGAACTTTGTACTCAGAACCCACACACGGCTTTGCATACACTGTACCTTTGCACTCACGCGTTCTCAGGCAGACTGTTTCCTGTCCACAGGCCCAACCATACTACTCTGGCTCACTAGCTCCTTATTTGCTACAATGATTTTACTTACTTGCTTCTTTTCTACTAAGGAGTATGCATTTTGAGGACAAGAATGGTTTACTCATCTCCAGAAGACCACTATTCAGCTAAAGTAACTGTCATTAATTTCCACCATTTGGCATTCATAATAATTAGGAATAACTGAAATTAGCATTAAACTTAAGAGCATTCATGTATGACTTCAGGGACTTTTCAAGGGAAATGGCTGAATGTAGAAGTCAGTATAGTTTAGCCTGAATTCAAGAAAAGGCCCAGAGACAGTAAAGATAAGACCTAGTATCTGCGAAGACCAGGAGGCCATAAATTCTGCCCAACCTTAGGTTTTACACTCATCATGCTCACAGTCTAATAGGTCCTCTCCTCAGCTAAAGGCTGGCCAAATCACTGGATCCTATTTCCACAGGAAGCACATTAGAAACAACACAGGGGTGCCCAGGGCTGCTCCAGCCAGGGTCTCTCCTCCTCTTGAATATAGGCTGATGCTATGACTTGTTCTCCCAGAAGTGGCACTGCAAACTGCAGGCCTAGCCCTTAAAAAGCCCAATAGCATTTTCTTTTACTCTCTTGGAGCCCTGCTGTTGCACTAGGGAAGTCCAGGCTATCCCACTGAAGAGAAGGCACATAGAGAACCAAGTGCCCCTGCCAATGGCAGCTTCAGGGCTCCACTCAGATGAGCGAGGACCCTCAGCCTCACTAAATGGGGAGAACAACATCCCACAATGTGTAACACTGTGAGGAGAGACAGGGTTTAGGTTAAGCTTCTCAGTTTGGAGAACTGTTATGCAAAGTCAGTAACTTCTCATGACCCATGATCCACCATTGCCCAGACCCCACCATGACACGATTTAGAAAGAGAAACTAGAGACATCTAGTTTCCACTATTACCTACAAGCTACTGATTCAGAGTGACTTAGCTCAACTACCCATGTACAGTTTGTTTCCTGAGAGTTACTATGGCAGCAAAGCTGCAGGCTACACTATCCCATGATTAAAAAACAAACTCATCCTAAATTCCCAAAGCTAAGGATTTTAGAGCATGATTCTCCTCCTGAACTCTAAACCAGTCTCCTCCCCTCAGTGTTTCCCTCCACATTCCATCCACACCCATTAACATGTCAATTCTATTCAATAGTTTTTACTGTTGGAATAAATTTCAAATTTGCTAAAATGGGAGTTTCCCTTGGGTGGTGGCAGCATAAAGTGTCCAATGGTGACAGAGTCACTGTGAGCTATTTAGTCACATACTATAAATCAAATCTTGCCACAATAGAGTCAAAGGAAATGCCCCTCACAGCAGGATATGACCTTACAAAATTCTAGAGTCCAAAAATGATAACAATTAAAGAGTTTAACCTAGGGTGTTCAAATGGGGATCCATGGGCCCCTCAACTTTTGGGGGCCTAAAGGGGTGCCTTGTGATACTAGTCAAGCATTCTGTCACTGAGCTATATCCCCGGCAGTATATTAAGCTTTTGATACATGCCAATAAGCATTTTTCAGGGGGGGGGGCAATATAAACCTGACATCAGATTTACAAAGAGACTGCTAACCAGGACCACACTGGGAAGAGCTTGAGACAAACTATGTCTATGTTAGAGACAGTTTCCAAAGAGAAGATGTAATCTTGAGTTAAAGATAAAGTAAAACTTGTATAAACAGTTTCTCTTTCAAACCAGGGTAGAACATCTTGTACATGACCAAGACTGAGTAAGGTAATTGAGGACTTGAGGCTTTCCTAAGATGTGTGTTAAGAGCAGCCAGGCCCCACACCCCAAGCACATCTAGCGTTCACTTCTCTTACTTATCAGGAATCCAGAGTCGCACGGTTCTGTCTCTTGAGGCAGAGGCTAGTAAGTTTCCATGTGGAGAAAATTGCACGCTGGTTACGACATCCTTGTGACCCACATATCTGTAAGCTCTCGTGTTGGGCCTCAAATTCCATAGCATGAGAAAGGTATCCCAAGAAGCAGTAGCTACCAAGAGAAGAACAAGGTTAGTTAAAATGTAAATGCAGGTATGTTTTACTACAGTGGGCAGCATAGGACAAGGAGTCCTGGCATCTGAAGGTGGTAGGCTTGACCAATAATAATAATAACATCAATACAAACCTGGCTATGTCCAGCAGGATTCACTGAGAAAAATGGTAACTAAAGAAGGCTGCACTTTATAAACAAAAGTACATTAGGCTTAGAGTCAGTTGTGTCTCAGACTGGGTGACTGGAAGTTACTGAACCTCAAATGTTTTAAGTACTAAATGTTTTCTTGAAAGTAGAGGAGATAATTTTAAAAACTAGATGGAAATGATTTCACCCTTACAGAATTCACAATAGTACAAATAGCACTAATACACACTTTACCCTACCCATCTGTTAATATCTGGTGCTTCTGTCTGTGTATATGAATGAATATGAGCACACATACAAAGATGCAGATACTTTTCCCCTGAGCTATGTGAACCACATTATCTTTATTCTTAACAGCTTCAATGCATTTTTTCCTATGAATAAGAACATTCTCCTACATACACAGCACAGTTGTGAGCTTAGGAAACTAATCACAGACACAATACTTTAATCCACCAACTGCATTCTAACTTTGTCAACTGATCCAGAAATGCTTTTATATCTGGGTAAAATGATCTCAGAAGTCTCTTTCTGCTATGTAATTTTGTGACATTTGATGATTAATACAAGAATAGTTTGTCAGACATTAGCTTAAAAAGCTTTAAGTAAAGGAAAATGAATGTGATCCATGGTAGAAATAGATGCCTAGACAAAGAATGGACAAATAACCACATGAAAGCTACATTTAACTTGTGCTTTCAAAATAAATTTTATTATATATACACAGTCTAGAATAGTCTCAAAAATTGGATTCATGTCCATGAAAATTGCTAAGGCTAGACTATGCTGAATACTTAGGGGAAAAATGCAACTTAGTAAACATGAAATACAATTAGTATCGCTAATAGAAAAGGAATAAGATAAGGCCTAGCTTTATAAATTAGCAAAGGCTTCTGAGTTCTTTAGCCAACACATAAAGGTCATTTGGACTTAGCCTTTTCATTATTTCCATGTAAAATAGTTAAGCAAGTATTTAAGTTTTAAGCCATATATATTTTAAAAGTACAAAAAGGGCTGAAGAGATAGCTCGGTGATTAATGTGCTTGCCTACAAAACCTAACAACCTGAGTTTGATTCCCCAGTAACCCATGTAAAGCCAGATGAACAAAGTGGTACATGTATCTGGAGTTTGTCTGCAGTGGCTAGAAGCCCTGGTGTGCCCATTCTCCCCCTCTGCTTATAAATAAATAAACAAACAAACAAACAAACAAATATTTTTAAAAGGTACAAAAATCTGATGTTCCACCACAGCTCATCTAAGTATTAAGATACAGGGGTCTTATTTATCTGCGATCAATGAGGACACCACAGGGAAGATGATCACATCCATGATTCCTATGACCCTATGTGAGTTCTACATGTCATACTGCAAATAAAAACAAAACCAATTAAAATTTAATCTTTTCCCTTAAAAATTACAGTACAGAGACATTAATAATAACATACATGTGTAGAGGACTACATTATTTGTCAGGAAATGAAATGAGTTATCTACTTACTATCTACTGTTACTTACTCGATGTTAGGTAATTAGAGGGTCCCTTCTAACTTGATCATAGCCAAAGGGCCTTTTTTTTTTTTTTTTGAGACAGGTTCTTGCTATGTCATCCAAGCTAGCCTAGAAATTGAAATGCTCCTGCCTCAGTCTCCAAAGTGCTAGTATCACAGGTATGTGCCACCAACGCCCAGCAGAAGGAACTCCATGTGCAAAAAGCCTGTACCCACAAATGACTTGGTGGACAGTGTGTCACAGTAGAGGGGAGGGAAAGAGCTTTGCAGAAGGTACCAAAAGGACACAGGTTATTAGGCAAGTAGCTATGATGAGGCCCACATTTTATTCTAAGTAGGAATTATTCTATTATTCTAATGGGAGACCATGACAGATTTGGACAACAGGGAATCTCAGGCTGTGGTTAAAAGCTGTGACTGACAATGGAGAAAAGAACTGTGTTGGGTCAATTACATTTCACAAGGAAGAAAATGAATTTTGACTCCTACACTTCATACTGCATATGAAAGTAAGTTCTATAATGTACTACAGTTCAAAATGTCTAGATTCAAACAATCAAATTTGGGAAGATAATTGTGATAGGTTAGGTTTTGTTGTCAACTTGATCTTTTTCGTAATCTTGGGTGGGTCCCTGATGTTGTTCACAGGAATGCAGCCCTCTCAGTAGGGAGCAGGATGTAAAAAGGCTCAGGGGAGCTTGAAATGAACATCCCTTCCTGGGAAGACAGTACAAAAGGAAATCCCAGAGAATCAGGAAGCTAAAATGTTGGAATAGGGTTGCAAGGCCCCACCCCAAGGCTATATAAAGAGGAAACAAATCTCTTCTCCACACCCTCCCCCCTTGCTGCTGTGTGTATGGTGCTGGTAAAGGGCTTCTCTCTCTGCTTAGACTTGTGAAAAGGGACCAGCCTTTTTTGCCATTATGGAACTTCTCCTGGATTGGTAGCTTCAATAAATCCTTTCCTCTCACAACTGTGCCTGGTTTGGAGATTTACCCAATGATGTGTGGCTGACTACGACAATAATATAGAATATTTTCACAGCTGTGGAGTAAACAAAGTTTGCTTAAAACAGGACATAAAATTTTCTCATTTTAAAAAAAGTATTTTGTGCTATAGTCAAATGAAAACTTTTACAATTTGTATTTATTTGAGTGTGTGTGTGTGTGTGTGTGTGTGTGTGTGTGTGTGTGTGTGTGTAGGCACACAAAGATTCTCGCAGCTGCAAACAAACACTATATGCATGTACCACTTTACATTCAGCATTACGTGGATGCTGGGAATTGAACCCGGGCCAGCAGGCTTTGCAAACAAGTGCTTTTAACTGCTGAGCCATCTTCCCAGCCCTAAAACAGTTTTGTTCATTGAAAAACACCACTGCATGGCAAGGTGGTCAATGTCTGTGACTGCAGTACCCAGGAGCCTGAAATAAGACAGTTACAGGCCAATCTAGGTTACACAGTAAATTTTAAGCCAGCCTGCAACACCTTGTCTCCAAAAAACAAAACAAAACAAACAAACAAAAAAGAAAGCAAAATAAACAGACATTACTAACAAAGTGAGAGCAAGGTCACAGTCAGGAAGAAGATATTATGGGTATGTTTGGGTGTGTGTGTATCTAACACATAACAAGGTATGCTTAGACAAAGTCTACAAATATCCTATAAACCAACAGGAAAAATGCACATGACCCTCCAGGAAAATAGGCAGAAGGCTTAAATAGGTACGTTATAAAAGAAGATATACCACAGGCTCGACCAATAAACATATGAAAAAGTATGCAATTCTGTTACCCAGAAAACACAAATTAAAGCTGCAATAAGATATCCCCACACTGTTGCCCAAATGGTTACAGTGAGGACAATCAGTAATATCAAATGTCATGGGATGTAGATCAATGCTGGTTGATATAAGCACCATGCAAAATGTTTTAAAATATTTATTTTAAAAATTTACTTGCAATTGAATATACATTTCTCATTTGACTTGACAATTCACTCATGGCATATGTCAAACAGTAGTTCTTATGAACATTAAGCAAAAGACATGGACTATGTTTGTGACAGTACCATTTAATATAGACCAAAACTAGAATACCAGCTATTCATCAGAGTAGAGATGCATGCTGTATACCTTATGCATAATTAGATTTCATGTGTGATGCTAAGAAGGAAAATTAACCTATAAAGTTAGAATTAGATACAGAGGATAAGAGGAAGGGAAGGCAGTGACTCAAAGGAAATTTAGTCATGCTGTGGTTTGGATAAGAGTCCCCCAAGGTCCAGGCATCAAAGGCCTAGTCACCAGTCTGTGGTACTAATGGGAGGTTGTGGGGCCTAATGGGAGGATGTCAATGCATGGGGGAGACCTTGCAGGGACATGAGGACAAAGACACTCTTCTGTCTCTATCTGTCGCCTAGCCACCAAAAGATGAGCAGCTTCCCCACCACATACTTCTGCCTAGATACACTGCCTCACCACAGATCCCAGAGTGACAGACCCAGTGTGGCTACAAACTGAAGCCTCTGAAAACTGAGCCAAAATGAACCTTTCCTACTTAAAAGTTGCTATTTTGTCATAGTCATAGAAAGTTAACATGGTTTCTTGCTGTTGGCTAAGTGGTATTATCATGTGAAAATTTAACAAGTTCTAAACTATGGTTTGTGCAATTTTTGTTACATATCTATTGTTTGATAACACAGAAAACCCCAAAACAATCACTATAAACTGTTGTGTGTAGACTATATAGAGAACAGAAGGGAGAGCAGAAGGAAACCAAGGCAGAGCTGTTACAAGTCAGGAGAAGGCATGATCTGCACTGGGTTGGAGGCAGAGACTATGAGGGAGAGAGAGAGGCAGCAAAGATACTAACTAGGCACACAGGGAAAATAATAAGACCAGAAAAAGTAGACCTGGACTGAGGTAGAATGAAGTGGAAATCAACAGTTTGTCTTCAGACACAGTAAAGTGGAGATGTCGTGGAAATACCAGGCAGGGAGGTGGAACCCAGAGGGACATTTTAAATGTACAGTGTAATGGCTAAAAAAAAAAATAATAAGCTAAAGGAGCTGGAGAGATGAGATGGCTCAGTCGTTAAGGTGCTTGCCTGCAAAACCTAATGACCTGAGTTTGATTCCCCATAAAGCCAGATAAGTGAAGTGGTGCATGCATCTAGAGTTCATTTGCAGCAGGGCTGGAGGTCCTGGCATGCCTATTCTCTCTCTTTCTCTCTCTCTCTCTCTCTCTCTCTCTCTCCTATCTCTCAATGCTTGAAAATAAAGATTAAATAATAAACAAAGAATAAGTTAGAGATTTAGGTGAGGTGGCATTTCGGAAGTCTACCAATTACGAGACACCAGAGGCAGGTATGTCTCATTTACAACAGGGTTACATGTATACTTTATATTTTCTTCTAAATTTCAGGAAAACAAAGAGAATCTATCAATGTACAAAACTCCAAAGATACATTCATACTAAAACTTAAGAAAAAGAGTTAGACTTCCTCCTCCCTCTCTCCCATTTTATTTTCTTTTATTAACTTTTTGAAACAGTCTCTGTAGTCCAGCCTCATCTCAAAATTGCTATGTAGCCAAAATGGGCCTTGCACTCCTGAGCATCCTGCTTTCTGAGTGCTAGGGTTATAAGTGTGGGCCACCTCACCCAGCCCTGAGCCATTTGTCTTAGTTAAGTACTGTTCCAATAAACCACAATGCTATTATAGTAAATGGTATTAGATTGTGGACATCAATGTTGTACTGTATCAACACAGAATGTGCTTTTATATAGTTCCTTAGAACCACACCCTATATAAATATTACCACATACCTTAAAATGTCAATACTTGTAGCATTCATCATATTACTGGTCTATTTTAGGATAAAAATATCTAAAGGAAGATGTTAGGAAACAGGTTAACTGGTAGATCTATCAAACTTAAAAATATACTTGCAATTTCTCCATATATGTTTACATAGTTTCAAAAGGATAAGCCATCATTTGATGAAATCCTTGTCAGGACATAAGAGAACAAAGTCTGTGTTCTTGGCTGCTGCTTTGTCTCTGGGGGTGACAGCCCAGAACATTCTAACAGGAAGTACGTTCCTTTCCACCCCATCTCAATGGCCAGCAGTTTTTGTATCACCTCAAGTATCGACAACTTTCCTCAGTCAACCCAAGTCCTCTGCTTGCTGACTTTCCCACAGGATCAGCTGCAGGTGCTCAGAGGTTCATCTGTCAGGAGTACTGTTTCTAGAGCTGGCCATAGTGGCACACACTGTAACCCCTTAGGCCTGAGGTGGGATAGTTGTGAGTATGAGGCCAGCCTGGGCTACAAAGTGGGACCCTGTCTCAAAAAGTCAAAAATACAAAGAAAACAGAAAAAATAAAAATAAAAAACAAAAGGTATTTCTTCTAATTTTTGTAGACTTTAAAAATTATCTTAGGTCTTTCACTTATTAAGTCCAGTACTGGACACAGAACTTCAGGTATTATAAAGAAACTACTGTCCACCCCTTGGCCATCGCGTCCTCTTCCTAGAGGCAGCCTGTTTCAACAATCCTTTGTGAAGCCTATGGTCCTATGAACTGCACTTTGTACATAAGCAGTAGATGTCCATCTGCTAGTCTGCATTTTGCTCTCCAGTTTCCCTTTCCACTCACTGCATGTTGGAGATTAGGTTTTGTTAAATATCTCCCTTGCTCTGCTTCCCCTCTATTTCTGGTAGATCTTTATTTGAATAATTCCAGTCATAGAGAAAATTCACAAGGTAGTACAAGAAACTCCCACATTTTCCCCCTGACCTAGATTCTACCATGATTTATACTTTGTCTGTTTCCCTGATGGTTTTCTCTCTACAGAAATATATTTAAGTATTGATTTTTCTTAATCATTTCTAGTGAAACTAGAACATAAAGCCACTCTACCAACTAAGTGGTTTGTGTACCCAAACCCCTCTTACAGCTTGGTCCCAAAAAAACGGTAAGAGGTGGCGGAGTCACAAGGAGTCTTCCCTCTGAATGGCTCTATCTTTCCAGTACATGCTCCTTGGGCTCCAACCAAAGCACTATGAAGACACCACACAGATGTACAGACACTCTCCTGGGGCAACCTTGGCTCAGCAATGTCTCTGGTAGCCACCCCACCAGTCCCAGGCCAGAACTCTTGAGAACTTTCTTAGCTCAGCCAGTCCTACCCTTTGCTGCGGCTCTATTTTTCTGTGGCCTGCAGGGAGAGTGAACCCAGGAAACAAACCATGGCAACGGTGGACCTGGTCTTGCATGGTCTTCTCATACAAGGATTAGTTTTGTATTCTATGGTTCGATACCCGAAAGTAGCTGTGCTGTGCATTCTAACTATTTTTACATTTGTTTTCTGATTCCAACTACTGTCATAAATGGAGATAGAAATCTGCCTTTTTGTTTTTTTTTTTTTTTTTTTTTTTTGAGGTAGGGTCTTGCTCTAGGCTGGAATTCACTATGTAGTTTCAAGGTTGCCTCAAACTCATGGCAATTCTCCTACCTCTGCCTCTGCCTTCCTGAGTGCCCGGCTCTTCTTCTGAAGAGCTATATAGTACTGTATTGTGCAACTTTACTGTAAGTTATATAGTCTCATATATATATATATATATATATATATATATATATATATATATATATATATATATGGTACTCTGTTGTGTGACCATACTCTAAGTTACATAGTATACTCTATATAGTATCTATTGTGCAATTGTACTGTAAGTTATATAGTACTCTATTGTGCAACTGTACTGAGTTTTATATAGTACTCTATTGTGCAACTGTACTGTAAGTTACTTAACCAAATCGCCGTTTAGGTTGTTTGTAGTCTTGTCCTTTTTACACAAGGTGCTTCTATGTACATGCCACTTCCATCATGTAAATATGTCATTTTGACAGACTTGTAGAAAAATTGTTATATTTGAGTCATAGTGCAAAAACTAGGATTTCTAAAAAGAGTCATGGTCCATAATATAACACTTTATCCACCTTCATACACTTGGGTTATATTCCCTCTCAGGCCTTTTGATTCCTCACTCTAGAGAATTCCAATAATTAAAATTACCTTCCTACAGAAACCTTAGAAGTTTTCATAACCTCAGAAGTCCCTCTGTCTGCTTGCTACCTCTGTTACATCCTACTGCGAGCCCCTCTGCTGGCGCTCCCCAGCTGGCTACTTTCACCTGCATTTCCAGCTGGCCTTTGGATCACAGAAGGAACAATGGACTCCTTCAGAAAAAAATAAACAAGGAAATTTGGCATTCTCTATAAATAGTTTTAAGAAAAGAAAGATAAAATAGAATCCCCAGGCATATGCATTTATAACCCTTGACAAAGAGAGGGCTGCTGGACAAGGAATAGCATTCTTCTCTAACCTGGCTAGGTGCTGGCACCTCATGATGTCAGGATTAGTTTGTACCACTATGCAAGAACCGGGTCAAAATATAACTAGGTGACAGCCCTATCTTAAGATGCCTCTACTGAATGAGGAAGCAATTAAGCTTTCTTTCTTTCTAGCTGCTACTAAATTAGCTTGTTGGAGTAAACAATGTCCAAAGGAGCAGTGTGCGCTTTAAAACATAAGTTTTAGGAATAAGAATCTGGAGAACTGGAATTTGATTAACTCCAGTCCCGCAAGTGTTTGAACACTGGTACTACCAATGACATGCCCTTTACCCAGTTACCCTTTTAGGCCTGGTCTTCTAAGGACTTCGAGGCATTCCTTTATTTAGTACTCACCACAAGATAGATAAATACAACAACCTCATTTGATGGAAGAGGAAACGATGCTTAGTGAGGTTAGAGAACTTGCCACACTGCAGACGGAAAGAGGGAGTGCTTGAGTTTAACCTAGTTACGTTAGACTCCAAGGCTCTGGCTTGGAGCCCATGCACACAGAAGACTGCAGAGTCTCTGCCACAGTTTCTGGTGCTTTCATCTTTATATTCTTTGAAGTGAGACCCAGAAAGATAATTTTTGACAAGTTTCTCACTTAATGCTGAACACATTAAAATCTGAGAACACTGCCCTCCATTACTGCCTCTTGGTGCACACACTGAATTTCTGAAGCTTTGGAGAGCGGTTTTTAAAGTTAGGAAAGGATAAGCACAGCAAAATTATCTCTATTGCCATCAAGAATTTGAATTTTAGGCAGACATTTTTTAAAATATTTTATTTATTCATTTTCAAGCATGAGAGAGAGAGAGAGAGAGAGAGAGAACGTACCAGGGCCACCACCTTGTGGGTCTGGCTTATGTGGGACCTGGGGAATTGAACCCGGGTAGGCAGATATTTTTAAGAAACAATTTTTAGAAAACTTCTGTTCTGGTTTCACTGTAGGAAAAGTAACTTGAAAAAAATCCCAACTTTCAAGGCTCTGTGAAAAGTGTTGGCTGCTGTGCAAGCGTGTAGAACAGAGTTGGGATTCCCACCACCCGTTTGTGTGGTGGCTGCCTGTCATCCCAGAGAGCTCTGGGTTCAAGTGAGAGATCACCTCAGTAAAAAGAGTAATCAAGGAAGGCAAACACATATGCATACTGTCATGGTTTGATACAGGTGTCCCCCACAAACAATTGAATGTGTTCTGATAGATCGATCCTCAGCTGATGACAGTTTGGGTTTTACAACCTCGATGAAGCTGTGTTGTTGGGGGTGGGTTTATGGGGTTATAAACCAGCTTCCCCTTGCCAGTGGTTGGCACACCTTCCTGCCACTGTTTGCAGTGCTGTGGCAGAGGTGATGTCCAGCCCTCTGCACATGCCATCGTTTTCCCTGCCAGAATGGAGTCTCCCCTCGAGTCCGTAAGCCAAATAAACCCATTCCTCCACAAGCCACTTTTGCTTGGGTTCTTTCTGCGCAGCAACTAGAAAGCTGACCGCAACAGTTTTGGTACCAGGACGTGGGGTCATCTGTTGCTGCTGGAACCCTGGTCTTGTGGCTTTGGCCTTTTGGAAGTGATCTGCAAAAGGAATGTGGACAGATTGGAAAGCTTGTCCTAAGAGGTGCCTTGCAGTGCTGTAAGTACAGCATATTGGATCATTCTGGTCAGAGTTGAAAGACCTGAATGTAATGAGGACTATGGACTGTGAGGTTTGGCTTACGAGGGGGAGAAAGAACTTGGTCAGGACTGTGCCAGAAGCAGTGTGAGGCTTACTGTGTTCTGCCTGCCTATGTCCTGGGAACCTGTGCAGGGTTGCTTGACGTAAAGATGGACTGGTGTGAGCAGATGGAGATGGCACAGAAAGAAAGATCTTTGGGTCAAAACTGCTGCCCATTCACCTGCAACTGTTTGAGAGATGACAACCACTGAGATTGGGCCAGCTGGTCTGCACTGGAACAACAGGAAGAATGCGGACTCTTTGAAGTAAGGGGCCTGAATGCTTTGATCCCCCCTGGATTAACAAGTTGGTAGCCCACCTGGTTCTGTGGAGTATAACAAATGCAAGAAGTGAGGGTCATTGGATTTGCAACACAGTTTTGTTTTTGAAAAATGGCCATCGGCATGTGAAGCAGGTGTGCAAGGTTGCCTGCATGGAGCCCGATGGAGCCATGAGGATGAACTGTGGGTTGCAATGGAGACCCAGTGAATTCCAGGACTGTGGATGGGTGCCAAGGCGAGCTGCCAGCACCGGATGAAGTTTTCCCGGACTGTGAGTAGCCGAGCTGGAGGGGCGGAATTGAATCTCCAAGAGACTTGTGTTATTGGTTAAGAATCATTGAGCTTGGAGTTA
>PVHP010000151.1:0-191289 GCA_004024765.1 Zapus hudsonius
TATTATTATTTTATTATTATTATTATTATTATTATTATTATTATTATTATTGACCCACTGATTTAAGTTAGGGTGACTTGCTTAATCATGGCTGGAGGTTATTTCCTGGAAAATGGGAGAGTCTCCTCTCCCAGCAATCATGGGTTTCTACTATTTCCTCTAGGAAGGGTGAAGTCACACGGACCCCTTACTCATCTATGATAAAATGAAGACAGGCTCAGTCATGTGCTGGAAATCACATCTGCTAGGTGTCCATGAATATACGAGTAATTCAGTGGTGTGTGATCAAAATAATTACATACATGTATGAAAGTCTCAAAAAATTTTAAAAAAACCTAAAACACACTGCATTGGATTCTAGAGCTTCAGAATGGATACAGCTGAGATGTGAGGAAGGTCTAATGCTTGGGAATGCTGACCTTGGATGTAGACATAAAGCTGGCTGCCATTGTTTGCTTACTGAGATTCCGACGTGCTACATCAGATGACTGGATTTCTTTTCTTATAAACCAGCGATGTGAATGGAACCTGAACATACAAAATGAAATATAAATGTGCAGTATTAACTGTTTCCTAGCATTTCAGGCAATAAAACACATTTTTTCCCAGAGAAAAGGTGTGATAGTTTGATCCAGGTATCCCCCACAAATGAATGTATTCTGAATGTTCAATCCCCAGCTGATGGAAGTTTGGGTATTAGAACCTTGTTGGAGCTGTGTTGTTGGGGCGGGCTTATGGGGTTATAGCCAGCTTTCTCTTGCCAGTGTTTGACACACCTTCCTGCCACTGTTTGCAGTGCTGTGTTGGAGGTGATGTCCACCCCACTGCTCATGCCATCATTTTCCCTGTCATGATGGATTCTCCCCTCTAGTCTGTAAGCCAAATAAACCCATTCCTCTAATCAGCTTGATTTTTGTCACAGCAAGGAGATAGTTGAATACAGCAAAAGAGGAAAACATAATTATTTGGTGAATATATATCTGAAAATTCTCAATAAAAATTCTCAATAAAAATAAAAATACTTGCAAACTAAATTCAAGAACACATTAAAAATAATCATATGCCATGACCAAGTTGGTTTTATTCCAGTGATACACAGATGATTCTACACTTACAAGTCAATAAATGCAGAAAATAGACTCAAAGAAATCACATGATCATTGCAATAGACACAGAAGAGGCCTTTGACAAAGCTCAGTATCCCTTCAGTATAAAAATCTTGAAGAAACTAGGAATAGAAGAAAGATACCTCAACATAATAAAGACTACTTATGATAAACCTACATCCAACATTATGTTAACGAGGACACGGTAAAAGTATTTCATCTAAAATCAGAAACAAGACAAGGGTGCCCATTCTCCATTCTTATTCAATAGAATCATCAATGGTTTATCTAGAGCAGTAAGACAGGAAAAGAAATAAAGGGTACAAGTAGGAAAGAAACAGGTCAAATTATCTCTACTTGCAGATGACATGACCCTATATTATAAGATCCTAGAGTCCACCTGAGAGCGCTTGGATCCGGCAAACACTTTCCACAAAGTGGCAGCAAGCAAAACTTATCAGTCACTTCTCTTTGTGCCAATGACAAACTTACAGAGAAAGCCAGGAATAAACATAATTAGGTAGGCGAAAGACCTATATGTAGAAAACACTGAAGAAACCCAAGCAGTCACTAGAGATGGAAAGACCTCCCACATGCATGGGTTGGCAACGTTAATACTGTGAAAATGACTATAATACCTCAAGTGATTTATAGAGTCAACACAATCCCCCATCAAAATTCCAATGATAATTTTTTCACAGAACTAGAAAAACATCATAAAATTCATAGGGAATCCCAAAGACCACAAATAGCCAAAGCAATTCTAAGCAGAAAGAACAAAGCTAAATATATCACATCATGATATCTGATCTCAAATTATGCTATTGAACCATAGCAATAAAAACAGCATAATACTGGCACACAAACAGACAAAGAGTAGAATATAGGACTTAGAAATAAACCCACAAAGCTATGGCCACCTAATATTTGACAAAAGTATCAAAAAGCAAGGATGGGAAAAATTATGTCCTCTTCAACAAAAGGTGTTGGGGAAACTGAGGATCGACATGTAGAAGAATGAAATTAGATCCATATCTGTAATTGAAAATTATCAAAAACCTCAAATTCCGATAGTTCTAGAGGAAAGCATCAGCAAGATCTGTCTGAAAAGGATTCCACCAGCACAGCAAATAATCCAAGAATTGATAAAGAGGAACTGATGAGACATTTTTGTACAGCAAAGGAAGCAATTGCCATAAGGAAGAGACAGCTTACAGATGAGAGGAAAATCTTCACTAGCTATGTATCCCATAGGGGATTAGGATCTAGACTATGAAAAACTCCAAAAATTAAATAGCAAAAATACTCATTCAACCAGAAATGGGTTAATGAATTGAATAAACAATTTTCATAGAAAGAAGGACAAGTGGCCAATAAATGCTTTTTAAAAAAGTTTTCAGTCAGGTGTGGTGGTGCAGGCCTTTAGTCCCAGCACTCAGAGGCAGAGGTAGGAGTATCACTGTGAGTTCGAGGCCACCCTGAGGCTACATAGTGAATTCCAGGTTAGCCTGGGTTAGAGCGAGACCCTACCTTGAAACCCCCCCAAAATTTTTCCCATATCTTTATCATTAAAGAAAATTATAACTGTTCTGAAAGTCCATAAAGTCAGAATGACTAACATCAAGAACTGAACTATTGACCAAAGTGACCCATGAGGTCCCAAAAACAAGACAGAACCTGTCAAAGCTCTTGAATGCCTACCCCAGGCCAGAGGTAGGATTCTGTTGCTGAAGAAACCACAGAAAGCCATCCATCAGCATTGAGAGACCCTGTGAGGACAAGCCCCCAAATGATAGTTAGTGCTGGAGGGCACTGCATAAGCTGCCAGGGGAAGCTGGTCAACGACAGCTGGAGTAAACAGAGACCACTGACATGAAACAGTCTGCCGCCATAAGTAGACTGAACATACTTCCTGCTGGGAGAGAACAGGGAACCAAGAAACGAACACTTGTGCAATGGAGGAGCCAAAGCCTGGGGGAGGTAATCAACAGCTTGTAATTCAGCCAAGTAATCCACTCAGTGACAGGGAGCCCTTAAGTGGGACTGGGGACTCAGGGTGAAAAGAATTGGGAACCAAAATCTTGGGTCCCCAAAGAGAAATGCACTTTACAAGTGATTTACAAAGAGGCTACTCACAATAGAGTCTAGCCAATTCAAAAATGTGTATCTAAGTTAACCTATAATGATATCACTCTCGGATGGAGATTCTGTTTGTATTTTTCAGAAGGCAGCGAGAGAGCTGTGGCTCTTCAATAAATTCTTTCCTCCCCAAAATTGTGCCTGGTTTGGAGATTCATCCCAGCAGTATGTGACTGACTATGACAGATTTGGTACCAGAGTGTGGGGTGATTTGCTGAGATGAATCTGACCACGTGGATTTTGATCTTCTGAAACTTGTGTGCTGGAGGAATGGACATGAACTTGGTACTTGCAACTGAAGATGCCAACTTTTATGGACTATTCTGGTGAGAATTTGGAAATGCTCAGTGCAGAGAGAATTGCATTTGGAGGCTTGGCTTATAAAGTTTCTTAGGGGAAGGAGAGACTGCAGAGAACCTTAATAGAAGTGTGTGCCTGGGCCAAGGGGTGGATGCATCCTACTGCCCATGCCCAGAGAGTTTAACCAAGGCTTAATTTAAGAAATGGACTGTGTGCTTGGCTACGGATATGGGACTGAGATTTAAGATTTGAAGTTGGAAAAACTTCGAAGGAACTTTAACTTACTGGCCCAGAGACTGGCTTCTGATTATGGCCCAACTGCTTTACATTGAAACAATGGAGAAATGCCTGACATGTTTCCGCCCAGGAAAGGACAGAAAGATGGACTGAGCAAACGCTTTGGAAAGGAAATCTCTGAAAGAAAGGAATCTGCTCTTCACGGTCACATTTATTTTGTCCCTGAATTAACAAATAGCAGTGTCCTGCATACCTGGTACTGCTTTTGGAAGCATGAGGAATGCATGCATGGAGTGGGTCGTGAAATACACACAGTTCCAGGAGCTGCTGCTGAGATGCAGGATTTGGAACAGAGCATGAAGTCCCTGATTGGCCAGTGAAGCCATTGGAAGCTGAACCATGGTTTGCAATAGAGACCCAAAGACGTTTTGGATATACCAGGACTGTGCGAGGGCTACAATGGAGAACTGTGGCTCTGGAGGAAAGTTTTTCCCAGCTACTCAGCCAAGCTGGAGGGACTGTGCTGTGGGACTTGAACTGCAGATGTGGATGTTTGCTGATGTTTATTGAGTTCTAGCCCTGAATTACTTCAAATTGGATGCAAAGTACTAGGGATAGATACGCAAAAGAAAAGCCTGAACCTAAGTCTGACAATTCTGCCATTTTGTGAGTTACAATGTGCTTGCTTGCTTGAGGTGCTGGTGGTGGGTTTCTCTCTCTGCTTGCTTCTGTGAAAGGGAGCCAGCCTTTTTCCTTAACTTCCCCTGGGTCTGTTACTTCAATAAATACTTTCCTCCCCAAAATTGTGCCTGGTTTGGAGATTCATCCCAGCAACGAGTGGCTGACTACAACACCTACCAATGAGCCACAGGTTGATAGCTGACATCCTGGCAAGAGATGAGCCACCCCAGACCTACCATGGAGGCTCCACATGGAACCCCACAGAGAGTGGTGGAATAAGCAACAGACCTATAACCACAGCCAATCAGTCAACCCAGGATAAGCCAGAGAGACAGACACCAGTGATTTTCAACACAACCTAAAGCAGAAGTACAGAGACCCCTAAGACCTCAACAATAAAGTTGCCTTAATACTCACCCACCATGACTCAGGGAACTGAGCGGAAGAGGGGTGGAAAGACTGGAAGAGCCATGGTGGGGGAGAATATCCAGAGTCATTGATCCCCTCAGTAACAACATACAAAGGGGGGAACCAGGTTGACTCCTAGGCTATCCATAACCCCCTACCCCAAGGACTGATCCAGACTACCCATGGAGGAGGATATCCAGCTGATTGGAGGCAGGGAAGAGGGAAATCATTTAACTGGGAATACTAATACATTATTTGCTCATTCAGTGCATGTAAATATGGATAATAAAGATATATTTTATTAAGAGAAAAAGCAAACAGAACCAACAAATGCTGATGAGGATGTTGGGGAAGAGCAACGCTTACCCATGTTTGTTAATTGGAGTCTAAGCTGGTGTAACCACTATGGAAACCAACAGTGAAGTTCCTCAAAAAATTAAAAGTAGAACTATCGAATGATCCAACTGTATCACTCCTGGATATATTCTTGAGGAATTCTTCGTCAGTATTCCACAGAGGTTCTTGCACATCCATGTTTAGTAGAGACTGTTCACAATAACTAAGATATAGAAACCAGCCTAGATGACTACTAACAGATTAATATAGCACATATACACAGTGGAAATTCATTTAGCTATAAAAAGTAACATTATGACATCCACAGGAAAATGAATAACTGGGATCATTATGCTAAGTGCCATAAGCCAGACTCAGCAAGGCAAATAGTACATGTATTCTCACATATACAGATTCTAGATTTAAATGTAGATATATATGTGTATATATAGTCCACAAAATTCAAAGGTATCTATGAGAGGGAAGGAATATTAATAATGAAAAGGAGAAGGGAGAACAGGAGAGGGTAATGAAATATATTTGTCCTGAGAGCAGAAGGGATAATTATTTGGCTCAATAAAATGAGGAGACAAAGGATAGGAGAGAGTGTGGGGAGAGCCAATAGCAACAAATTTAGTGATAAGTAGGTATGAAAATGTCATAATGACACACATTTCTTTGTATGCTAAAATCTTAATAGAATGGAAATAAATATCTTAAAAGATGTAATTTGACATTTTCTTTCCAGAATTGTGTTTTGTTTTTTTTTTTTTCATGTGATTTTTAAAATGTAGGGGTTTTAGACATTAGGGATTTGGGGGATTATGGTCCAAGCCCAAACCAGAGGATATTAAAATAAAAAGAGAGATATAAAATATCCTCTGCTACTAGTCATTCTCCCATAATTTTTATCACCTTCAAGGATATCGTCCATCTTGATTTCTTTTAGCATCTTACTTGGAACTTAGTGACAATAGCAGTTTTTATATAGTGATTTCATTATCTGTATTTTTAGATATGTTATTATTAGTTTTTTATTCCTCACTATAGATTATTTTCACTTGTTTCTCTGCAGTCTTGGTGATTTTCTATGGGATGACAGACCTGCCTTATTGGATGCTACATTTCATTTTTAAAAAGATATTCCTTTAAGTATTTTAATTTTTTTTTTACTGGGTTGCACTTACACTATTTGGAACTAGTTTGGTCTTTGGTGGCCTGTTTCGAAGTTTTGTTAGATAGATTTGAGTCTGTGGATTACCTGGACCCAATTCCAGGCCAATATTCTTTTAAATGATCTGTCCATTGCTTCTGGGTTCTGAGGTCTCCCTGCCCTGGCTGGTAGGAATGCAGTCACCACATTAGGCCTTGTGTCAGATCTGTCTGAGTGCTCTGCCTGCCCTTGGCCTTGATAAAGTTTCTTCGTAAAGTTCTGCTGACCAGCCCTCATAAAGACTTCAGGCAATGAGTGTATCTCCCTGCCAAGGCTTATCTTTGGAACTGTTCTCTGTGAATTCTAGTTACCCAAACTGCTTGAATTTGGTCTGGCTCCCCCTTGACTTGATACTATCCTGGAAACTGTGTGGGGAATGATCTGGAACACACAGGGGGCCCACCTTGTTTGTTGTTCTTCTCATAGGGATCCCCCAACCCCCACCTTTTTACAGTCTATTGTTTGAAAGCAATCATTTCATATACTTTTCATGTTATTTCCCTGTTTGGGTCAGGGTGGATCTAATGTCTTATTCCGTCTTACTAGAGGAAGAGTCACCAATACGATTCTTACTATGACATTATTACCTTATTAGTATGCATGCTGCTCACAATTGCTTTCATCATTTATTTACATAAGCTTCTTGGTATCTTATTTATTTGCATAAAACTTTATTGGAATATTAGTCTGTTTTAGGCTCTATATTAGTTACTACAGATATCAAATATCTTACTTGTCCTCAAGAGGTATATGTGTAGTGACAAGGAAAATTTATACACAGATAATTAAAAAGGAAACTACAATCTGGTGGGCATTTTAAGGGTAAACAGTTGTTATTTATTTCTGTGTGCACTGCTTTCTGCAGTGTGACTTTACCACGTCTTGCCCTTCATCTGGACCAGGCTTCTCAATTGGAAACGATACCCTGTGAGTTTTGTAGCCTGAGTCTCAGGAGACCTCAAAGCTTCTACTTTCACCTCGTTGGAATGCTGATCTGAGACCTCCATGTAAGGACAGCAGAGTAACCCAATGCAGGATACAAGGTCATGGACTGGAACCAAGGTCTCTTTCCACAGCCGTCTCAACAGGCTCCCTGGCAGGTATATGGGTGGGCCTAGAAAAGTCCAGCAAGAAGGCTATCACTGTCACCGGTGGGATCTTAAAATAGAAGAAATAACTGTCCTTAAGCCACTGAGTTTCAGAGAGGTGTGTTACACTGAAAAGTCTTAGAGCAACAAAAGCCACAATATACCCTCCCAGAGACTTTCTACTAGTGCTGCCCATTGAATTTTTGAATTATTATTATTATTGAATTTTTGAATTATTGTGATATTGTGGCATCTCGTTCTTAGGCTGCCCTTTGATGTGCAGGGTCCATATCTATATTCTTATGTACCTCATAATCCGTGTCTCCCCTTGACTAGATCAGAAGTTTTCTAGGAATGGGACCCTGTTTTCAGTTGTATTGTGTTTGATGATATTGAAACTAAATCTGAAAAATCACATTTTTTGTGTTTGTGAATTATCCCAGGTCCTTTGTATCAACAGATCTTCAAAATACCAGGATCCTGTGAAGTTTTTGGTTGTTTGCTTTGGGAAACTTTGTTAGTAGAATAGCTCTGGCTGTTTCAAGGAGCACGATAACTCTGTGAGGGAGTTTTGCTTTGTCCTCACTTTAATAGCTACGTTAGGTGAGACTCCAGATGAAATCCTTGCTCAACACACACAGTCTTCGAGTTTGGTCCACATTTCCCTGATTTCTGACTGTTCGACTTCTTTTCTTACTGGCCCCATGAGCGAGTCTCAGGAGGTATAACACAAGATCACCCAGTGGAATTCTCTCTAGCCAATTCAGGGAGATCATTTGGGGTGAAGAGGAAAAACTGGGTGGAAAAAATGGGCTATTTTTGACACGGTGTTTTGGGTGATTTTGATGCAATCATATTATATGTATGAACCTCCGGGGTCTTCTGGGAAAAAGCAATTCGGAATAACCTCATGGCTATGAGATGACTATAGCATTAAAATGACAGGAAAATATGTGGACTTATTCCCTGTAGGGTTTTCCCTTTAAAAAAAGACTTGGGATCTTTTATGGAACATATAGAAATAAATCTAGGAGAAAAATGGGAAAATTTGGGGGTAGAAGTAGTAGCCCATGCTTTCTGAAAGTCTGGAGAGTTTTGTAGAATGGCTGCTGACAAATTCATTTAATTAATGACTATGTTAATACTCATGTTGTTAATCATAACTAATGTATACCCACAACTAACTCTGTGCCAAGGGCTTTGTGAAACCTCAGGTTTAGTAGTGAAATGAAATGCATATTCATCTATGTGTGCATAAACTTATATACTACAATTTTGCTTATAGAATTTACATTCTTGTGGAAGGAAACACTTTAATATGATATATATTTGGAAATGATGAAAAGAGCAGTGAAGGAGGAACTGGGTTACTAGATTTTAACTGGGTTAAAAGTTCGACAGAGAATTTATAAATTGGATTAGAAGCCAGGAAAGACTACTCTGAGGAAGCAAGGTTTGAAGTGAGCCATCAAGCCTTGGAGGTCAGAGGAAACAGATCCACTGGAAACAGTCTGGGTTTGTGGTAGACATCAGAGAAGAAAAAGATATCTGGGTACCAGGAGATAAAGTCCTGATACGGCCCCCAGTGGCTTCTAACCCCAGAGGTAGTGACAAAGAGTGAGAAGACCATTTACTTATGTGAAATCAAGCAGCTGACCCCTTGAGAGCTGGAGTTTTACAGCCCTCATGACTTCTATTCAGGACAAGAAGAATGAAGACCAGGAAGCAAGTCCTTGATTATGAGGTGGCGACCGTCACCCTAAGGTGGCCTTATATACAACCCTAATGAAAATATTCATATTTTCTGCAAAATAAACCTTAATTTCCTATCATTTAAAAAAATCTAGCCTGCAGGAAACATTTTATGAAACACCAGAGAGAACAAGGCAGGCTGGACTGACCAGCCCCACAGGCCACAAATTGGGCTGGTTCTGCAATGAGTCACTAACCTCTAGGGCCCAACAGCCATTGCAAACTGCTCTCTGAGAATCTAATAATTATCAGTTGTGCAAAAAGTGTCGCTCTGTTTCTGGCAGAGTTCTGCTCTCTTTGGCATTGGAGTGGAGGACTGGGGGGGGGGAGGCAAGCCAGTGGCTGTCTGGAGTGACTCTTAGTGGGAACTGGCTGAGCATATAATTATATCATGAGCCAAGCACTCTCCAGGGATGTAAGATGACCAGAGGAAAATGAAATAACATTATATCCCACATGAATAAAGGCGCTGGTGGAGAAAGCTGACTCCTGAGAAAAGAAAAAAAAAAAAAACTGGGGCGAAGATGTTTCCCAGCATTTAAGTGTCTTATGCCATGTCCCTGTGTCCCTTTTCTGAAAATGAAGGGATCCTGTGGGCACCATCTATGCCTTTGCCTTAAGCCGAGAGAAGTGACCAGAGCCGATGAGAGCCAACATGGATAGATCATCTTGATAGCAAACAAAAGGCCATTATTGAGCTGGAAAACTTGTATCATTTTGCTCCTACAGAGCACTGTTTATTCAGGAAGAAGTTCGCCTGACGAATGTTGTGGTGAGAGTTAAAAACTATTTTTTCCTGGCTAAACCACTTCCAAAGGTATATTTTTATGTGTCCAGGAATAGCAGCCTGTTTGTCTTGCTTCGGCGTGTTCTTCTTGTTTCTTTTTGGCCTCTAGCCGAAGAATGAGCCTCTTTGCACGGCAGGGATGTGGGAGCTGAAGCTGAATTAGCCCAGGGCTTGCTCCCTTCTGTGTCTCAACTGGGGAACTTGTAGTCGGGTCATCAGAGAAAAGCGGTTTGAGAGAAGTGCCAGGACTGGTTAGGGGGTGAGGAGCTCAAAACAAGAGCGACAGATTGGATGATGACTTAGAGACAGAGATATAAGTAATTAATTTAGATAGCGTGTTGCTATGTAGACCAGGTCAGCCTGGAACTCAGCATCCTTCAAGGGCTGGGTTTCCAGTGTGTATTACCCCATGAGCAAGCAAAAGGTTTATTTTAGACTTTAAGGGAGGAACGGAGACAGATTCCGATGGTCATCTCTTAAGGTCACTGATAATATTTCTGAAGGATGCCCAGGGTTTGGGGTGTCTTAAGGAAAACACACAGCACAGGGTAGCCTGCCACTCATCCTTGGAGGGAGGAAGTCAGTCAAAAGTATTTCTAGTTTGCTTTTGATGTGTACACATTCAATGTGGACACTGAATTCTTGCTTGGGAGTGAGGGGTAAAGAACTGAACTAACAAGAAGACAAGTGTTTGAGGAAGACCATGACGTTCTTTTACATATTCTTCCCTTAGTGGTGGCTGTCAGTATGGGAATTTATCCTTTTAATAAAAGTGACAGAATTAATAAACAAGGGTAAGGGAAACTTGACGTTACTATGGCTCTGGCATTAAAGTCCATGAGAAGATGGTACTAAATCAGTCAATGTGACTTGGTCCCCTACTTGAAATATGTGCAGTGACTATGAGAGAGACCAGAGCACTGTTGGGATTAAAAACAAAAGGCTTTTAAGAAAGGGTGTGGTTATCCATGGTCCCTTGTCACAAGGACTGATCCAGACGACCCATGGAGGAGGTTATCCAGTGGAGGGGGGAGGGGAAGGCAGCGGGGAATTTGGGATAACAACTCATTGTTTGCCCACTAAATATTGTAACTCATTATGGACAATTAAAAAAAAGAAAGGGTGTGGTTAACAGAAGGGTCAATGCATAACCTGTAGGATGAATATCCTTATGCAAAATGCATGGGGCCAGAAGTGTTTTGGATTTTGGACTAGTTGCCTATACTAAACAAGGTATATTGGCATGGGACCTAAGTGTAAATGAGAACTTCGTTGATATTTCCTGTCCATCTGGCTATAATGTCTTCAGTTCATCTGCATTTTGACTCTGATCAATCACGTTAGTTCAGATTGGGAATTTCTCTCTTGTGACATCATGTTGGTATCCCCAAAGTTTCAGATTTTGCAGCACTTTGGATTTTCAATCAGGTATGCCCAACCTATACGATTTCATTTTTTGAATGTTTATGTATGTGCATGTATGTATGTATGTGGTGTGCATGTATGTTGGTTCATGTCTGTGCGGGTTCATGTATATATGTGCATGTGTGCAGAGGTCAGAGGCCAAAGCGCAGTGTCTTTCTAAGTTGCTCTCCAGCTTATTTTTGAGACAGGGTTTCTCAATGAACCTGTTGCTCACCAGTTCAAACAGACTAGTTAGCCACAAGCCTTAGGAACCCTCTCTTCTCTGCTTCTCCAGTGCTGGGATTCTAGGTGCCCACCACTGAGCTCAGTTTTTACATAGGCTCTTGGGAATTGAACTCAGGTTCTCATTCTTGTATGTAATTTTACCCACTTCACCATCTCCTCAGCCCCAACCTATACTATTTTTAATGAAAGTATTGTGTGAGAATATGTCAGTTTGTCTTTTTTTTTTCTCTCCTTGGCTCCAAAACCATGCTGAAAATCCCAGCCCCCAGCAATGTTATACCTTTTTAGAATATACAGCTAACTTTTCTAAATAAATCACCCAAGGCCTTAATCCCTCCCTCTTTCATGTACCAGAATGATTTAAATTTAATTCTAACAATTACAGATTCAATTCTCTAAATCATACAGGAATTTCTTCGTTTTCAAGGTTATTACCATTTCTTATATGACAATGTTTTTTCTTACATTTCACATTTCTGAAAATAAAGGTACATTTAAAGTTGATTAATATATAGCTTTAATTTGGAAGTGTCTCTATCCCTTGAATGCAATTATTAAGTCAATGATGAGGTTTAACAGCTAGGAAGTGAGGTGAAGTCTAACTGTCTAGTGTGAAGACTGAAATGTGATCTGAACTGTGTCCTTCCAAGGTCACAGTGAGCAGGTGTGCAGGACCCTCTTCCAATGTGCAGGTGTTCAGGACCCTTTTCCAATGTGCAGGTGTTCAGGACCCTCTTCCAATGTGCAGGTATGCAGAATCCTCTTCCAGTGTGCAGGTGTGCAGGACCCTCTTCCCAGTGCACAGGTGTGCAGGACCCTCTTCCAATGTGCAGATGTGCAGAACCCTCTTCCAATGTGCAGGTGTGCAGGATCCTCTTCCAGTGTGCACACGATGGCACCTTCATCCTGAGTCCTGACAGCTGCAGCTTCACTCCTTTTCCTTTCTTCTCTTTTGGCCTGACTGCATAGTACATGCTATGGGTGTGGTGTGGTGTATATTCATTCTTGTGTCCTCTATCATTTTTTCTAGATTTCTTTCTCTATTTTGTTCTTGAACAAAAGCCTCTCACTGAGTCCTGAGCCACTTCTTTGGTCAGATTGGCTCATCAGCTGCCCAGCTCTTCTCTTGTCTTCCCTCCTCATTCTACCGCCTCGCAGGACTGGACTTACAGGCAAGCACTGCCACCTTCAGCATTTTACATGGCTTCCTGCTTGTATGAAAAACACTTCTACCTTCTCCCCAGCCCATCTTCCTCTTGTTATCTGAGAACTAATTTCATCCTAAAGGCTCATTCTCACTGCTATTCTTCTTGTAAACTTAATTTCTCAAACTTAATATCTTAAGGTCTTAAAGTTTCTAACATATAAATTTGGTGTGTGTGTGTGTGTGTGTGTGTGTGTGTGTGTGTGTGTGTGTGTGTGTGCAGAATTCAGGCCATATCTCACCTTGATCTCCATCTTCTTTATCCCGAGCAGTGAGAACAAAATTTATGTTGTCTAAGACAACTGGGCAGTGGCGCTTTGTTATGTAGGCACTCAGGAACTACTACAGGTCTTCATCAGTTTAAAGCTCGAGTGAAAAAAGATTTGTAGGCAATCAGACCAAAGGGAAGAGACAACCCCCAAGGCAAAGAAGGGACACAGGAAACTTCCTTATTTTATTTGTGCTAGTATGACAAAATACCCAGTAATTTATAAAGAAGAGAAATTAACTTTTCACAGTCCTGGGTGCTGGAAAATCCATGCTCAAGTGACCAGAAGATTCATGGCTATGAGAGCTGCTGTCTGCTTTAAGATGGTGCCTAGGACACTCACAGGATGGAAGGAAGAAGCAAATTTCCAAGTGCTGCATGAGGCCTCTTTAATAAAAGATCCTGTTCACTCATGACTTAAATGCCATGTAAAGGTGCATCTGTGAATGTTATCACAATGTGATTATTTTCAACTCATGGGTTCTGGAGCGAACGTGACATCCAGGCAAGGAGAGAAAGCATCCTAATGCCAAGTAACCACCTTTCCCAAGCCACCCCACACCTAGCAAAGAAAAGCTTCTGTTCCTTCTTTAGCTAGTGGACAATCATGCCTGGATAACTGTCCTTCGTTTTGTATTTTGCTTTGTCACCAAATGTCAGCCCTCTCAGGAGGCTTACTCTATCTTCAAAACCTTATTCTCCCAGGTCTGGTTTTCTTCCCCAATTTATCTCATTGTTGATGTTTATATCTAAAGCCTAAATAATAAGTCAATTTTATCAAACCAGGTGCAAAATTCAGATTGGGTGATCGGAGGTATAATTTTAGACAACAACCTGAAAATAGTTCTTTTTATCCATTGACCATTTTAGAGTTAAAACTCCCCCCAAAAAGCTTTATCTTTTAAGCATCATTAAAGTATTCTTTACAGGAGCTCTGCAAAACAGCTTTGAATGCTCTTGGTTGAGGAGATGTGGTAGGGAATGAAATTAGGTTGGGTCACAAGGGAAAGTGTCTATAAGAAATATGAATGGGACCCCAAGGACATGAAAATTGTAGGGAAACCAGACTTGACTACACATTCTTTCTTTGGCCTGCTGGACTTGGATTATGTCATCATTTGTAATTTTGAGCAATGGGCAAACGAGTTTGGAGGGAAGGAAAAGTGGCCTGACTCATTTCCAAAAGTATGAATTGAACCAGGGAGAGAAAATTTTCTTGGATGCAAAATAAATGGTTCTTGATATCTTGCTCCCCTAATAAACATTATCATGAGCTTTGCCACTTTTTTAAAAAAAGGTTTTATTTATTTATTTGCAATGAAAGAGCAAGAGAGACAGAGAGAGAAAGAGAGAGAGAGAGAGAGAGAGAGAGAGAGAGAGAGAATATGAATGGACCTGCCAGGGCCTCTAGCCACTGCAAATGAACTTCAGATGCATGTGCCACTTTGGGCTGCCTCTGGCTTTACGTGGGCTCAGGGGACGGAACCCAGGTCTGCATGCAAGCACCTTAACCACTGAGCAATCTCTCCAGCCCTGCCTTTTATCCTAGATGAGATGCAAAATTTCAGTTACACAATCATGACCATTTTCAGCCTTTATATAATTTTCTCATTATTGACTATCAATCTTACTATATTGAATTCAAGGAAAGGTAAAGTTTTCCCCTTGAATCTACAAGAGAGAGGTCATAAATGCTTGTCTTGTCTTCTCACTTTACCATTCTATTTTCAATCTTGTATGCATTTCCAAAGCTGTACCTTGAGCACTTCATACAAGAGCTATTTTTCTCCTGCCATTCCTTTCATTGTTGCTAGTGTTATTACTTTACAACAATTGGATCCCAAAACTTAGCGACTTAATGCAATGTCACGTGACTCTGTTGGCCAGCAGTTAGACTAGACTAGTGGATAACAACACTGCTGATCAGGCCTAGGCTCTGCAGATCATCCCTGGGGTGCTTTTGCAGTCACCCATCCTAATAGGTTAAGGCTGCTTGCCAGATAGTGGGGTACCTTCTTCTCTCCCAGGTGGCTCCCAAGCCTCTAGCAGTGTGTAAGTACTTCTGCCTGTGTTGAATGACTTCTGCTCATGTCTCATGGAGCAGAGAAGACGCATGGCCGAGGCCAGAGGCAGTGTGGAAGGCTCTTGCCATGGCCCTGGAGACAGGGAAGACTGAACAAAGTTGGGCTGTTACATCTGTCATTCCAGGTATTTAAAATGTTTGGTTGACAACAAGTAAAATGTTACCTAAATTTTCCTACTTTCTTTTTAAAGTTAACTATTTTAACATACTGTGCATTGGTCATATTCCCATTGGATTATACTCTCATGCCCCCTCTCCCCCATTCCATTGAGGGCTCTCCTCAGTGGGGTCATTGGTATTCACTGTGGGGTCATGAATGCACCAGTCAGTCTCTGGGGAGAAGACAATGCCTCAGGATGCACCTTCTCACCCTGTAGCTCTTACAATCCTTCAGCCCCCTTCCTCAATCTTCTCTGATCCTAGGAGGGCACATTGTAAGTCTCCTTTAGTGGGGAGCTCTCTGCAGCCTCTGCTTTTCTGCTTTGATGAGTTTTGAGTCTCGTTAGTGTCTACCTACAACCTCTGGAGGTTGTCAGGATAGCAGTGAGAGCAGCACTCACAATTTTGCCACTTCCTTGACGATGTTTCCTGGGCCTTGGTGGGTGTGGTAGACGATTCATCTTGTGCTAGAAGTTGACTTCCTTTTCTTGTCATGCTGATGGCTCTTGGGTCTCCCCAGTATTTGCTGTCATCTGTAAAAGGCAAATTCTTTAACCAAGAGTGCAGGCAGCATCGATTGAAAGGGATAAGCATAGATATTAAAAAGACTTTTGATAGGTACACTCTCTTTTTAGTCAAAGAACAGTGGGAGCTTCCCTCTAGAGTCTATGCCCTTGTAAGCCATAGGATTCTGACTTGGTTCTCAGTACCAGGTACAAATTCCCTCTCCCTGATCAGGCCTCATATCCAATCAAAGAGCAGCTAATTGCCCCTGTAGCCTGTGTTCCACTATTGCACCAGTGTGTACATCTTGCCTGACTGGTTGATTTTTAATTTTCAAGATCCTCTGCTTGTTCATTCTGTCAGTGAGCATTATCCCTTAGCATCTCACACAGCCCTTTCTAGCACTATGAGGGCTGGCCAGCTGGGATCTGGCTTCCATCTCAGTTCCAGAATGAGACCTAAATTCCTTTGGTGTTTTCAACAATGGGGTCTTACCATTTAGATCTGGTAGGTAACCAAAGTGCTTTGTCAATGGCCTGAATTGTTTTGGGGGCCCACATGGCCCTCTCTGAACATCAAATTAAAACAAATAGAGCTTGACACTATGTGGAAAATGACTCACTGTCATGTATTTGTCCTTCCCTGTACATGTTTATTTGAATCGAGTTTGGACTTAGAGGATGTGTGTGGGAACACTAAAAGGACACTTCATTGTTTACAGTTTAAAGAAGAAAGTTCAGAACAATTACCAAATCCACCAGGGCATTTAGAGACCCTGAGGGAACCCTGCTAACATTTCTGGCCTTAAACAAAGTGACTGGGACAAATGGATTCACCATGTTTAGGGAAGGGAATCAGATGATTTTGGCATTGAGCTCCATACACAGATACTCAGGACAATGAGGTATTTGAGTCTGAATATGGAAACAAACCAATGTCATGGTTTTCTCTGTATTCTGGAGACTATATTTATCTGTTCTTTAGAAAGACCATCCATGGGATGAACACTCTGTAGACTAAATATGAAGGTGGTCAAGTGATATGAATTAATTTGTCACCTGATAATGGTTCTTATTGACACGTGGTTTCAATACATTCAAATAAAAGGTGATTCAGGGGCTGGATAGATTGCTCAGTGGTTAAGGCACTTGTCTGCAAAGCCTAACAACCTGAGTTTGATTCCCCAGTACCCATGTAAACCAGATGCATAAAGTAGCCCATGTATCTGGAGTATGTTTTCAGAGGCTGGAGGTCCTGGCATGCCTATTGTTTCTCTCTTTCTCTCTCTCTCTCTCTCTCTCTCTCTCTCTTTCTCTCTCTCCCCCCCTTGCAAGTAAATAAATAAATAAAATAAAAGGTGATTCATATCATTTATCTTACCTTATTTTTTAAAAATAGTCTATCTTATAATAATAGTCTATCTTATAAATTTATAGAAAAAATGTCAAGATATTTACAGAAGCTACCACCTTTATATCAACAGACCTCACATTCAGTTTCCTCTGTATTGATATCCTATATTAGTAAGATTTCTTTATTATAATACATAAATATTGGAATGCCACTGTTATTCATATTTTCTGATGTCCTCTTCTGTCTTAAGACTCTACCTAGAATGCCACATTGCAAGCAGTTCTCACATCTCCCCAGGCTCCTCTTGTCTGTGACTGTTTCTCAAAGTTACCTGGGTTTTGATGACTCTGTCAGTTTTGAAGTAGGACTGGTTAAGTATTTTGTACAATGTCCCTATATTTGAATTTTTCTGTTGTTTTTCTTGTAATTAGGCTGAGGCTATAGGTTCTTGAGAAAATAAAAAGACTGAGGGAAAGTACCATTTTGGCACATGATCTAAATACCTAGTCACTCAATATAAATTGTGACATTTGATGTTTCCTTATCACCTGGCTCAGCCTGCTGGTCAGGTTTCTCCACTGTGAACTTATTCCCTGTTTTCTTTCCCATACTTTTTGGAGGGGAGCCTCTATGCCCAACCCACAGATCAGGAGTGAGGATTTATGCTCTTCCTCTGGAAGCACAGAGTATTACAATTATTTGAAATTCAGTGCAGGACAGTTATCTTTTCTATTTAATCACTCCTTTACTTTTTCACTATTAACTCGTGAATTTTTATTTTCAACTTTTAATAATCCAATTCTACTTTACTCTGTCGCTTACTTTGTTTCAGCCTTGGTCATCCAGAGTCTGTCACAATCCAACCATGTGTTTGTGCGTGTAACATATATATGTGTGTGTGTCTTACTCTTTGATATTACAAAATGTTTCATGGTCATCTTACATATTTTTTGCTCCAGTCCTAGAATCAGCCATCTCTCCAAGGATCCCTGGGTCCATAATGCAGAATGTTATTAGAAATGACTGTCTGAAGACTCACTGTACTTGCTATTACTGAATGTCCTGCTTTTACATCCTCTCCCCAGACAGAATCAGGAATATATGTGGACCTGCTCAGCCAAGGGTAGACACAGCTGTACTGTTTCTGCTTGTAACCATCTATAGCTACATCGAACTACATGTGCATTCATACCAACAACTCTAGCACATATTACCACAGCAAGCATTCTAGATACTTCCTGTACTTCTCTGTAAAATCCAATAAGACACTGACCCCTACCACCAGCATCCATTCTCTTAACTGTTCATTTCCAATGTGAATAGATGGAAGTATCAGAATTGCCAATCCACAATCCACTGGGAATTGGCTGAATGTAGCAGAACACAGTGATGACGTGCACTTCGTTTTGCCTCTGGTCTCATGAGGTGACATCACTTCTAATGTTATTTGGGTCAGCTCCATTCTCCTGCTGCTTGAGACCGTGTCATCTGTTGATTAACAGATTCTCCGATCACCCTCTTTATTATTTTGCGGGACCTTCCAACATACTGAATGATTTAAAAACTGTTTCTGCATTTCAGTTTACTCTTCGTGTTACACAGCTCAAATGAATTGTAAAAACCATACAAAACAGTTTCACAGCCCTACAAAAGTCCCTGGGTTTCAACCTTTCAACCACCCTCTATCTCCCCAGATTCTTGGTAATGATAGATATTTTGGAATAATGTTTCCCTTTCCAAAGTATCATATGATGGAATCATGTAGGGTGAAGTATCTTCAGATTGGCTACATTCACTTAGCAGTAAGTGTGAGCTTCATCCATGTACTTTCATCATTTCATAGTGCATAGCTCTTTCTCTCACAGAACAGCATTGGACTTTATAGTTATCCCACAGGTTTTCAGAAACTTATGAGCTATTGCAGGACACCTCTGTGCTTCTAGTTTAGTGCCGCTGTGAATATTTATGTGTAGACTTCTGTCTGAACACAATTTTATAAATCATTTGCATAACTACCTTAGAACTCAACTGCTGGGTCCTCTGATCTGAATGCAGCCCCCGAAATTCATGTGTTGGAAACTTCATCTCCAAAGCAGTAGTACTGAGAGATGGGGCCAATGGGAGGAATTAGGGAATGAGAGCTCTGTTGTCATGAATGGATAGGTTAATGCTGCTGTAAACAGGGCTTGTGAGAGTGAGCTTGCTGTGGACTTGGCCTTCCCTTTCTGCTATGTTAGGCTGCAACAAAAGAAAGAAAGAAAGAAAGAAAGAAAGAAAGAAAGAAAGAAAGAAAGAAAGAAAGAAAGAAAGAAAGAAAGAAAGAAAGAAAGAAAGAAAAGAAACGAAAAGAAAAGAAAAGAAAAGAAAAAAAATACTCAAGTAAATATGGATGCTTCAATCTTGGCTTTCCAAAAGACCTTATATCACTGAAAAGTAATAATTTTTCATAAACTGCCTAGGGTATTCTGTTAGAGTAGTACAAACCAGAAGAAGACATATGGAAAGACTATGTTTGGCTTCAAAAAAATGCCAAAATGTCTTCCCGAGAAGCTGTACCCTCCAAGCAATGAATCACAGTTCCTGTTGCTCCATGACCTGGGAGAAGTTGGTGATGTCCTGTTTTTAGACCCTAGCCATTCTAATGCCTTTATTGTCAGGACTCATAGTTGCTTTAAGTTGCAACTTCTTAATGATGTTGAGCACCTTTCATGTACGTACGTATGTATGCACGTACCATCTATGTATCTATCTTTTGCCCATTTTTCATTTCATTTTGTTATGTTTTAGGTATTAATTCATTATCAGATATGTGTTACAATGATTTCCTTCAAATATATTACTTGTCTTTTCATTCTTTTAATGGTATCTTTTGCAGGGAAGTTTGACTTCAGAAAATTCCAGCATGTATCATTTTTTCTTTTATGTATCAGACTTTCAATGTTATAGTCAAGTAACCAAATCCAATATCATCTAGAAATGTTCCCCTTCTATCTTCTAAAATTTTATAATTTTGCATTTTATAATCATTTTGGAAAATTCACCACTGTCACCTCACACATTTTTCTACAGTGCACCCTCTTCCTTTTCTTTAGATTCTATGTGCATATAATACCATTGAAATTACCCCAAATGTCTGATGCTCTGTTTTTTCCCTCACACAATATTTTTCTTTTTCTGTAATTCCATTTGGAAAGCTGCTGAACTGTCTTGAAAGCTTGCTGCTTCTTTCCTTAACCATCTCCAGTCCTCAGATGAACCCATTTAGGCATTCTCTACTTCTCTCATATATTAAAAAAAACTGAACTAATATCTAAAGAACACCCCCAGTTAATGAAAATCAGGACTTTTAGCATTGATTTCATGAGGTGTCATTGTTTTAGGCTTTCAGTGTCCTTCGAAAATGATGCCTGTATCTCAGTCCTCTCAGCTGTAACCCTCTGTCAATACCAGGGCCCTTCCACAAGTTGAGAATGAGAGGAGCAGTGCCCAATTTTATTATGAAGTCTTAACTTTTTGTGTGGACCTGTGATCAAGGGTTGTTTCTTGGTCTCATCTCCTCTCTTGTCCTCCAGTTGTCTCAGACAGGAAGGCTAGCTGGTAGAGATGGGTGAATCCTCTTACCTAGGTGAAAACAGATCTGCTAAAGTCTTCTCCTTGGCTATTCAGAATGTATTGGAATATGGCTACTTTCCCCTCCTTTATCCACAGCAGCAGGGACTTTCTTGGCTCTTCACTGTGAGATTCTGGTAGGACTCTTGGAGGGAAAATTTGCAAAGGTGTGTTTCTGACACATGCCAGTAAGATTTCAAAAGGACAAGCTATAAGGGATGGAGAGAATGCTCAGTTGACAAAGTGCTTCTGTCCAAGCATGGAGACCTGAGTTTGATTCCCAGGACCCATGTACAAAACCAAGTGCACACTTATCATCCCAGTGCTTGGGAGGTGAGGACAGGTAGATCTCTGGGAATCACTGAGAAGTCAGCCTAGCCTAATTGGTGAGCTCCAGGCTAATGGAAAACTCAGTCACAAAAAAAGGTGAATGGCATTCCTGGGGAACAAAACCTGAGGTTGTATGCTGGCCTTCATGATATGCATACACAGACATGTGCACACTCAAGCACATGTACACACACAAGCACACAGAGACACATAGTACACACATATACACATGCACACATGCACAGATACACATAAAAAAATCTATGACTTCTAACAATTTACCACTGACTCATCAGCTTTTGCTCCAAGTGAGATGCTGGGTCAGTCTTCATGTAGATGTCCTTTTCAGTCCCTGCAATCAAGAAAGTACAGCTCCCTTTGATGCTAGGCTAACCTACTTTAATACCACTTCACCCATCTACCTACTGTGAGACATTGGCCTACACTGTAGTCAGCCATATGCTGCTGGGATGAATCTCCAAACCAGGCACAATTATGGGAAGAAAGGATTTATTGAAGCTACAGATCCAGGGCAAGTTTCATAGTGGTGAGAGAAGAAAACCATCACCAGCACC
Source organism: Zapus hudsonius (assembly GCA_004024765.1). NCBI lineage: Eukaryota > Metazoa > Chordata > Mammalia > Rodentia > Dipodidae > Zapus > Zapus hudsonius. The sequence goes on from PVHP010000151.1 coordinate 21,783, forward strand.
ACACACACACACACACACACACACACACACACACACACACACACACCCCAGCAAAACTCGGAGTGGTGGGGAGGAGATTTCCTTGCCCTTTATATAGCTTTGTGGCAGGGTCTTGCAACCCTTTCCCAGACTTGTTGATTGACTGTGAGTCTCTGGAATTTCCTTCCTGAACTTCCCTCCCAGGAAGGATGTTCATTTCTAGCTTCCTTGAGGTCCTTACATCCTGCCTCCTACTGAGAGGGCTGTCTTCCTGGGAACAACATCAGAGACCCACCCAAGATTACTAAGAAGGTCAAGTTGACAACAAAATTTAACCATCACAGACTAATTGTGTTAACACGATCAAATTGTTCTTATGTATATTGTAGGAATGTGTCTCACATATGTTTGTTTGATGGAATGTTACTAGATATGAAGTTCACAGTCACTAAAATGCTGTTATGTGAACAATCCTTCTGCCCATTTGGTCCACACTGGTCCTGTTGGAAGAATCAGTCTAATGGTCTCTCTACATCTCATTTTTAGTTTTCCTGAACATAGATATATAACCACTGACTGGAAGAGAAGAATGGTTTTCTGGCAAGTTTTAAATCCCACTTTAAACTTATGGCATCTAAATTTAAATCCAAACTCAGGCTTTTAAGGGTTTTGCTAATTTACTGAATTCAACAAGTAATTGTTTGTGGCTAGTACCTACAGGGTGTGGGACAAGATGTCCCTTTCTGGTTTGGCATTAGCTGCTCTGATAAACTCCTACCACCCACCCATCCATCACCCACCCTTCTCTTCTGTGAAATTATCTTCCTTGCCCATTGCTTTTCATATAATTGTAGCATTTAGTTTTGAAACTGTGCCTAGAAGCCTGCGGGCAGTGGGCATATTTAAAGAAGTCTAATAAATGAAGGAACATAAATGTACATGGCTAATCCTATTTGGAGAAAAAACCCCAAAGTGACTGCTTGTTTACAGGAACAGGACTAATTTTAGAACAAATTGGTAATGTAAGCAAAGCAAATACACTGTGCTGTGCTTTCTGCTCCCTTCTGGGTCTCTGCTTCATAAGAAGAGTCTATGACCCTCTAATGGTGAATTAAATCCCTGGACCAAAAGCCAAGGTAGGTCAGCCTTTGGCTCCTTTCAGCTCTCAGATGAGCAAGGTTATATTGAGATGACCAACTAATTCTCCCCTCTCATTATCTCTGTTGAGAGAAGTATTATGCCCAGTGGGAGAGTCCTCAGTTTTCCTAGAAACCTTTTTGTCATTTGACTGTTAACCTTGAGAAACTTAATTTTTGCTCTCTCCCCAGCACTCTCTCTCTCTCTCTTTCTCTCTCTCTGTATGTTTATGTATGTGAGTGCAGGTGGGTGCTTGCATGCCACACTGTACATGTGGAGGTCAGAGGACAACTTTGGATGTCAGTCCTCAACTTCCATTTTGATTGAGGCAGGGTCTCTGTTGCTCTCTGCTAAATTTGCCAAGCAGTTGGACCATGAATATAATCCCAGTATATTTTTCTGCCTGCCTTCCTTTTCTCTGTAGGTAAGTGAGGATTGCAGATACCTGCTGAAGTGTCCAGGTTTATATGTGTCCTGGGGACACAAACTCAGGTACCCATGCTTGCCCAACAAGTGCTTTATCTACTGAGTCATCTCCACAGCTCTCTCTCTCTCTCCAGTGTTTTAAGTGTCACTCAAAGTAAGTTACACCAATTGGTCACTTGGGTGTCTGTTTGTAGGTGATGGTGACCTTTGACCTTAAAGCTAGGCAGAAATGCTGGAGAACACCTCAAGAATGTTCACTTTTAAGGAGGAATAGTTCTTAGCTTCTTCCCCAGTTGGTGGGACAATTCTGAGCTATGTTCTACACAGTATCTCAGGGAACCTGGGTTGGGTTTGGGAGTGGGTTGAACCCAGCTATCCTGAGGAGTAAATTGTTGCCAACATTTCCTTCCATGTCCTACTTCTACACTGGCTTGCGATACTTCCTGGAATCACCTCACCCCTCATTTCAAATAGGTTATTTTCATCAAAATCCTTGTTCCATGATTTGATTGTTGGAGGACACAGAAAATAAGACAGTGAGATTCTCAGAAGTTTAACAAAGATTCATGCAAGCTCACATAGCACTAGAGGGGGCATATCAAACCTTCTCTGATGAGATCCACTGTCATTGTGTTATGGGACTGCTCATTCAGGGACCTAAACTCCAGCTGTTTTTGATTTTTGTAAATGAGAATCCCAGTGGCTGTGGAAACACACTTTTCTGTCTTTTTACCTTAGGTGTATATAACATATTTTGAAAAGACTGAGGCAGAAGTACAAATCTTATATTGAATGAAGAGAGGTTGTTGTCGTGGTTTGATCCAGGTGTCCTCCACAAACAAATGTCTTCTGAATGACCAATCTCCAGCTGATGGCAGTTAATGTTTTACAACCTTGCTGGAGCTGTATTGTTGGGGGCGGGCATAAGGAGGTTATAAGCCAGCTTCCCCTTGCCAGTGTTTGGCACACTTTCCTGCCACTGTTTGCAGTGCTGTGGTGGAGGTGATGTCCACCCCTCTGCTCATGCCATCATTTTCCCTGCCATGATGGAGTCTCCCCTCAAGTCTGTAAACCTAATAAACCCATTCCTCCACATGGAGCTTTTGTTCAGGTTCTTTATTGCAGCAATGAGAGAAAGGTTAACTACAACAGATTTGGTGCCAGGATGTGGTGTCTATTGCTGCTAGAACCCTGATCTTGTGGCTTTGAGCCTTTTGGAACTGATCTGTAGGAGGAATGTGGAAAGATTTGAAATCTTAGCCTAAGAGACACCTTGCAGTGCTGTAAGTGAAGCTTCATGGACCATTCTGGTCAGAATTAAAAGACCTGAATTCAGTAAGGGCTATGGACTGTGAGGTTTGGCTTACAAGGGCGAGAAAGAACTTTGTCAGGACTATGCCAGAAGCAGTTTGTGTGAGAGGCTTGCTGCATTCTGCCTGTCTGTGTCCTGAGATTGTGCAGGGTTGCTTTGCATGGAAATGGACTGGTGTGAGCAGATGGAGATGGCACAGAAAAAAATGAAATCTTTGGGCTGAAACGGCTGCCCGTTCAGCTGCAATTGCAGCCATTGAGATTGGGCCAGGTGATCTGCATTGGGACAGCAGGAAAAATGTGACTCTTTGAAGAGGACTGAATGCTTTGTTTTCCTCTGGATTAACAAGTTAGCAGTCCATGTGGTTATGTGGAATATAAAAAATGCAGGAAGAGAGGATCATTGGATTTGCAACACAGTTTTGTTTTTGAAAAATGGCTATCAGCAGTGTCAAGCAAGTGTGCTAGATTGCCTGCATGGAGGCCAGATGCAGCCATGAGGATGTACTGTGTGTAGCATCGGAGACCCAGTGAAGTACTAGGACTATGTATGGCTGTCAAGGTGAGCTGCCAGCACTGGAAGAAGTTTTCCTGGACTGAGTAGCCAAGTTGGAGGGGCAGAATCGGATCTCCAAGAGACTTGTTGCTGGTTAGAATTACTGAACTTAGAGTTAAGAGATTGATGTTGCCCTGCCTGTCTTAAATCTTATATTGGTTCAATCTGTTTTTACCATGCCTCATGTTATTTTTTGCAGTGTGAATGTTCTGTGCCATTATGGGTTTGCTTTTTAGTATTATAGCTCAGTTGAAAGAAAAACTATGGGAACTTATGGAGTTGAGCTGAACACATTGTATTTTACATCATGTATGATTATTAGTTTGTGGGGGTCAGGGGCAGACTGTCATGGTTTGATCCAGGTGTCCCCCACAAACAAATGTGTTTTGAATGATCAATTCCCAGCTGATGGCAGTTTGGGTATTAGAACCTTGCTGGAGCTGGCTTACAAACCCCATAAGTCTGCCCCCAACTACACAGTGTTTCTTTAAAAAGAGTTAATAAAAAACTCCACCAATTTTTAGATCATTTACGAAATTACTCAATCCTGTTGTTATGCAAATGTTGTCTAGACATGGTTGGAAAAGCTGGCCAGTGAGCTGAATCTAGCCTGCCATCTACTTTGTAAATAAAGTTTTACTGGAGTACATCTTGTATCAATTTAGCCACTGATGTCTTTGGATGCTTCTGAGCTATAATGACAGAGTTGAGAAATGGTAACAGACTTTATGACCCACAAAGTCAGAGATATTTGCTATTTTGTGTTTTATAGAAAAAGTTTACTGATTCCCTGATCTATACTAAAGTATGTGTGTACCATGAAGGCCTGAATACCTATGTGCATGGAGAATATGTTTAAGCAAAGACTGCTAGAATCCTAAAGGAAGTCCAACATTTCAGAGAGAATACACATTTTATTTAATCAGGTCACAACACAGTTATTAATTTTTGTAAGCTCACAGAAACCATAACACAAAGAATATGACTTTACAGCATTATTCAAAAATGTCTTTGGCATTGTGACTCTAGGATTTGGCCTAAAAATCACCTGGGAAAAGAGATTCCAAATAAAAACAGTGTTGCTTTGGGGTTTCCTGGCTAAGACTTTCCTATTTAGCTTTCCTGAGAGTACTGGACCAGACAGAGCTGTTATCAAACAGCTGAAGACTTCCCAGGAGCTGAAAACTTTTTCCTTGTATCCTCTTTGGGTTATAAACTTTAGGCTGATGAAAGATGTATTACTTGAGTTTCTTTGGGCAAAGAGTCTGGGAGGGTGACCTTCATAATTGAAACAATAAATAAAATTAATAAAACAAGTGCCATTGTCATCCTCTGCCTCAAATGTACACTAAACCCAAAATTTTCTTGAAGAATTTAAAAAAATATCTCAATGGCTTTTAAAGAGCATTTCCTGGCAAACAGGTTCTGATATGCAGCTCATTGGTCAGTGTTCAAAAGGATAATAAGGATGCATCTCCTAGGATTTCTGAGCAGGCTGGAGATGATGGTACAGATAATGCTGGGGGATTGGCCAAGGGATGGTTGCCATGGTTGGGTTCTGCTTGTCAGGTAGAGCCAATGGAGTGCTGAATTCTAATAATGAAAACTCTAACTCTGAACTTGTTACGTATTTTGGGTGTGATTAATTTTTAAGCATGTGATTCTCTACTGATGAAAAGAAATGCCAATTAGCAATGCCCACTGACATTGCTTATCTAGGTGAGATGTGGGTGCAGGGATTGAGGGAGGACATCTTGGATGAGTGTCCAGAAAGGTCCACTGACTTTGAATGTCTCTGGAAAAAAAATATGTATTTCTCAAGCTTCAGTGGAGCCTGGATCACATTGAACTAAATACCAGGCTTCAGCATTTGGAGCAATTGTAATGATTTATTTCTATCTTTTCCATTTTATAGGTGAAACTCCAGAGTTTTTGCTGCTTTTACCTATCTCTGTTCTGAAAGAATATAGTTTAGGACCTGACCCCTCAGCCTGGTGATGTTTCCTCTCCAGGACATTCCAACGCTAATTGAGAAGGAGTGTGACTGTGAAGGAATTCAGTTAATGGGGTAAGAGCTGAGGGAACCAAGTTGTACTCAATGGCCAAGGCTGAGAATGCTTGAGACTAAGGGCTGAGGAAATGGTTGTTGGAAAGGGCTTGTGTGAGGAAAATTATGGCCTTATCAGAAACAATGTGGACAACTTTATGCAGGCCTCTTATTATAACTGAAAATTTCCATTAGCAAATCTTAACAGACTAAAGGGAAAAATCAAATGGTAATAAACACGTCTGAGATTCTAGAATCTGCCAAAATCTTGTCAGGAATGTGGCAAATAGAGCCTATGCCGGAAGCAGTGAGTGAGCGACACAGGCTGAACAGGGTTAGGTTGGCGAAGGACACATACTTCTTAGGGATTGATTTTTTTCTTTGCAGTGATGGGGAATGAAAATATGTCCTTTGGGCCAGGGAAATGGCTCAGTGGGTAAAGTGTTTGTGGTATAAGCATGAAGACTTGAGTTCAGATCCCCAGCACCCACATAAAAGAAGCATGTGCTAAAATCCCAGCCTTGGGGAGACAGGGAATCCTGGGGTTTATTGGGTAGCTTGTCTAGTAGAATCGATGAACTCTAGGTTCAGTGAAAAAGCCTGTCTCAAAAAAAAATAAGGTGGAGGGCTGGAGAGATGGCTCAGTACTTAAGGTTCTTGTCTGCAGAGCCTGATGACCTTCGTACCCATGTACAGCCAGATACACAAAGTAGTGCATGCATATGGAGTTCATTTACAGTGGCTGGAGGCCCTGGCATGCCCAATATCTCTCCATGTTTCTCTGCTTGCAAAGAAACAAAATTATTTTAAAAATTAAGGTGGAGAGAAATTGAGGAAGACCTATCAAGGTCTCTATATGCATGTATACACATATATGTATACCTATATGCATATGTGTACCCATACCCATACTCACATGCAGACTAACAGGTACACACACCACACATACACACAAGAACAATAATCAGAGCCTTGCGTATGCTAAGCACATGCTCTACCATTAAACTGAGCTCTCACCTCTAGAGACTTTGTTTTTTGTTTGTTTGTTTGGTTGTTTGTTTTTTGGCAATGTGGTCCCACTGTGTATCCAGGATCCAGGGCCTCCAGGGATCAAGCAGTCCTCCTGCCTCAGTTCCTCAAGGAACTGGGACTTAGGTACTACTGTACCTAGCTGAGATTAATTTTAGAGCAGAGAAAGAGACATGAAGATAATTGAGATCTGTGTGTGTGTTATGTTAGAGTGTAACCATCATCTCATTTAATAATTTATTAGATTGCTATCGGTGAACAAACAATTTGATGTGCATTTGTGAACTGCGGGGGGTCTGTCTCTAACCTGTGTAGGGAGGTTTCTGATTCTAGCTGAGAAAGTGCCCTCACTTCTCAATTAATACTGGAGAAAATATAAACAAACCGAAGGAAAACATGAATGTTAAGAAGGAACCAACTTTGGGAACTGAAGGCACAGATGACCACCTCCACTTGAATGGTGTGTGGCCAGATGGGGAGGGAAGGGAGGTGGCCTGAGCTGGTGGAGAAGTTTTTGTGATTCTGCCCCTGACTCTTCCCAGGACTGTCACCTACCCACTATGCAGAAGGCCACAAAGGCAGACACCAGAAACCAGGAGTAAACTGACTAGCTTACCTGACCCCCTGACCTGACCTAAGGTGTCTTCTCCCTGTGCCTTAAATTAAGTCCTATGCTAGCTTTCTGTCACAGTAACAAATGCCTGAGATAACTTATGAACAGAATGTTTATTTTGTACGTTGCTTTTAGAGATTTCATGATCCATTGGCCCTGTCTCTCTTGGACCTGTGACAAGGCAGCCCATCACAGAGGGACCATATGGCAGAGCAGAACTGTTCACCTCATGCCTAGGAAGCAATCAGGACAGGAAAGGGTGGTTTGTACCCCCTTCAAGGGCACACCACCTAAAGACCTCTGTGTTAGTTACTTTACTCATTGTAGTGACCACTTATCTGACAAGAAGCAGCTTAAGGAAGTAAGGGTTTATTTTGGCTTATATAGTTGATGGGGATACATTCCATCATGGCAGGGAAGTCCTTGTAGCGGAATAGGAGGCCAGCTGGTTACGTTATATCCACAGTCAAGAAGTAGAGAATGGAACAGAAAGTGAAGCCAGGCTATGAAACTTCAGCGCTCACCCTCAGTAACCCACTTCCTCCTGGAAGACTGCACCTCCTGAAGGTTCCTCAATCTTCCCAAATAGCACCATCAGCAGGGGACTAAGTATTCAAACACATGACCCAGGAGGAACATTTTACACTCAAACTACAATAGACCTCCACGAGGTTCACCTGTTAAAGGCACCACCATATCCCAGTGGCATCAAGCTGGGGACCAAGCCTTCAACATGAGCTTTACGAGGCACTCATTAAAAATTATTTATTGTTAATAATTATACATCCAGTATGAACAAGTCTTATGTTGTTACCCCCATTTCCCTCCTCCCTGGCCCCAAGCCATTAAAAGACCTCCTCAGTGGGATTTCTGGAATGGTCCATATGGTGGGGGTAATGAATTGTATGAGCTGTAGCCCATTTGTGTGTGTGTGTGTGTGTGTGTGTGTGTGTGTGTGTGTGTGTGTGTGTGTGCTTTGTTGTTGAGGAGAGCAATGTCTCTGGATAGTCTCCCCCACCATGGCTCTTGCAATCTTTCTGCTCCCTCTTCCAAAACTTTCCCTGAGTCATGGTGGGTGAGTTTTAAGTCTGCTTTATTGTTGAGATTTAAGAGTTTCTGGGTTTCCGCTTTGGACTATGTTGGGCATCCTTCGTGTCTATCTCCATTATACTTCCAAAGGTTATCTGACTTGTGGCGGTAGTTCTTTTACTCATCACGGTGCTACCTTCAAGGTTTCACTAGGACTCTAGATGGTGAGTTAGGGGTGGTTTGTCTCCTGCTTGGGAGGTCCCCCACCATCTCAGGTCCTGATGGTGAAATTAGGATGTCCATGGTTCATAGCAAGCCTGGAGCAATATCATCACACAGGCTGATGGACTAACTACCATCAGAATAATCTGTAGTATGAAGAAGACTGGGATTTCCACACTGATACCATTTCTCTCCTCTTTAACTCACCTGCTTTAGATAGGTAATTGGCATTCCTATGGAAAAGCAATCTTTCAGGAAAAATAAAATAATTAGTTATCTGAGGGGTCTACATGTTCTTTGAGATAGAACTATAAGAAGTGGACTAAGGCTTAGCATAACATTGAAATTGCTTAAGCTAATAAGAAAATACAGTTGTGACCTCAGACAAAATGAGAAAAATAAAGTAGAAATTAAAAAGTGAGTTAATGGGAAAGAAAATATATAGGATGAGTGGGAGGGTAGATAACACTGAAAAGTAAGTTGGTGAATTGGATGAGGAAATGGAGACATTCTTCTGGAAGGCAGCAGGAATGTGCAAAAATATGGATTTGTGATCCTGCTTCTGGCTCTGTGGCTCTTCCTCAGGACAGTTGTCATTGTCCCTTCTCTATGGAGATGAACCCTGCCAAGAGGGGAGAAGGTGTGGCAGATAGAAACAGAGTTGGCAGTACCTGATGGCAGAACACCTCTGAGAAAAGTCAAGATTGATGGGCATAAGCTGAAGACATCATGGACATAAATTGCTCATTCTTAAAAGAAAACAACATTTTGGAATGGCTAATGGATTGCCCAATGTGGAAGGAAAGGAAAACCTCCACTTACATATATATTATGATGACATCTGAGGTCATGAAATACAAGGAGAAAAACCCACAAGTTTCTGGAAAATGAAGATCACTTAAGCAAAAATCCAATTGATATCCGACTTTTCAATGAAAAATTAGGTGCAAGAAGAACAAAAGTATTACAGTATTTTTTTAAATAATGGAAGAGAATAACTAAACAGAGAGTATTACATTAAACAAAACTGCCATTCAAATGAGGGGGATAATACAAGTATTCCCAGGCATATATGCTGTCAAAAATTTTGTGCTATAAAAGTACTGGCTGATTTTTTTTCCTATGGAAAAAATGCTCAGCTCAGAATGGCATATATTTATGCAATTGTAGGAGACATACTAAAATAAAGAGTGATAGGCTCCTTGGAATTTTAGACAATTTCAACTTAATGTAGGTATAGAAGGGAGACATAAGGTGCCATATGAACCCGACAGATCACTCCTGTTTAGGGAGAGGGTATAAAGGCTGAACAGTTATAACAAAGCACACATATAAAGACATTAAGCAATGGGTTTATTTGTCACAGTTCTATAGGCTGTGAGCCCAGATCAAGATGCCATCATGTTTCCTCTGAGTCTTCATGAACGTCAATATCTCCTTCCTGTACTCCACACAGTCCTCCCTGACCTATGTCTGCGTCCAAGTTTCCTTAGAAGGACACAATCATTCTGAATTACAATGACCTCATTGACCCTGTCTAAATGCCCTATCTACAAACATAATCACATACATTCTGAGGTGCTGGGGTTAGAAAGTGAACATATTTAAAAAATTAAGAGGATATAACTGAGCTTCTAATACTGATATCCTTCCAAACCACACTCTTCCGAGAGGTCACCTCAGCTCCATTGCCAATTATTTCATATTATGCACATTACCTCTAGATAGTTCTAAATTCAAGATATAAATAAAGGTGCAGAGGCAAGAGGACTTCTGAGAGTTTGGGGTCAGCCTGGGCCGCATAGAAAGTTCAAGGCTAGAGTCTCTAAAACAAAGAAACAATGACCACAGGAGAACACAAACCAAAAAGAGAGAAGCAAATAAGGACCAATAATTATGCAATGGGTTAAGAGCTATTACCATAAGAATGAAGATATAATCTCTAGGTTCTAAACCAGAAGGGAAACCAATCTACCAACCTACAATAGAAAGAAGGAAAGAGGAGACAAAAATATGGTAAGTGGAAAATATAAAATGAAAGAACAGACAGACATTAAAACACACAAAATATACCATAATAGATAAAACACGTATTGAAAGAGAGTTCTTAGATTTTAAAAAGATTCAACAGCATGTTGATCTCAAAAATACAATAAAATACAAGACTGAGAAAGGTTAAAAAAAGAAATAAAAAGACATCTGGAAAATATGAATTGAAAGAAATCTGGGGTAGACAGAAAAAATAAAACTGAAATCCAGAAATCTTAAAAAGGCGCAGGGATGAATATAATATATATGAATGGAGCAATAGGGCAAAAATACAGCCATTTAACCCAGTTTACACCTACTAATATATCAGTAATTAAGATCAAGTTCCAAGCAGCAAAATTCTAGGAAGAAACAAATCAATAAATGTGTCTGGATGTTTTGTTCTATTCCTTTAGAAACCTAGAGACTGTGCATATGTGCCAATGTAAACACACACACAAACACACACACACATGCACACACATATACACATAGACATACACATACACACACATAGACTGACACACACACATACACACATGCACACACACATATATATATAACACACATGCACACACTCCAGCAGGATCAAATACTTGTAATAAATAATATGTGATATATACAAATATGTATTCATAAATTTCTATATTCTCAATGGAGGATATATATTATTTTCAAGAACACATGGAATGGTTTTCAAAACTAAACTATGCATCAATTTCATCAGCAAAGTTCTCAGACCTTAATGTAATCAAATCAAGCCCAAACATATCTCATATATTTGGGAGCTAAATATTTCAAAATAACCCATATAAATGAAAACACTATGTTGAAATTTGTCAAAAAATGTTAACTAGGGGCTGTAGAGATGGCTCAGTCTTTAAGGTAGTTGCCTCCAGAGCTTAAGGACCCAGGTTTGAATACCTAGTACCCACATAAGCCAGATGCACAAAGTGGTGCATGCGTCTGGAGTTTGTTTGCAATGGCTAGAGGCTCTTGTGTGCTTATTTTCTCTCTCTCTCTCTCTCTCTCTCTCTCTCTCTCTCTCTCTCTCTCTCTCTCGATCTATCTATCTATCTCTCTGCTTACAAACAAAATATTTAACATATTTAAAAAATGTTAAACTATAGACTTATCACATGACCCAACAATTTTACTTCTGGATATCCATCCAAGATAACAAGAAGCAGTAAAGACTAAGAATAAATAAGTCAGCTTTACAGCTCCTGAAGTTAGTAAAACAGCAGTAAGCAAACAAACCCAAAGAAATAGAAGGAAGGAAATGATAGGAAGCTGAATCAAGAAAATCAAGAACAACTGATGTCATGGGAATGCTGAACACACTCTTTTATAGTAGCGATCAGCAAGTGAAGAAGAGCTCATCTGGGCAATAGTGGCACCAAAACCTGGGGGGGGGGGTGTAATCAATGGCTTTCAAATTGGCCAAGAGATCTACTCAGTGACAAGGAACCCTTAACTGGAATTGGGATCCAGGGCAAAATCTTATGAGGATCAAAAACCTGGGCTCCAAGAGGAAATTCCCACTACCAGAGAGCTACACAGAGGTAGCTCCCAACAGAATATTGCCAAAATAGCAATGCATATCTCATTTAGCCTATACTGATCTCACTCTCTGATGGAGATCCTGTTTGTATTTTTCAGAAGGCAGTGAGAGAGCTGTGGTCAATCCAATTCCACCAATAAGACATGGGATGATGGCTGACATCCTGGCAAGAGATGAATGACCCCAGGCCTATTGTGTGGGCCCCAAATGAAAACTATGAGGAAGTGGCCTGATAAACAAGAGACCTATCTCCACAGCAAGTCATATAACCCAGGATAGGTCAACGAGACAGACACCAACGGTATCCAACACAACCCAAAGCAGAAGTCTAGAGACACTTAAGATCTCAACGATAAAGCAGACTTAAAACTCACCCACCATAACTCAGGGAACTGAGTGAAAGAGGGGGCGGAAAGTTTGTAAGAGCCATGGTGGGGGAGAATATCCAGAGACATTTCCCCCTCAACAATAACACACAAAGAGGGGGGAACCAGGCTACCTTTTGGGCTAATCATAACCCCCTACCCCATGGACTGATCCAGTATGCCCACCAAAGAGGATACCCAATGGATTGGGAACAGGGAGAAAGGAAATAGGGTGTAACATCATAAGATTTGCTCAAACAATGTATCTATTTTTGGATAATAAAGATATCAAAAAAAATCAAGAACAAACAAATATTTGAGAAGATTAACAAAACCAAAAGTGGATTATTTGATAAGACTATCAAAGTGGACATCTGATTAGATTAATGAAGATAGGAGAGGAGATAATCAAAACACACAAGGCAAAATGCTATCACTGCAGATATCAGAGATTTGGAACATATGCATTTGAAATGGGGGGTGAAGTAAATAAGTTTCTAGGAAGATAGAAAATACCAAAATTATAGTGGAGAAAACTTGAATAAACCAAATAGGCAAAAATGGATATGCTTCTCAGATACATATTCAACATCATCAACAACAAACCAAGGGTGAGTAATTTTTACTCAAATCTCAAGGAATACTGACTTTTTTTTCAATATTACACTAGTTGTAACAGAAAATAGGGTGTACTAGCTGTCTTTTCACAGATACATCGAGATACACTTTGCAAAGCATACTCTTACCTCATGGAGCATGTAAAATTTGATGGTGTTCAATATACTTTATAGTTTCATGACAATTGCTGCAATTCAGTTTCAGAGCCAATGGCTGCCACCCCATAAAGTTCCTTAGCACCTGTGGACAGTCAGGTTCCACCTTGATCCCATTCCCAGGAAACCTCTTTTGTGTTCCTTCCAAAGTTTTGCCTTTTGTAGAAATTTCATATAAAAGGAGTCATAGCATGTAGCCTTTTGTAAATGTGACTCGTTCCACTTATAATATCATTGAGGTTTATTCACATATTTGTTTCCATCTGCTGCTGGATATTGACGTTTATCTCCTGAATTTGTTTTCTACTCTGGAAGGAGCAAAGTAAATAGGGCTTAAGAAGAATTCATAGTCTCTGAGTTCTAGAGACTAGAAAGAAGTTGGTTGGAAATTCAGATCATGGCTGGTCCCCATTCTATCTGAAGGCTTAACGACCCTTCATTCTTCCAACCCTTCTAGGGTTATAGATAATCCTTGGCATTCTTTGGTTTGTGGGCAGCATAACCTTGTGTCTGTGCTCAAACTTCTGTCTATGAGGTTGCCAGTCACTGGCTTCATACCCAGCCTAATCACATGTGATACCTTCTTTTTTCCTTCTTAAATCCATCTTTATTATCTTTCATTAAAGATTAGAAAAATGTAAAACGAAGTTCATAAATCTAGGGGGACAGGAAATCCCTACATCATTCTTAGGAAGGCTCCTGCTGATTTGTCCAGAAGCACCTTTGAGCAGCCTTGTGGCCCTATGGGAGTGTCCTCATCCCTGTTGGAGTGGCTTCCTCAGTCTTATGTGACCTGGTCCCCAATTAGGAACCTGCAAGGTAACTGTGGATTTGTTTGTTTTTCCAATTTAGTTGGCTGGCTTTAGTTCTTCTGGAGACAGGGTCGGGCTCTGTGCAAGGGGTGGGGTGGGGGGCGTGGCTCGGACCTCATTATGTGGCCCAGGCTGGCCTCACTGTAAGATTACTCAGAAATCTTCCAGCCTCAGCCTCCCAAGGGCTGGCCTTACACAATACACCATGCTGGCTGTTAATCTAGTTTTGCTATTTCTTTGCAAAGGGTGCCAGGCCCCATCACCACTGTGCCTTCCTTTCCCTCCTGCTTGAGCTCTCCCCCAAGATTTCCTTCACTCCAGGACAGCTCAGCTTCAGCTTTCACTCACCTCCTGCTCTGCACTCAGCCCGGAGTCTTTCCCTCACTTGTGTCTGGCTGAAGTCCTCCAGAATCCCTAAAAAACCCTAGCCGACCCTGGATACCAAAGTCAGTCCTGTTCCTCTGGGCACAGCCCTATTCTGGGAAGTGAGCAGAAGGAAGGAGCTGGGGTGGAGGGGATAGAGGCATTGATCCAACATTCCACATGCCTGAAGCTGGGTGGGGCCTGGCCACATCTAAGCTGGGAAGATGTCTCCATTCCCACCTCCCCAGATCAGTTGACGGGTCACCCTGGATTTTTAGCCCTGTGCAGTCCTTCTTCTTCCCCAGCTTTCGAGGACTTGCCAGTGGAGGGACTTTCTGTGTCTCTTCCTCAGCACCTCTGGAAGTCCAAAGACCTGGTCCTTTTTTTTTTTAACGTTTTTTTATTAGAATATTATATATATTAACAAAACAATATGCTCAGTATCTTAAGTTATTAGAGAAAACCATTGAAACCATAATGACATTCCCTTTTATGTATTAGATATTCTCCCCCCGCCCATGGCTCTTACATTATTTCCACCATCTCTTCCAGAAATTTCCCTGCGTCATGGTGGGTGAGTTTAAATTTTGCATATTTATTGGGTTCTTTAGAGTCTCTGGATTTGTGTTTTGGACTATTTTGGACCCTTGGGGTCTATCTCTGTTATCCTTCCCTGGGATATCTGCCTTGCTGTGGGAATAGCTCTTTGCTCATCACACTGCCTTCTTAGAGGTTCTGTTAGGGCTCTAAATGGTGAGTTTGAGGTAGTTTTTCTCCCGCTTAGGTGCCCCCATCAACTCAGATCCACTTAGTAGAGTTCAGTTGTCCAAGGTTCTCATTTATTTCTGAAAAATACAAATAGAGTCTCCAGTCTCCAGCAGAGAGTGAGGCCATTATTGGTCAATTGAGACAAATATTGCTAGGTTGGTGAGCATTTGGAGGGTGTAGCCTTTCTGAAGATCTATGGTTAGTGGGGACTTCCCCACATAGATAGGGTTCTTGGTCCCCATTCAAGGTTGCCTTGGATCCCTGTATTAGTTCCCTGCCTCTGAGCGGATCTCAAAGCCAATTAGCCAGCTGTTGATTACCCACCTAGGTTGAGCACCACTATTGCACAGATGGACACTTCTTGACTTGCTTGTCTGTGCCAATAGCAGTGTGTTCTGCATTCTCAAGCCATCAGTCGGTGTAGCTTGAGGATGTCCCCTGCTCTCTAAGGATACCCTTGGTCTGGTTTCCCTGGCAGCTCATGCAACACCTTCCGGCATTACCCAGGCTGCCCTTCTGGGAGCTAATTTCGTTTCCAGATTCAGCAGGGTCTCTCTGTGTTGTGTGACAGCAGTCTTTGGAATCTTCAAAATAGGGTCTTATCTTTTGCCTGAGGTGGGTATTCAAGGGCTGTGAGAAAAGTTTGTCTTATTTTGGGGACCATGTGGGTCACTTCAATCAACAGCTCATTGTGAGCAGTAACTACTTACTGGGACAGGGAGCCAAAGGTCAGAGTCATTTGAACTAGAGGTGGGTGTCCATACCCCCCCCTTGGGGCCTTTGTTACCATATGATGCCCCAGCTAGCTCAGGGATTTGCATAGAAGAAAGGATTCTATGGAGTCAGATTATTGTGAGTTTAGATTAGTGTATATCTCCCCCCTCGGTCACTTTGCCCCTCAGCCCCCATTTCCCTCTCTCCCCTTTGTCTGTCTACTGAATTACTAGTCATACTTGCTTACTATTCAAGCTTAACTTGATCAGGGGCCACAGATCAGGGAGAATATGAAGCATTTATGTCTCTGTTCTTGTGTGAGTTCACTGAGTATGATCTGTTCCAAGTCCATTCGTTTTTCTTTGAATTTCATTATATCATTTCTCCTCACTGCTGAGTAGAATTCCATGGTGTATATGTACCACATTTTTTATATCCATTTATCCAGTGATGGACATTTAGGTTGGTTCCAATTCCTATTGTTATGAATTGAGCCACTATAAACATGGCTGTGCAGATGTCTCTGTGCTGAAACAAGGAGTCTTGAGGATAGATGCCCAGTAGAGGGACAGCTGGGTCAACTGGTAGTTCTATATCCATCCTGTTCAGGAGCCTCCACAATGCTTTCCATAGTGGTTGTACCAGTTTGCATTCCCACCAGCAGTGAAAGAGGGTTCCTTTTCCCCCACATCCTCACCAACACCTATTGTTGGTAGATTTTTGAATGACTTACATTCTGACTGGAGTGAGGTAGAATCTCGTTGTTTTGATTCACATTTCCCTGGTGATTAGTGATGTTGAACATTTTCTTAAGTGAGAGTTGGCCATTTGTATTTCCTCCTCTGAGAATTCCCTGTTGAACTCAAAGGCCCATTTTATGAGATGGATGTTTGATATTTTATTATTTAATTTATTGAGTTCTTTGTAGGTTCTATATATTAGGCCTCTATCTGAGTTATAGCTGGCAAAGATTAACTCTCAACCTGATGGTGGTCTATTGGTTTTAAGTTTGGTAGTTTTGTCTGTACAGAAGCTTTTTAGCTTGATGAGATCCCATTGGTTAAGTGATTACTGCACTTCCTGGTTTACTGGAGGTTTGTTCAGGAAGTTTTTCCTTATTCCTCTTTTTGTAGAGTTCCCCCTATGTTTACTTCCAGGGTTTTCAAAGTTTCAGGTTTTGAGGTCTTTGATCCATTTGAAGTTGATTTTTGTGCATGGTGAGAGGAATGGGTCTATTTTCATTTTTTTTACAAGTGTTTATCCAATTTGTCCAACACCATTTGTTGAAGATGCTATCTTTACTCCAGTTGGCATTGTTGGCATCTTTGTCAAATATTAAGTAGCTATAGTTGCTTAAGCTTAGGGCAGGGTCTTCAATTCTGTTCCATTGGTCTATCTGTCTATTCTTATGCCAGTACCATGCAGTTTTTGTTACTATGGCTTTGGAATATATCTTTAGATTGGGTATGGTGATACCACCTGATGGGCTTCTTTTATTAAGGATAGTTTTGGATAAGAGAGGATACGTGAAGTTAGGTTCAAAAAAAATTTCAAGATGCACAAATCTTGTAAGAATCATTTTAGTTGAATACATTTGGCTTTGTGGAATTATTTGTGTAAATATTATACTTCACTTTTGATTGTTCTTTAGCTACTTTTGATCATTTTTGAGTGTTACTGACCAGGATATGGCTCGAGTCAGTAAATTGTCATTTGTTTCTTTGTTGAGTGTCCCATGTTGTCTCAGTGGCTTCAGAAGCCCTGTGTGTGTGGGGGGGGGCGGGGGGGCACTAGGCTGTCCTGTAGTCAGTGACATCTTGGACAAGATTTTACCTCCTAGGAACAAAGAATACTGCCAGCTCTGCCACAGGAAGGCAGCTTCCAGGTCTACTTTCTTAAAAGACTAGTTTCAGTTTTGAAATAAGTGTAATTTTTCAAACCTGCACTGAATTCCAAAGAAATTTTCCTTTTAGGAATGTTTTTGTACTTAACACCTCTGTGAACTCTGTGACCATATACCCTCATCTGGAAGGTCTATTCTAAGGTGGCTGAGCAGGCTGCCAAATTTAGACTTGGAACCTTATCTCTTCTGCATTATAAATGCCTTTCCCCCTGACAACTGGAATTAAATGTTCAGAGGCATTTGGATTAGATTTGAATTGCTTCGTCAAATCTTAGTCACCTTTCCTCATACAGATGGAATCTTTAACCCTGGAAAGGTCATTTATGTGAGTTCAGAATCAGTCAAAGGGAGATACTTTAATCTGAATGTTCCAAGTTGGGGGTCAAGTTCAGCTAGCTATGTGAAGGGAGGTGTGAGCTCATCAGGGAACTCTCTCATAAAAACCACTCTTTGGGCCTTCTCTACAGATATTTTCTCATCACAAAGTGCTTCTGATAGGATTATCGCACTTATAAACTTTTTGAGGTTAATTGTCAAATTCAAGCCTACGATGATATTGAGTTCCTGTGGTACTCAGGGCTTATATGGGCATACTCTCTTAAATCATTGATTTATTTATCCAGCAATAAAATGCATTGAGTTTAGTGGTATTTTTCTATTTTTGTCTGTTCAGCAACTCCATGACTTACTTGGAAATTCTCCCCAAGGTTACCTGGTTGGGAGCACTGCAGCTGTGTGTTACTGCTTCTCCTCATCACACACCCAGCCACGGAACGAGACATTCTTTGAGACTAGGCCAATTGTGGTGACCAGTCTAGGAAGGATTGGGGACTCAAGAAGGACCTGATGGCTCTATGATCTGCAGAAAGGATATGAATCTAGGGCTATGCACTGACATCCTTTTTTGTATAATATCACCTGCCTGTGAAAAGAACCAACATGAAAGATAGAGACAAAGACCTGACTGTATCATTCAGGTCCCAGAAGCCATGACTAAAGTCTTTGCAGGCACATACATCTAATTCTAATTTCTGATAATGGAGTTTTAATTTCTCTTATTTTCTTTTTTAAACTTTATCTATTTTCAGTGAAAGAGAGGGAAGAGAGATAGAGAATGGGCACACAAGGGCCTCCAGCTGCTACAAACAAACTCCAGATTCATGGACTACTTTATGAGTTTCTCCTATTCTTAATTCATCATATCTAATTTGTTCTTAGCATTGTCTTAAGAGCAAGATGAATGGAAACACTGTAGAATATCATTAAGCCATAAGGCTGAAGTATATACAGAGGGCTAGGAAATATAAGAGATGGAATTACTTGGAGTTTGTGGACATAGATATGACCTAGTAAGTCATGTATTTTCAAGGTGGTAGATTGGCCAAATATGACAGTTCACCTTCATGCCCTGGGTATGTCTGTGAGGGTACCTGCAGAATATCCAGAGAGATTTCACTAAGGATGGAAGACCCATGCTGAATGAACTTGGCGCCATCCTACTGGCCAGGGGTCTCAGATTGAATAAAAGGAATAAAGCCAATGTATTGCCAACGTTCATCCCTCTAAGCTTCCTGATGACAGATGCAATGTGACCAGGTACCTCATACTCTTGTCACCATGCCTTCCCTGCCATGAGGTGCTGTACCTTTAAACATGAGCTCAAACAAATCTCTTCCTTCCCTAGTTTCAATTTTTATAGTTATTTTGTCAAAGGAATGAGAAAAATAACTAACATTTTTGATTAATGAGAAAAGTGGTATTGATACCGTGATAAACCTGACCACATAGTTCCTAGAACTTTGAATCTGGTTTGGAGAAGGAATGTGGAGAAATGTGAACCTCCAGACTAGACACAACCAGGAATGCTGAAAACCCAACTTAATGGGTCATTCTGGTGGGAGTTGAAGAGACCAGAATGACAATTTAAAAAATGCATACAATGGAAGCCGGGATTATGAGGTTTCAGAGGGGAACAAAGACTATTGGGAACAGGGTTAGAGGAAACTCACATTTCATCCCAGAAAAGAATCTAGCTACATTCTCTCATGTCATGAAGCTTGAGTGAGGCTGAATTAAAAGTAATGGACTAATATGTTTGGTGGAAGAAGTTTCTAGTCAGGATAGCACTGGCACGTTAAAGTATGGCTATTGCTCACCATTCTTATTAAAATCTACAGTGAGAAACAATAGCAAGATCAACAGAACAGAAAGATGAAGAATGTGTGTGTTGTTGGCCAGTTGAGAAGGTAGGTGAGGAGAAAGCAGTTGTTGTTAATGAGATTAACACCTTTAAAATGGAACTTCTTTCCATTGGGACAAGAGGAAAGGTGCCTGGAGGGTGTGACCAAATCTTGTGAAAATGCAAATTTATTTGAAAGAAGTATATTCTGAAGATCTTATCAAAGGAGGTCCTTGCAAACAAGACCCCAAGAAGCTTCTGCTTAAGCAGGAAAGGAGAATCCTAAATTGTAAGGGAGCCTTTACCAGATGAGATGTTAAAGATGACAGGACCATGTGCAGAGGAAAACACAGGCACAAAGACAGTTGACAGGTACTGTAGGGAGCAGAACTGAATGCCTGGGGTGTCTAAGGCCATTGCGTCACAGTCAGGTCTGCAGGGAACACCCCCCCCCCTTGAGTGGGAGGTGTCTAGTTAGAGCTACAACCTAGGTGCTAAAACTGATTGGTCAAATATAAACCAGTCAGCTGTCTCTCTGACTCAACTGGGGAGAACTTAAATTCTCTTCCCTAGAGGAAGTGAGACCTCTCTCTTTTTTCTTCCATGTGGCAATGGAGTAGAGGGGACTGCTGACCCAGGCCTCAGTAAAGTAAGGCCTACCCCTACCCCAGCTAATGGCTGGGGTGGGGGGCAGGCTCCAGACTCTTTCTCTTAGGAACCTCTCCTTCTCATAATGGGAGCTTTCTGTTATCTTTTTGGCTACTTAATTAGCTAAATAATATAAGTTCTATTAACTCTCTGACACGTGTTCTCCCCACACTAGTGGCTGGAGGACTCTGTAACTTCCCACATGGTGACTGGAAAATTCCCCATCCAATTCCCCTTTTCCTAATTTACTAAATTAGAATAAATGTGTAATTAAATTTTAATTCTGTCCCTGTGTACAATTCTTTGGCATTAGAGGACACGAACTCAGAGTAGGAGGAGGGGGAGGGGGATTCCAAAACTCTCTCTCTCTCTCTCCGTGTTGCTTACAAATATTAATTATCAGTAACTGGTATCAATTGGATCCTAGATGATTGTGCCATGAAGCCAGATGCTGAATATGGAGCTGTAATACTTATATTTTTGTCTTGCTATGTTTTGGTATTCTTTGATCTGATCTTTCCTTGCTATCTTTCTGTTCCTCCCTTTGGGAATGGGAGTGTATACTCTGTGACATTGTATATGGAATTATATATATTTTTTGAAAGGCTCATCGTTGAGTCTCAGAAGGTCTTTGCCCTCTTGCCATATGGGATAACATATTCATAAGATTTAGGGATGAGCATGTGGACATTATTTTTGGCAGGAGGGTGAATTATTTTGTCTGCCACAGAAATATTTGCCTTGTCAAATGAATTACTTTAAATTGAATTGACATACACCTAACAGGTTATTAGCTAGGAGAACACTGTGATGAAAGGGCACAAATATGATGGCCATTAAATATTCACAGATGCCAGGCATGGTGGCATATGCCTGTAACCTCAGCTGTGGTGAGGCTGAGGTAGTAGAATTCAAGGTCAGCCTGGGCAGTCAGTTCTTGCTTCAAAAATATAACAATAGGAACTGGTGGCTGGGACCAGGGGTTGTTAGACTGATCAATTATTCACAGGCTTATACTCTCTCCCCTACTACTCATGGCCTCTCTTGCCAGTTGATGCCCACTACTTGCTCTATAGGTTACAGTATGCTCATGAGGATCTTATGTTTTTGAACCTAATTTGGTTTAGCCTCATGCTTAAGCCATTCCCCTCCCCCTATCCCTTACCCTTCATTCATAACTTCTCACTTCTTTCTACTAGTCTGCATAGAGTTTATGGTTATCCTGGTTAAGGATCGCATATGAGGGAGAATATGTGGCGTTTGATTTTCTGTTCTTTTGAGCGTTCACTTAGTAAGATCTGCTTGAAGTCAGACCATTTTTCCTAAATTTTGATGTCATTTTTCCTTTCAGCTGAGTAAAATTCCATCGTGTAAATATACCAGTAGTAAGGGAGAGAGTCTAAGCATGTGAATAATTGATCAGTCTGACAACCCCTGGTCCCAGCCACCAGTTCCTTCCCTCACTGAGCTGTTGACCAAAGCAACCCATGAGGTTCCAAAAACAAGACAGAATTCTGTCAAAGCTCTTGAATGCCTTCCCCAGGCCTGAGGCACAACCCTGTTGCTGAAGAAACCACAGAATGCCATCGATCAGTATCGAGAGACCCTTCGAGGTCCAGAATGGTAACCAGCCCCCAGATGGCAGTTAGTGCAGTGCTGGAAGGAAGTGTTGATCAACGACAGCTGGAGTAAACAGAGACCACTGGCATAAAACACAGTCTGCGGCCATGAGTAGGCTGACCACACTTCCTACTGGGAGAGAACAGCAAACCAAGAAAGGAGCAGTTGTGCAACAGAGGAGCCTAGGCCTGGGGGAGACAATCAACAGCTTTTAAATTTGGCCAAATATTCCACTCAGTGAGGGGGAGCCCTTGACTGGAACTGGGGATTCAGGGTGATATGCACCGGATCCTGTACTCTTGGGCTCCCAAGAAAAGATACACCATAGGAGCGATTGACAGGGAGGCTACTAAAAATAGAATCTAGGTAATCCAGAATTGTGTATATTTGTTAACCTATACTGATCTCACTGTCCGATGGAGATTGTGTTTGTATTTTTCAGGATGCAGCGAGAGAGCTGTGGCCCATCTAACCCTACCAACTGACTGTAGGCAGATAGCTGAGATCCTGGCAAGAGATGAGCCACCACAGTCATATCATGGAGGCTCCATATGGAACCCCACAGAGAATGATGGGATGAACAAAGGACCCACAGCCACAGTCATTCAATCAACACAGGATAAGCCAGTGAGAGAGAAACCAACGATTTTCAACACAAAAACCCCTAAGCTCACAACATTAAAGCAGCCTTAATACTCACCCACCACGACTCAGGGAACTGAGTGGAAGAGGGGGCAAAAGATTGTGAGAGCTGTCATTGGGGAGACGATCCAGAGGCATGGCACCCCTCAGTAACAACACACTTATGCCAGGAGAACCGGGCTGAATACTAGGCTATCCATGGTCCCCTGTCCCAACGACTGATCCAGAAGGCCCACGGAGGAGGATATCCAGCTGATTGGGGATGGGAAGGGGGACATTGGGGAATTTGGGATAAATTCTGTTTTTTTTTCTTCAAATTCTGGAATATCTAAATGTCATATATAAATTTTATATAGTTACTATGCCACATGCAAAACTATTTGAAAACATCTTGGAAGAAAAGTTGGAGTGAGTCTTTCTTACTTTTATTTAAGTCAACATCCACTTAACCAAAAAATGGCTCATGTTATGGGAGAGTTGGTTATTTAACTTTAATTTTCACAACACACAGGCATATGCATTATTAGACTGCAACTCATAGAGTTGCAAATCAGGATGTTTAAAAGCAAAGCAGGATCATCATTGTAATGAGTAATACACTACTATGTTGGTTTCCATGATTAAGTTCTGAGCACCTTCTCCGTTCATTCATATACTTTTCTTTCGCAGCATTCTGTAGGGATTTGGGAAATTGTGAAACAGAAAGTTTAGCTGATGAAAAATAATAGCTTCTCTTGGGATGGTTATTAGGAAAACTGATAAAAGTTTGCCAGTGACCTGCTTGCTCATCCAGCTGACCATTGGCGAAGAGTTGATTTTTATTTGGTTAGAGAAAGGCAGGAGTCTGTGGGCCCAGCTGGCCGGCTGCGCGCTTTAGAGAATATTTATTTGTTATTCTATTTTCTTTTTCTCTGTAAAGGAGATGTATTTGAGTTGGATTTTTAAAAATCTTGCTTTGTAGAATATTTACAAAACTCTAATCTATATCCGACCTTAGTTTATTTGAAAAGTCACTTTAACAACACAACAGTTCATAAGATCATGGTTTATTTGTTAGTGACAGCCTTACCCTTTATGATAGGTGATGTTCACTCTGAGTACCCCAAAGCAACAGTGACGTTGAAGCCAGAGTTCTGTCGCCTTGTTTAAGTGGTAGAATACCCGTGGGGGTTGGGCAGGTGAAGAAAATGGGAGAAGTCTAACCTAACAGATGTTAATTAATGAAAGTCTATTATAGCACTCATTTAACAAATGGCTTTTCCTTGTGGCTAAAGAAAAGTACAAAAATAGAGAAAAGAGATGATAAAAGGTCTTACACTGCTTTTCAGAGAAGAGCTCTCTGCAGAATATTGAACAGGTGAGAGTCTGTCATGGACTGCAAGAGGTTCTTAGGAAAGCACGAAATGCCTCAAACAAAAATGTTCATTTTGGCTTCGTTTTTATAACAGCTAGGAAATGGAACCAGCCTAGATGTCCCTCAACTGATGAATGGATAATGAAGATGAGGTACATTTATACAATGAAGATCTATCCAGCCTTAAAGAAAAATGAAATTATGAAATTTGCAGGGAAATGGATGAATCTGGAAAGTATTATACTAAGTGAGGTAACTCAGGCCCAGAAAGCCAAATGCTGCATGTTCTCTCTCATATGTGGATCCAAGCTACTGTATGTGAGTTGGAGTACAAGTCAGTAATAGAGGCCAGAAAGCTAGATAGGGGCTATAAGGAAGGAAGGAAGGAAGGAGAGAGAAGACCTAAGGAGAAGGCATTGTATATAGGTAAGTAAATGATAAGATTACTCGGGGTGCAATGGCCTAAGTGGGGTCAGGGGAAGGGATTGAGTAAAGGAAGGGTGGGAGGAGGTCAACCAAAATTTAAGAAGTTTAGAACAAGCCATATGGAAACCTACTGCTTTGGATCATGGCACATTCAGAAGCCATAGATTGTTAGTAGAAAAATTTCAGTGCCAGGGATGGGATATCTTCCAGTGAGTTATTGGCCAGGGACATTACTGAGGCCCCCAAAACATTCAAGGCCATTGTCAAGGCTCTTGGTTGCCCACCAGAATGAGATGATAAGACCCCATTGCTGAAGACTGACTATACATACATGGGCTGCAGGTCACTGAGAAATCAAGCTGGAGCTGAGCTGGAAACCTCCTCCCTGTTAACCAGCTGACAGAAAGCTGGAAAAAGCTATGTCTGCCTGCAGCCTTATGGGAGAGAGAAGTCATCAAAGGTGGTGAACAGCAGTGGACCTTGCAAGCCTTAAGATGGGCCAGCCAGGCCAACTGGGGCAATAGTGGCACATTTGTTATGGGGGAAACCAACCACTCTCTAATTGTACTGGACGCCCGCTCCACAGAAGGGAATACATGTCTTGTACTGAAGATCTAGTCAAAAGTCTGTGGTGGTGGAGGTCATGAGCCCGAGGGGAGTAAGGCTTGCTGTTGTCTGTCCCATTATATTTAATAGTATTTTATTTCCCTGAAAATCATTTCATTAAGTTTATGGCTATATTAAAGACCACTATTAAAGGATATTGCATTAGAAGAAAAACTTTGAGGTATATCAGGAGTTAAATGGACCATAGTTAGGTCATGTCAAAATAAAATACAGAAATTATAAACCACTTCTCACTTTTTGATTTCCAGCAGAGTTCATGGTATGTTTCCTCATCTGTGTTATCTGCAATGAGTGTTTAAACATCATTCCTGGTGTACCTGCTAGTCCTTTGGAAATATTCACATTAAACTTTATAGCGAGTAAAGTCTTGATACAATGACAACCTGAGAAAAGAAACGCCAATAAAGTCCACATTTCAGACATTTAGGCAAATCTTAAAATAATGGATCTGGTTTTAGACATTTCTGTAAACTAATCGATGTGGTCTCTATTTAAGTCCAAGTTATCAGGGCAGTGTAATCTAAACACATAAAAATATTGCTGGGTTTTGTTTTACTCTAAAAAAAAAAGATGAAGATGTTGAAATTAAAAAAGCAAAACCAAAATCTCACAAGGCACCTTAAACCATTACACAATGTGTAAGTATTGCATTTAAGGCTAAAAGGCATTGTCATCTTAAATCTGGTTCATAAAGTAGACTGAAGGATTATGGGAAAGCTGGAGTGACCAAGTTGATTCAAAAGGTCAAAGCAGTGCACAGCATGTAGCTGGCACACCCAGCTGGCTCTGTCTGCTGAAAGTTACCAGGCACAAGACATTCAATCACCAATGGAGTGACCTCCCGAGATCTTTTTCTAGCTCCCCACAAGGCTGCATGCTTTTCAGCAGTGCCCCATGTGTGTAAAATTAACAACATGCTCCAGTGGCTTCTTATATCATAAAAACAGAGTCCCTTAAAGTGATATCCCCTCCCACACTTTTGCAGCCATCCTGTGAGCATTACTACTGGATTCTGCTTACTTGAACAGGAGGTGTGAGTTTAAAGGCAGGAACAAATAGGGCAGCAATATGTTAGCTGCCTTTGGTGATGGATGTCTGGGCGCTTAGGTTCCTCGTGGGCTGTGACTGGCTTCTGGCTTTAGAAATCTATTTCTCTAAGTACTAAATCTTCACTGAGCATCCTTGGGGAGTTTGAAATTACTGCAAACAGTGATCTTCACTACCTGTGAACATGTGGTTGAATTAGCACAATGTAGGTCCAATGTCATTCCCTCCTTTTGTGATGAGGATTTTTGGATCAACCTTCTATGGTGGGCTAAATGGAAGCCCTTTGCTACTTCCTTTGGTTGTTGTGTTTTGTTCCTTTTGACTTATTTGTCACGATCTTGTCATGTAGCCCAGGCTGGTGGGAATTCACCATCCTCCTGCCTTAGACCCCCTAGTACTAGGATAACAGGTGTGTATCCTCACACCTGGCTCCTCACAGATGTTTTAAATAAGGAGACAAAAGAACTCTTCTTAATCCTCATAAAATCAAGTGAAATAGAGACTATTTTCTATTTAAATTTTGATAACTTCATACCTGAATAGAATGTATTTAAAATACAGAGTGTTTCACAAGTTTAAGTGTCATCCTTGTGCAGGGGTTATATTAATCTCCGTATCATTCCAATTTAATATATGTGCTGCCCAAGCAAGCATTAGTTTTTTTATCTTTGGCTTTTTAAGGGAGCATCTTGGCTCTAGCCCTGGCTGACCTGGAATTCACTATGTAGTCTCAGAGTGGCCTCTCTTCTGTTTTCTCATCATACATAGACCATATATTTCACAGATTGAAATCACGTCTCTATATGAGAGAAAACAAGATATTTTCTCTTTCTTATCCATTTATTACTCTCTCTGGTTCTTTCTCCCCCTTCCCTTTAGACTTCTTCTGCCTCTGACACAGTCTTGCTTCTCATATTTAATATGGATGTTGGAGTTTAATCTCAGCAGACCAGCATCAGGGTCCACCTCTTAGATCCTATTAAAACATATCCTAGATAACCTTCTCTATGGTGGACTCAGAAATGATAGCCACAACATCTGGGGACAATATCTTTGCTCTTGACAACACAGATCTCATATGGAGTCTAGCTGCCATTTTTCTTTGGTTTCCACATATTCACTAACCATATAAAGATAAGGCCAACTATACTGATGCCTGCATGCTTTTACTGATTTTCCCAATAAAAGGTTTGAGGTTTCAACATCTAGCAAAAAAAAATCAGGATTCATGGATAAATTTGAAACTCAAATGTACAACAGAGATATTTCAAGTGTAATAATACCCTAAATAAAGTACGGTCCATATGGATGAAAAATAATTGGTTGCTGTTGTAGTCAACCTTCTTGTCGATAAAATGCAGAACCTGACAAAATGCAGCTGATGGGAGGGATGGGTTTATTTTGGCTCACAGACTCAAAGGGAAGCTCCATGATGACAGGGAAAATGACAGCATGAGCAGAGGGTGGACATCACATCTGCCACAGCACTGCAAACAGCGACAGGAAGGTGTGCCAAACACTGGCAAGGGGAAGCTGGCTTATAACCCCCATAAGCCTGCCCCCAACACACACCTCCAACAAGGTTCCAATTGCAAAACTGCCATCAGCTGGGGATCAAGCATTCAGAACACATTAAGTTTATGGGGGGAGAGACACCTGACTCAAACCCCCACAGTTGCTTATCTGAAATCTCAGTTTAACTGGGGATATTTTTTATACCTGACTGCTAGTACCATAAAAATCACTTCTTTCTCTTAAAGATGGCAGAAAGGGGGGGGGGAGAGATTAATTTAGGTTAGAGGAAATGTTGGGCAAGTTGGCCTTGAGACGGGGTCAAACAGATCATAGAAGGCATTTCTATCAATCACCATTCTATTCCCTGGTGTCTTTCATATGGTGCTGAGAGCCGAGGAGGTGTGCCTAGTGTTCAGGTTCTATGTTCATAGCTGTGCAGCCCTGTAAACCAGTCACATGGATTAAAATCTCTAAATGTTATTTTAATGGTGTGAGCCGCACATTGCTTTGCTGTGTCCTCTAGAATAAAGTAATCGACCCTGACGCTGTTCAGCTTGGGACACATAACTCACGTCATGGTTAATTATCTCTTGGTGGACTTTGGCACAGTGGGGGCCATTGTCCAAGTAATGACTGTGGGGCTTGCAGAGCCTGCAGCACTGCAGAGGCCTCTCACAGGTCTCACCTGCAGTGCACGTGCCAAGTCTTGTTCGTGTTTGCATTCCAGCATGTGGCTCTGTGCTTGTCACACTCATAACTATGACAAATACTGCCATGTGCTGGCTGCAGGAGTCACAGGACGTTACAAGTGACATTTTGTCCCCATTTTCATGAGGTTCGCAGTGTAGAGATTTTCAACAAGTGAGAGAATGCTTAGTACAGACACCGAAGGGCTTTGAGAAGTGGGGGGCACATTGGTCACTTGGTATTAAGAGAGGGAAACTGAGACCCCAGGGGGGCTTCCATTCTGGGAGTCAGAAGAGTGAGGCTCAGAAACCAGATTTGTTCTCCATATGGTTTTTGAGCAAGGCAGGAAATTTTTCTTTGCCTCAAGTTATTCATCTGTAAAATGGAAATAATATTTTAATTTAGTTCTTAATGAGATAATCATTTGGACACTGAAGAACACTTTAAAATTGTAAAATAAGGTGGAGATGCGGTGCCCTCAAAATCTCATTCTGTTTCTTTTTCATGTTTCCATTAATACTTTTGACTGTCACATAGTATTTCTTAAATGACCTCATGCCCTTGACCACTGGTCCTAGGCCAAGATGGGCCAGAGTTCTTACTCAGAATTTTTTGAACTGAAACTGAGAAGGAAAATCCCTCTCCAATGTGGAAGCCTTAAAATGTAAAACACAGGAGCTGTTGGCAGCCATGTGTCCTGCCATGTGGAACCAGCTGATCCGCAGTGAAAAAGAAGCAACATGCCAAAAGCAGAGGTGAGAAACTGAACCGTGAAAGCTGTCAAGTCCCTGGTTTGCAGTTGTTCCTGAAGCTCCATATTCCTGCCCTTTATGGTTTGGTCAACTCTCCTTCTGATTGATCCCATGAGCCAATAAATCTGGACACCATCATCCTTTGCCTAAATTACTTCAAATTGAGCTTCTATCACTTGCAAACAAAAGGTCTAATTACAACCTCTTTAATCCTTTTTGTGTTCACTTTAATTGTGGTAAAAAATGCACATAAAATCAAACTTTTTAACTGTATGTTTTTATTTTGAATTGAGTTCCTGTTGATTGTGCAACTAAATTCCAGAACCTTAACCATTAAACAACTCTCCATTCCCCCCAAATCCCAAGCCCTTGCAACTACTCTTCTTTCTGTGTATTGGATGCTGTAGGTGCCTTATATAATTTGTATCATGTACTTGTATCTTTTGGTGACTGGCTTATTTCACTTAACAGAATGTCCTCAGTGTTCATCTATGTTTAGCACATGTCGTGATTTCTTAAGTATGACTATTTTTCAATTATATGTATATGTCACATGTAGAGACATTCAAAAAAAGAAAAAAAATTGTAAAATTAGACGTTTCATAGTTGAGTTAAAATTAGAGAGACAGCTTTGTTTTTTAATGTTTATTTGAGAGAGAGAGAGAGAGAGAGAGAGAGAGAGAGAGAGAGAGAGAGAGAGGAACAGGTGGTGGGGAATGTGTTTGCCAAGGTCTTCTGCCACTGCAAACAAACTCCAGATGCATGCACCACTTATGTGCATCTGGCTTTATGTGAACACAGGGGAATTGACTCCAGGCTGTCAAGCTTTGCAAGCACTTTTAATCACTGAGCCCTCTCTCCAACCCAAGAGTGACAGTTTTATAGAGAGGCTAAAAGCAGAGCACGACAGCCAGGCAATGTGGATTTATTCAGGCTGTGCCACTTACTGACCATGGGACCTTTAGCAACTTATTTAATTTTCTGTGCCTCAGTTTCCCCATCTGTGAAATGAAGACTATTGTGGTACTTAGCTCGAAAGATTGTGAACATTAAGTGAATCACATGTGAGTACAGTAAGCCTGCAGCCAATGTTATTAACAATTATTATCTATGGTGACATCTGATATGGGTGGGGGAGAATCATGGTAATGTCTTTAGGTTGCTAACATGCATCACCCTTCAGTCTTCCATCCTAACATGGAGATATCCATTTTAAGAATCTAGCAAGAAAAAATATAAATTTCATTTTCTGCTGAAATAATTTTTCAGGCCAAGAGATGGTTTTAAAATCATGTCCTTTGATCAGTGACTACTAAACACCCCCCTCCAAATCAAAATATCAGCAACGGAAAATGAGGAGAAATGGAAAACTGATTTATTCACCCTCAGTCAATAAAATAAGCATGCGGTAGCTGCGTTGTAAATACCCCTGCAAAGTGAGATTTACAAGCCATAATACTGGAAGACAGATTTACCCCAGTAGAAAGTGCGGTGCTGTGCAGGCAAGTTTCAGTGGAATTTATAAGGCGAAGCCCTTGAAGGA
Organism: Zapus hudsonius; assembly: GCA_004024765.1. Taxonomy (NCBI): domain Eukaryota; kingdom Metazoa; phylum Chordata; class Mammalia; order Rodentia; family Dipodidae; genus Zapus; species Zapus hudsonius. Next base: position 52,462 of record PVHP010000151.1, read on the forward strand.
GAAGACTCAGAGACCTGGGGGAGTCCAGCTCCTGAGGTTTGCGAGGCACAACTCAGATGCGCATTTTCCAAAAGACTAGGCAAAGTATTTTCTGAAAAAACTGCAGGGAGAGGAGAAAAGCAAGCCAGAGTCGAGGCATCAGCTTTGTTTAAAACTTCCTTTTACTCAGGACTGTTAGATTTATCAATCAAAATTATATGTCCAGTGAGGAAATGGAAAGTAAAACTGGTTCCAAAAGAAAAAAAAAAAAAGAAAGCAATGATTCATTTTGACCAAAATAATTGAGAATGCAGAAAGTCCAAGGGCTCCGGCTGCTTGGCCCCAGGAATCTTTGTTGCTCCGATGGCAGATTTCACCACGAGGATGAGCCACCTGTCTGGGAACATCTTTAATCTATTCAGTAAAAACAGTTACAGTTTAACCTTGGGCTACTTGCAGGATTCTGCTTCCTCTTCACCTTTCTGGATAAAACAGAAGAACCAAGACTGTGCTCACTGTGTGCTAAAGAAAGGGAAGGGGGTGTGGAAGGAGGGGAGAGAGGAAGAGGGGAAGAAAGGAAGGAAAGAATAAAGGAGGAAATCTGAGAATGCAGAGGTCACTGATCTACAACCCTGAATGATGCTACAAGAATGCTGAACACACTGAAGAGACCAGCAAACCAAGAAGTGCTCATCTGTGCAATAGTGGTGCTAAACTTAGTTGGGTAATCAATGACTTGCTGATTCCCTAAGAGATCTGCTCAGTGGCAGGTCCCTTAACTGGAACTGGGATCCTTGATAAACCCATATGAGGACCAAGAACCTGGGCTCCCATGGGAAACCCCCAGTGACCAGAGATCTACAGAGAGGCTACATCCATTAGAATCTGGACAAATAAACAAAGTTTGTCTCATTTAACCTTTATTGATCAAACTTTTCATTAGAGATTCTGTTTGTATGTTTCAGGAGGCAGAGAGAACTGTGAACAACCCAATTCCACCAACAGGACCTGGGATGATAGCTGACACCCAGGCAGAAGAAGAACCACCCCTAACTTATAATATAGACCCCAAGCAAAACCTTTGAGGAAGTGGCAAGATGGGCAAGAGACCCACCTCCACAGCAAGTCAGATAACCTGTGAAAGGATAATGGAGACAGACACTGGAGGCTACCCAACACAATCCAAAGCAGAAATCCAGAGACTCTTCGGATCTCAACAGTAAAGTAGACCTAAAACTCACCCATCATGACTCAGGGATCTGAGGAGAAGATGGAGCAGAAAGATTGTAAGAGCCATGGTGGGGGAGAATACTCAGAGCCATCGCACCCCTCAGCAACACCACACAAAGAAGGAAAAAAAAACCTGGCTACCTTTTGTACGATTCATAACCCCCTATCCCATGGACTGGTCCAGAAAGCTCACTGAGGAGGGCTCCCAGTGGGTTGGGGAAAGGGAGGAGGGAAATGGGGGTACCATCATCAGACTTGCTCACACAAAGTATCTAATTATTGACAATAAATGTGGGGAAAATAAATGAAAGAGGAGCAAGAAACAAATGAGAAAAGAGATAAGGAATAAAGGAAGGAAGAGAGAGAAAGATGGAACTCAAAGCCACCTTCCCCAGGGGTAGCAAGTCAGACCAAGTTGTACATGAGAAGTCCTGTTTGCTGGGAATAGAGTGTGCAGTGCAAACCCAGTCAGATCTGGGTACATCGTCCTGGGTGAATACAGCTCAGGGACAATGAGACATGATCTGAAACATGACAAGATGACAAGATGATGCCACCCCTCCCAGGAAACACTGCACAATGTTTTTCTGTCTGCCTAGAACATCAGCAAGAGCCTAGAGCCCAAGAACCCTTGAAAATCTCCATGCTGGATATGACTGCTGAAGGAAGAATTCAGGGATGGAGGGAAGGTAGTACAATGGTCAGAGAAGGCTCAGGAGGTAGACCTTTTCTTCCCTGTTGGAGAGATTGAGGAAGGCTGCCTGGAGGAAGTGGGTTTGAGGCTGAGTTAAGGCATGTGGTACTGAGTACAGAGCAAGCGACCAGCAGAGGGCTTTATGGAGTGAAGAGCAGGAGACACAGAGAGTCCAGGAGAGCATTTATGAGAAATGCACAGTGGTCCTGCCGAGCTACATGCAGCCACTTAACGACTTGTCTGTTTGCCACATGCATGGACATTAACTGTCCCCTCTCTGCCAGCACTTGATATCCTATTAGGAACAATGGAGCATTCAGATATTGTCCCCAAATAGAAATTGCTTTAATATTTACAAATATTAGTCTCCTAAGATGTAAAGGGAATAAACACATTGTCTAATGTAACCCATTATTCTTTAGTCCCAGCACTTGGGAGGCAGAGGTAGGAGGAGCACCCGAGAATACAGAGTGAATTCCAGGTAAGCCTGAGCTATAGCTGGACTCTACCTTGAAGAAAAAAAAAAAGAAAGAAAGGTAAAATGATTCATTAAAAGGTCTCAAAGTGGTGAAGAGATAGCTGTGTTTGTGCAGTGCTTGCCTTGTCAGCATGAAGACCTGAGTTTGGTCCTCATACCTACATTAAAACAAAATAATGGTTTGTACTTATTATTCCTGAGTGAGGGAGGCAGAGACAGGCAGATCCCTGGGGTCCCTGGCCAGCCCATCTAGTCTACTTGTGGAATTACAAGCCAATGAAAGATTTGTCTCAACCAAAGTGAAAAGCACCTGAAAGAATGACACTTGAGATTGTTACTAATCTCCACATGCGTGTACATAGGCATGTACCCACACCCACACGGTCTCATGCACACAGGTCTCAAAGTAAGTTAGTGCCAGGGTGTGGCTAGAACCTAAGTCAGCCAGTTCCAATGTCAAGACTATTTCCAGTGGATTATGGTTGGGAGGGATAACTGGGTATATAGAGAGAAGCTGTTTTATTCTTGTGACACAAACAAGGAGACTGAAAAATCACAAGAGAAAGTCACAAGAGAAAGACCCATCTTCACCTCAAGGCTCCACAAGAACCAAGAAGATAATTTTCAAAGCAGATCTTGACATCCATGGATCATCTTGCCATATAAGGCCCCATCCAATCATGGGTGAAATAGAAATGCATTTTAATTTTATATAAACAGAAAGGCAAATGCTTAAACAACTTTAATACCCTTAGGCTATCTTAAGAAAAGAAAGTCAATAGTTTCATCAGTTGATATATTTTTGTTTATTAATTTTTCCCAGTTATTTTAAGATATTTTTGTTTGCATTCAACCATGAGCCAGAGGATGTAGCTGAAGAAGTATCTGGTTGGGCAAGTGAGCAGGTGTGTTGTCACCTTTGAACAGAGAAAGATGCAATGGAGAATGGTTATTATCACCAACCAGCCCATGGGCCACATTGTGACACTGGATTATAGTTTTTAAATGACTGAATCCACACCTATACAGTTTTATTCTGAGCTATAAAACCTGTCAGGGCTGAAGAGATTGCTTCGTGGTCAATGCGTTTGCCTGCAAAGCTGAAAGATCAGAGTTTGATGCCCCAGTGCCCAAGTAAGGCCAGATGCACAAAGTGGCACGTGTCTGGAGTTCCTTTGCAGTGTCTGAAGGCCCTGGCATGCCCATTCTCTCTCTCTCTCTCTCTGTTTCGCTGTCTCTCTGTCTCTCTCTCTGTGTCTTTCTCTCTCAAATAAATAAATAAAAATATTTTTTAAAAAACCCGTCTCTTTTCCAGCTTGCCTTATTAAAACCATAAGCAGCTGAATCCCAACTGCATGTTTCAATGTTACGAAAGGTGAGTTCCTAGACCAGGTCTTGGTGTGGACTTGTTCCCCCAGCTGGGTTTAGGGCCCCGCTGCAATACAGATTAGATAGCATTTCTTTTTTAGAACTGGTTCAATCAAGTGCAACTTCCCCTTTCCTAACCCACGACTCAACAAGCCAGAGCTTTGACTTTCTAATTTATTAGCCAGTAAATTACAACAGCAAAGGTTTTGTGTGTGGCCAGTGATTTTCCCCACAGAGTAAAGGGGCGTAATGGGGGAGGGGAGGAGTCAAGCATAGTGGATTGGTCATTGACTCACTATTTAGGTAGCATTACTTGTGAGCAGGGAAAGGTCAATGTTATATTTCATAAATGTCAATTAGAAATGTCCAAGCATTCCTCTTCCATGCTGGTGGAAGTTTGAACTTGCTGTGAAATGGTAAGTCCCAAGATGAGTCAGCTGGTACAATTAAGAAGTGAGGGGAAGGCCTGGAGAGATGGCTCAGGGGGTTAGAAGTGCTTCCTATGCAGTCCTGAGGGTTGGAGGGATCTAAGACTGCTGAGTTCAATTCCCAGAACCCGTGTGAAGCTGGGTGTAGCTGTGTGTGCCTATAACTCCAGTCCTGCCTGGAGGAGAAACCAGAGAATCACTGGGTTTGTGAAACTGCCAAAGCTGCGGAATCAAAGAAGAGACTCTGTCTCAAGGAAATAAGCAGATGCTGAGTAGAGGAGACACCCAGTGTTCTCCTCCAGCCTCCACATGTGCAGGGCATCCTGCATCTGCACATACGTGTGTGTATACACTACACACACACACACACACACACACACACACACACACACACACACACACACAAATGAGCCCAAAAGAAGTGAGAGGGAATTAGAGAAGTGGGAAATAAGGCAGCTTGGAAAAATACAGGCAATCACAAAACAAAACGGAAGTGAAAATTAGAAGAGATTTAATTTTCATACAGCTCACAGGTTTCCACAAGGAATGCCAAGCCTCGTATTGTGTATAGATGATGTACAGAATATACACAGCAGAAAACAATAGCATATACATCACCAAGTTCCTAGTTATACTTCTTTACTGAAACATAAATGTGGTTGCATAAATATTATGAATGACATTATACCTAAGAATATTAAATAGCCTCCCATGATTGACTCAATCATGTCAAATCCAAAGCATATTTTAGAACTCTACAAATCCCGCATATCGTGTACAAGTAGGAAGTGATAATTAAAGAGCATTTACTTACAATAAAAGGGAAGTCTAGAGGGTCCCATGGCAGCTTGCAAGTGTCTAAGTGGAATATAAATGTGAAACAGAAGTGTAAATGACGTAATTTGAACTACTTTGTCTTCTCCTAGCTAGGATCTGGATTCTCACTGCACTTGTCTAGGGGTTCATATTCCCTCTGCTTTTACAGCTAGATGACAACATTCTCACAGCACTACCTAAGCTTTCTGGTACATTCTGTGAGGTTGAGGACACGGAGGCCTGAAATGAGCATCCGTGGAGCAAAGGTCAAGGGATTCCTCAACTTGGAAGCCTTACCTGTCCCTACGAGGACCACCATGTTGCGCTGATCTCATGCCCAAACGAAAGACTGACATATACGCATGTCCAAGCAATGTGAAATGTGGCGACTGGACATAGCTCAGTTGGAATTAGAGAGAGACTATTCTAGACCTTTCTGGAAAATTCAGATAGGAATTCTGTCTCAGGGAGGCTGAGAGGAGGCCCCTGAGCTAGGTGGTGGGCAGGCTGGGTGCCATCAGCTGCTTAGGGAAGAAAGCCATACATCTTCAGTGGAGGGTCTGCTTTGCTGCTCTTGGATTAGTGGAAAGAGATGATGGGGTCTTTGGGCAGATTTCCTAGGAATCTACTGACCTGAAACACCAAATGTGTACTGGGAGGCCTGGAGTTGTGGAAACTAAAACCAGAAAGCAGTCAGTCAGTGAGTTGGAACCCGAACCTTGAGATTTGGGTTTCCTTTGTGTCCAGGGTTCTTGTCACTACAGCATGACTGGCTCTTCATCTGTTCCTGTTTTTGTCCAGTCTAGAAATCGTGGGGTTTTTTCTCTGCTAAAGCACAGCCTCTTTGAATACTCATTGTATATGTTCTTTGGTCGTTTTGTTTTTTTCTTGCTGTAGCTACTCTTTAGGGAGATAAGCTCATTCACTTTATCTGCAATTTGGATCATGACCAACCGTCCGTCCCCCTTAGATTAGACTTGTCTCATCAGAGGTCACTCCATCCTACATAGGTTTTCTCTGGTGAAAATATACACTCTGAGGTGACCCAGCTATACTGGGGAAGAGGGGCACAGGGGACTCTCATGACTGTGATGTATGATGATATTTCTGAAGAAAGTCAAAACCATTTAGAGACCAGGTTTTGATGAATTGCAGGAAATGGCAGATTTGCAACCATTCCAGAATTCCCAGAGACTGACTGTCATCAGGTGACAGTGAGAATTTTAACTAGTGTGTGGTGGAACCCAGACCAAAGCCAGGACTCAGGCAGAAGGTTCAGCTGGGGTCTTCATTTGTGGTCATTTGTCTGTGGCAGAAATGCTTAAAATCGTCAAACCTACCTGATATTTATTTCTATTTGTCTTCTGGGGTTAGGAATTAGCAGAAAGAATTAAAGGCCTAGTGTAAAAACGTTCTGCTAAGCAAGACAAAGTCCTCACCTCTCATCCCTGCTCACTTTCTCCCAGGAAACAAACTCCCATGGTAAGATCACCAGAGTGGGCACAGCTGTCGGGGGAAAGGACACACTTGGCTTCTTATATTAATGTGTCTTCATTCTTTTGTGGCCTCTGCTGCTGGGTCAGGATATAGTAGGGCATGGCTGGGCATTCCGACCACCTTTCATCTCGGTGGGAAACCAAGGTGAGATTTCAAGAACACAGCTGGGCCGATTGACAGCATTGTTCGAATACAGGTGGTGATGAGTCAGCTTCATTAGAACAGCTGAGTGTGAAATTAATAACTGAAACAAAGAGCTGTGACCAGAGATGAAAGTTGATGGTTTCTCGTTCTGTGAACCTCTGAGTAACTCGACCCTCAGCCTCTCCTCTCATTATTTTGAGCAGAGCAGTGGGGGCCATTGTCTCATTCATAATCTCTCCTCTGGCTGCCTCTGTGAGCACAGTATCGGGTACAAAGTATCCGGTCCGTAAAACTGCTTGACATACATCACTTTCTTTTGGGTAGCACATCTAAAGATAGGAAGTAAAATTGTGTCTTCCCCTATGGACACAATTATTCAATATTCAAAGCAGATGGTATTTTGACAAAGGCCTGTAGTGTTTTAATAAGGCTAGTTATGAAGTAAGTGGTGGCAGTGTGTGATCTCCAGAAAAGAGGAAGCCTCGGAGGTGATGTAGCAATAGCAAAGTTACTTAAAGAACATTTAAACTACAAAGATCTCTGTGGTTTTTTTATTTGGTTCTATACCACGGCCACACTGAGAAATTTCTCAAACCTTGGCTAATCACTTCAAAAAAATGTAAGGTTTAGTAAATGATTCTACTTCCCCAAATGCCCCGGCCCCTCCAGGCCCTGGCTTATTTTTTTCACATTTGATAAAGGTAGCAACTCAAATGCCAGAAAAGATAAAGACAAGAACCTTTTAACAAGCCAATGTCCGGAGAATAACGCTCACTCTCCAGTTGCAAGAAAGTTCCAGCTACCCAAATAGAAAACACCTAAAGTGTAATGATGAGATGGAGTTTTATCATCTGTCAAAGGAGACAGTTGGTTCATCAGGATAGTAGGGTAAAATTGCTTTGCATGATTGAGGGGAAAGATCCATGCTTCCAGGGACTAATAGCTCAGCGAGCCTGTATATGCTGCGTGTACTTTAACTTGGTTTAACATGGCATCTACTCTTTTCAGTTCTATTCATTTGGCTAACTATTGGCCTAACATGGAAATCGTTAACAGAATCCTCTCCCACCAGAGCACAGTGGTGTGGTAGAACACTGGGGTCCTGCTGATTTTTTAGGGAATTAAAGGATGGGGGAAACATTTACAATATGGCGTCACTATGACTTACTGATTTTGACCTGCAGAGGAGTGACGAAATGCTTTGGATATTCTCACCTTGACCAAGGTCAGCTGAGATCTCATGATAAGCTGTTCTGTGAGTGTTCCACTTGTTTAGTCAATGAAATGAAGGTGTGGAAGGAAGGAGGTGTGCCTTATATGTGAAAAAAATGTATGTCTAATTTTAAAACCTTCCTTTAGATCTGAAATAATATAAAAATATGCTGGAGATATACCTGAAATAATGGAAGGAGGTTCAGACCAAAGATTCTGTGGTTGCTATGTGTTATAAAGTCCCTCCTTAAAGTTCCCAGGCTTGAGTGTACTCACCTAGCCTCAGGCCTTCCTTGATGTACTCCAGGGTAGTTCTTCCCCTACATCCTCTGCAGACAATTAACATTCCTGTGTCCAGTGGCTGGTAAAGCAGACCAGCAAAAACAGTCTTTAAGGGAATCCAGAACCCTGAGCTGGATGGTCTACATACCCCATTCACGGTCACATGGGGAGGCACAGAGTGAGCATGCTTCTACATAACTCATTCTGATAATCTCTGGAGTCTGTATGTTTTGAGTCATGTCACTTACTAGTCATGATCCAAATCTGAACGCACACTGACAGACTTCTTTAGGATAAGCACAGACCTTCCTATACACGTGGGAACTGGTCTCAGAAAGACCGAGTCATTCATTAAAGGTCACACGGCTCAAAGGTGAGAGAATTGGGGTTTGGCTTCGTATCTCTCTGGCCACAAAGAAGACATGAGAAATCCCAAATAAAGTGTGCGGTTCATCACAGACAGGTTCACAGCTGCTTTAAAAGAGTTGAAATGTGGGGGAGAATATCCAGAGACATCGCCCCCCTCAGCAACAATGCACAAAGAGGGAAGAAAAAAAAACCTGGTTACCTGGGGTGCAGTTCATAACCCCCACACCATGGACAGATCCAGTATGCGCACCTAGGAGGGACCCAGTGGATAGGGGACAGAAAGGAGGGAAATGGGGACTCCTTCCCAAGATTTGCTCATACGATGTATATAATTATTCATAATAAAGATATTTGTGTTTTTTAAAAAGAGTTGAACATTCTCTTTCCTGCCTACTATAATTCCTTCTGGGGACTTATGACTTTCAATTGTATAAGTAGCTATTATCTCATTATATCTCTAATAATCGTATGGAATATGATGGGTAATCTTAATTCTCAACACACATGGAGGTAAATAACTTGCCCAAGGTCATCCTGCCTGGAAGGCCCTAGGAAGCTGATTTGGGCCTTCAGTGATGCATAAATAACTTCCTGTGTAATGCTCTTGCCCTCAAGAGCCTTTTCCAGAACACTCAGCCATCATGTAAAAAAATTCATTGGCGCAGTCATTGAGGAGATCATCTCTGGTAGTGATTCTTGTGGTGTCATCTGTGAGACAATTCCTCAAATAGTTCTGCACGGATCTGAAATGCAGTTCGAGGGATCCCTGGTTTTTGAATAGCCTCAGCTTTTTCCCATAGTCTCACATCTTCAGATTCCTTTGTTGGGGAAACATCTTTGACACAGCAGGTTCCGTGACCCCTTTTCACAGCTGTGTTTTAGCTGCTAGTCTGCACACCTAGCTACCCAGACTGGCTAGCGGTGTCCTTCCTCCCCTCATTCCCATGTCCACTGCCCTTGGAGTGGAATCCAGGGAGCCTGGGGAACCATTGACTTCAGCTTAACAGTGGGTGGCAGGAACTCAGAAGTTTAGTCCCAGACCTGCTACTAATTTCCTAGATGGCTTTTGGTCCGTCCATTAATCTCTCTCTATCACCGTTTTCTTCTCTGGAGAAGATAGCAAGAATAATGGGATGTTTTATGCATTAACACATTTATGATCCTAATGTGCTCTGTAAAAGCCTGGCTTTCTAAAAATGCCTGGAGGTAGAAAGTAAATCAGAAGAATTCTAGTTTCTTTTTTTAAAAAATATGACATATTGATGAAATGTAGCTTTTTATGCCATGGTTAGAAACTAAGGGATGGACAAAAGAGAAGAGATTTGGATGTACAAAACAACATGTGTTTTTTTTAAATGCTCAGAACTGACCAATCTGACAATAATCATGGAGGTATCTATTAAAGACGGGACATTTTTTTTAGGATCATGACAATGAAATTAAAGTTTCATACTTTCTCAAGAGGAGTATTTTCATTAGTCATGGTAAAGCCTAAGCTAAACTGGGTCTCATTAGGACTTTGGCTGGAAGTACTTAATTTTTTTTCACCAACACATCACTTTGGTTATGAATTCTGCAAATATTTTACTGTATCATCATGACTTATATGGGACCAGAGAGAACCAAATAACCTCCAAGATGTCAGCAGCATGAACTGCATTGCTCACTCCCTTGGAAATGACCTTGTCTATTTTGCTTCTATAAATTCTTCAACCCCTTCGGAGGACTTGAGAAAGCTCGAAGGAGAACTCAAATCGTGTGTGCAAAACCCCCTTGCAAGATAGAATCAAAATATGATTCCATTATAGAATTGCAGTCTTATTTTTACAAAGTAACTCATGATTTAAATGTCTTAGCAGAGTTTTTACTCTTTGCCATTTTCTCTTTATTTGGAGACTATTGTTTTTGACATGAGTGCTGAAAAATAGCAAAATAATGAAATTAGTTCATTTTAGAGAAACAACCCAATTCACAGGTTTCTCCATGTAAGGTAAAACCATACTGTCTGCTTTTCCCAATGACTGTTGAGTGAGTAAAAGTGGATGGTGTGGTGGTGTTTTATGGGGAAAAACTATATTTTCAGATATATCTGGGGAAAGTCTTGAGTAGATAAAAGAACCTAAAACATGCTATTTTTTATTTTTTACAAAGGGTCCACATTATACCTATGAACATGTCCCCCCCACCTTTAGAAAATGCTACGGAGGGTCTCTATCAGCACACCTGCATTGTCACGGGAGGTGGCAGTGAGTGAAATGTCATGAATGCATGCATCTTTTGGGGATTTACCTTTGCATTTTATCAATTGCTCTATTTGGAAATGACTTCTGCTCATAGAATCACAATCTTGTCCAGTCTTATTTTTTACAAAGTAACCCTATGATTTAAATGTCTTAGCAGAGTTTTACTCTTTGGCATTTTCTCTTTATTCGGAGACTATTGTTTTTGACATGAGTGTTGGCAAACAACACGATAGTGACAGTCTGGCACCACCATGGACTTGTGGGTAGCACACTGCTGAGGTTTCTGATGAGTTTCAGAATATTATGGGAAATGTATAGTTTAGACTCACTTAGACAGCAGGTTTAACTGTAACTTTCAAATAGAAGATGTCTTTCTACAAATTATTTTTTAGTTGTTGTTACTCAGATTTGCTTTCTTTTTTAAAAAAAAAAACAAAAGTTCTGAACAAACATATGTCCATTGAAAAACCAACATGAAAATTTGAAGTGCTAAAAATGGTAAATTCAACATAGTATCTCTCTCTCTCTCTCTCTCTCTCTCTTCTCTCTCTCTGTAGGTGTTTACTGGAGATGGATCTCAGGGCCTTGAGCATGCTAGGGATGTATGCTCTATCACCGAGCTGCATGTCAGCTCAGTCATCTGAAAGTATTTGCCCATGCAGTATATTTTGATTTCGGGGTCAATGGTTTAGTGGAGTCAAGTAGACAGAAATCAACTTTCATGGCAAGCTGGAGGTGGCGAATTTTATGGGATACTCTTCCCTAATTAAGCTGGGACCCAAAGAGCTGCACACTTGGGGATGGATCAGAAGTCAACTCAGCCTCTAGAAAGGTCTGTGAATATGTTGAACAGTGTAGAGGAACAGAAAGAAAGCAGATTAATAATAATAAACAATTATCCATGAGATGGCTAGAGACTGCTATAGATCTACACACTCTGGATATATTACCTGGATGAGCCCTAAAACTTCAAACCTTGCTTTGAGATAGTCCATGCCTACAAGTGCCCCAGATGGCTGGCAAAAGTAAACACAAGGGCTTCAGTAGAAGCAGTTACTTATCCTAGGTTACAGATTTCCAGCGAAATGATCAGCATGCACTCAAAGATAACTAGACACTTAAGGAAACAAGATGATATCATGCAGAACTGCTGAGAATAGAAAATAGCAAAACATATATCAGATCTATAGTATTAAGCATAATTTTACCCTTTAAAATAATAAATAAAAAGCTTGAAAATATTTACAGGAAATATATGATCATAAAAAGTGACAGAGAGATTTAGAGTTTCAGCATCTTGTAATATAAATGAAATCTGCAATATTTACAAGAGTTTTTAATCACTGAAGCTTTATTCCTGATTCTACTTAGCAGTGCAGTTTTCAACATGGTTAATATCTTTTTAACAAGGCATGAAGTCATAGTGCATATCTCCTTGATTCTATGTACAAGACAGTTATCTTAGCAGATCAGTGGTGATGGTGTTCCAATCCTTTCTGAGTGTGAACCTCCAGATGCACACACACAGAGCTCAGGTTGGTGGGTTTGGACACATAGAAGGCAGTTATATGAGTGCTACTACTTTGCTTCTCCACCACTTAAGGATATTGTTTGTTCTTATGGAGGAAGGTTCTCGTGCATGGAAGATGCAGTCTCATGATAGAGTGCTTGCGAGTCCTCCTTGGAATCACAAGGAAAAGCAAGGTCTAAGTTCACAGTGGTGGACTGTCAATAGTTCTGGAATGGAACAGCACTCCTCCTCTGGTGAGTGTTTACTACTTGAGTTTCCTGAGCATCGTACAAGGGAAGTGTCCTCTGAAGGTGTGTGTGTGTGTGTGTGTGTGTGTGTGTGTGTGTGTGTGTGTGTACCTGAGTGTACATAGACTGGCATGTGATTTTACATATAGTGTTCATGATGATGTGGGGGGACATGCACCTGTTTTCTTTCTATTTGAACTTAGACCCAGCACTTTTGTTCAAAAATCAGGACTTCCTTGCTTTCTGAGTTTCAGATGTACTGCTGACAACCACTTGTGACAAAGTGCTCATTAACACACACACACAATGAAAGAACGCAGACACAGACAACTTCAGGCTTGTGGGATATTGATTTCAATTTACTGTAAACCCTTCTCAAAGTGAAACTGAGCCAAAGACCAGGGCTGTGAAAAACTGATATTTACCCGGTCTCCTGATACTATTATCTGGTTCTAGAAATTTCTGTGGGTGCAATAACATAGACAGCTTAAGAACTTGTACTGATATTCTTAAAATCAGGCTTAGAGAGTAATTTTGTGCTTAGATGCAGGTACTATGTTGAATGTGATATATATGCACATATGTGTGTGTGCATATGTGTATGTCTATCTGTATGTGCCATGTACAATGGTGATGTATATGTGCTGTGTGTGGCATATATATGAATATGGGTTTTAAATATGTGCATGTATATCTTACATGTATGGCCACACACCTTTTTATTTGTGTGTGTGTGTATGATGTGTATGTATTTGTATAGTAGTGTGTATGTGGTGGCGGTGTACATATGTTTGCATATAATGGGCTATGTGTGTGAGATGTGACATATGTATTTGCTTCTTTCATGTTGCATTAAGAAGCAATGGCTTTGTTCCTTCCATGTTTAAATCCCCAAATCATTTTTTTAGTTGTAGACTTCTATTACTATGTTAAGTAAAGCCGTGAATGCAATTTCCACTATGAAAGCATCATAAAATCCAATTTGTAAGTAAAATGCAAAGCATTTAGAAAATAGTGAGTAATTTATTATTAGCAGCTAGAATTTTTTAAGTGAGTCTGTGCAAGGCAGTTTGAATACCCTTCAACAAAGGGACCTCCTCTGTGGGGTTGCATTTCTCAACAATGCTCTCTCTACAGCTGGTGCTCAGCAAGTTTCTGGACCATTAAAGCAGCTCAGTAAGTACTTCTTAAGTGCATGACTAAAGCCTTTAGAGCAGAGTGATAGAGGTCACAGGGCAAAGTGATAAAATCTTGGAATGAATCTGATGCCTCAGATTTCTCATCCGTAAGATGGCAATAAGTACATAGCATCTCTCGCAGACATAAGATTCCAGCACCAATGCGGGCCCAGAGTGAGCAATCACGTGATGTGAATGCAACTGTTATGATCACAGCAATGGCTTTCATTGTGGACAGAACAAGAGAGAAGGTGTCATGAAACCACATCCATTTCAGATCACACATCCATTCCATTAAGAAAGAACTGTTGGGATGAGAGCTGGAGAGATGATCTGCTTTGCTGCTCAAGTACCAAGACCTGAGTTCGGATCCTCAGCTCCCACATCCAAGCATGCCTAGAATTAGCCCAGTGCTGGGGAGGCGGAGGCAGAAGGATCCCTGGGGCTGGCTTACTAGCTTGTCTAGCTGAATGGATGACCTCAATGAAAAAAACCCAGTCTCAAAAAATAAGGTGGTGAGTAATTAAGAAATATACCTGAGACCAACCTCTGGTCTCTACCAGCAAATGCACACATGCTCCCTCTCCCCCCCCACAGATGCTCCCACCTGTATGAATACAAGAACACACACACACACACACACACACACACACATCCATGCACCACAACATTGAAACAAAGAAAAACAGGATGACTTGGGTACTATCTGCTCCTTTCTTCTTAAGAGGAGAGGCATTGCCTCATTCTTTTTCATTCATTTCTCTCCTCAGTCTCTTTTACAGGAGAGTCTTTGCAGGTTGGAAAAGCATGAAAGTTGTGTTCAAGGTTCTAACAGCTTGTCTGCAGTTAAGCCTCAAGCTCTGCAAGCCCAAGGTGCCCAGAAAGCCCTTTCTGCTTGTCTTTCCCACTTTCCTCAATTCCAGTGACTTCCTGTGCTGAGCTCCCTGGTAATCTGGGCAGAAAATGGTTTTCATCTGCCTGGGAGGAGTACCTGTGACCTGCACCAATCAATCCAGCAGCTGTCAGATTGTCTGGTGCCGGAGTGATTATTCATTTTTTTTTCCTAGATGGTTGTTGAGGAGCTGTGGTCCTGAGCAAGGGGATCTAGGTGAACACAGCCAGAGCGCTGGGGGAAGTGCGACTCTGGGCGCAGGAACACCACCTTTGGAGTCCCATTGGCCTCCAGTGGCCCACAGGCGGCTGACAGACGGCTCAATCATTTCCTCAGGGCCAGCAGGCTCCGCAGCAGCTGGCTTTGACATTAGAGCTGGGTCCTGACTGACAAGAGCCCTGTCCTTGGCGGTGCCCTGGGGGCCTGTGAGAATCTATTCAAGCCCCTTCTTTACTCTGTTGATTTACTATCCCCGTTGGCTGCTTGTTGATCCATTTTTCCTCTCCGTTTGCTCACAGGGCACCCCAGAAACCATCCTTCAGTAATATATTTGGTTTATGATTTCCTCAGGAGCTAAGGAAGAAAAACATCCTAACCTTGCACCTGTTGGATTTTAATGTGCGCAGGGCCCTTTGGCCAGGAAGGCACAGAGAGTGTGCGGCCAGGAGCCATATGGAACTCACATTATTCCATCAGGATACCAGCAGAAGCCGAATTAGGTCCTTTGAAATAGATTGGTTATTTTATTTATAGCTCCATTTGGACCAGGCTGACTCTGGCCAACACACCATTATAGAGTGGACTCCAAATGGCAGCTTCCAGGGAGACAGTGGTGGCCCAGGAGGGTGGGCGAGGCTGCCCTGGTTGACTTCCTCACAGACTCAAAAGGTGGGTCAGGAAAGGGAGAGAAGAGAAGGTCCCCAATACTCAGAGCCATTCGGTGGGTCTCTTGCAAGTAGAGAAAAGTGAAGTCCTCCTTGCTTGTTCTAACGACTCCACCATCCACAGAAGTTTGTGGGGCCCTCTGAAGAAATCTACTCCTGGCATTTCTTTTTTTGTTTTTTCAGTTGGCATTCAAAGAGTTAGGTATCTTTTTGTTTCCTGGTTTTTTGAGGTAGTGTTTCATTCTAGCCCAGGCTGACCTGGAATTCACTCTGTAGTCTCAGGCTGGCCTTGAACTCACAGGGATCCTCCTACCTCTGCCTCCGAGGGCTGTATCATTCATTCTCGAGTTTTCAAGTACCATTTGTGTTAGTTGATTCTAATCCTCCCTTTTCTCCCCAACCTCACGTCCCCAATTTTGCTTTGCCTCCAATATACTCCCCCTCCCCTTATAGATACACATACTTATAAATGATTCATAAGTGCTTACCAATAGTCAGCATCCCCAGCCATCAGGGAAATGCTGGAAGTACCATCTTAGCCCCGTCAGCATGGAGTTTCTTTTTTGAAAGTGGACTGGACTGGATGGTTCAAGGAGTGAGCATCGCTCACCCACAACACACACAGTGAGCTGGTGTCTGGCCAGATGTGGACTCCAAGGACTACATAGGACTCCCTCTGCCTGCCCATCTCTTTTTCCTTCTCCCCTTTCTCTCTTTCTCTCTCCTTCCTCTCCTCATCTCTCTCTTTTGCACACACACACACACACACACACACACACACACACACACTTCCCTTGAATCAAAAGTGATCATTGAAAGGATTTAAGAGGGTCCAGGGCACAGAGAAGAGAGCTACAGCAAACATGTTCCATTTTCGGGTATGCATGCACTTGGGAAGCAGGTGCAGGTCAGAGGAAGGCTTGGGGCCCCATGACTTCTGCTTGACTGTTTGCACTGCTGCTTCTTGAAGTGTGTGAGGTCTTCAGGCCAGTGGCATCAGCACCAACTGCACGTTGTGTCAGGAATTCAAGTATCCAGAGCTCCCACCAGACACATCATCTGGGACTCAGGGTGAGACTGAGGGTCTGCTTGATGAAGCCTCCTAGACAATCCTGACCCATGCTCAAGTTTAATACTGCTCTACACCAACAAGGCTCTCTTCCAAATCTATCCTACTTAGTCTATGGAGGAGAGCATCAGTTAGAGAGAAAAAAGTGTCATACTTCAGGGTAGAAGAGGGCTTTCCTGTAGGAACAATGTTGGCAAGTATTTTCCAAGAGGAATGTGGTAGTTGGAATGGATGTCCCCTAATAGATTAAAGGGTTTTATCCAAAGTTTGTCTCCAGTCTCTTGCCTGGAGGAAGGAGTCACTGTGGGCCATCCTAGGGTCCAACCCTAAGTTGTTACTGGGTTTGGATCTGGAATTCCAGCCTAAGTTATGCAGAGAACAGTCTGAGCTCTGCCTGGGTCCCAGCTGTTTGGCTAAGTGTGCTTGCTTTCGGAGAAGCTGGTGGTGTGTTTTCTCTCTGCTTGAATCTGTAAGCTTCAAATAAATCCTGTTTCTTCTATAAGCCGTGTCTGGTTTGGATGTTCATCCTAGCAGCATATAGCTGACAATGACGAGGAATAAATTAATAAAATCACCACCTATATAAAATTACCTGTGGCTGCTTTGATGTGGGTGTCATTTACTCCACGGATGGGAAACAGTAACAGCAATGTCTCTGACTGATCAAGTTTAAGACAATTCTAAAAGGTTATCACTTGGGAATAATGTCCTAAACTCACCAATAAAGATAAAGTCCAGTGAGATTCTGATAATAATCTATCATTGCCCCCCTCAGCAACAACACACAAGGGGGGGGGAGGAACATGGCTGCCTCTTGTGCTATCCATAACCTCCTACCCCATGGAACAATCCATTATGCCCACCAAGGATACCCACTGGATTGGGGACAGGGAGGAGGGACTCAGGAATACCAACGTAATATTTGCTAATAAAATGTATCTAATTTTGGACACTAAAAGTATCAACTAAAATATTTTTTTAATTTATTTGAGACAGAAAAAGGCAGACAGGGGAGGGAGAAGCTGATGGGGTGTCAGGGGCTTCTGCTTTGCAAACAAACTCCAACCAGACACATGTACAACTTTGTGCATCTGGTCTTATGTAGATACTGGGGAATTGAACACAGTTGCATCAGGCTTAGCAAAAAAGTGTCTTTAACTGTTCCAGCCCAAGATATTCTTCTAACAAGGCTGGTTTTGCTGTCCTGGGTGACGCAGCAAGGTGGGGAGGATTTTAACCCTTTAACATACAATCAGGCCCCCTGCACACCACGTCCTAAGCCATTGACATAACTCTGCCTCTTTATCAAGGTAATGTAGCAACAATTAAACAAAATAAAACTGTCTGGACTCCCTATCAGGTCCTGGAACAGTTGATCTGGTTGGAGGTGAATATTGTAAGATTAAGCAAGTTTGCCTGCAGAAGATATTACACGTGGAAGTTCGTGGCACTTGTGTCTGCCATCAGCTGGTTTTATAACCCTGGATACTCTCTGGGTCTGTTTCCTGACCCCTAAAATTGAGAGATTGGACAAGAGCATCTGTGAGATTCCTTGAAAATCTGTGATCTGATCCATCTCAGAGTCCTTGAGTCTCCTAGAGAAAAATCAATCTTTTTGGGTGAGAGATGGGCATTGTGGCTGGCCCGAGTATACAAACTCACCACTCATACGTGTAATATCTAATTAGGCCCTGTTGAGCCTTATAAATATTTATAATAAGTAGGCTCACAAGTGATCACGGTTCCAATGTCATCTTAGCGTGGCTTTCCAACAGTAACTGTTAGAAAGTTTACTCACAAGGTCGTGATCACACAAGTTGCTTTGGCCACAATCCAGCCACTGTAGTGCCACACATCAGAACAGGGCGACAGCAACCAAGGCAGAGGTTAGGTTTATTTCTGGGGCAACCCAGCCAAATCTATCTCCCATGCTTTAGGGGGAAGGGCTTGGTAGGTGTCCTGCTGAGCTCTTCCCTTCGGGTGTCCTCACAATGGCCTACAGGTGCTAATCAACACACCTGCAACATCTTGTCAACACACACACACACCAACCATTTTAATAACTTCCAGCTGACATGATCCTAGGCCCTGGGAGAATGTTGCCCCCTTAACATCTGGGAGGAATCTCAGCTTTAATGGCAGGTCCAATAGCCTCCCCTTCAGGAAACTGCCAGGTACTTAATGGAAATTCTTGGGAGGCTCTGGTCTTTGCCAGAGTTCAACACTGACTTCTTAAATCTTGGTGACCAAAATCCAGGTTTTTGGTTATGTTCTATGCAAGTTCCCCAACAATAACTCGCACTCATCATGTGCAACTCAGCAAGGAACACAAATACCCTTACGTGGGATATCAGCCAGAAGGCTGAAAGGGAGAGAGAGTGTGTGCCAAAACTATCCCATGCCCCGTGCAATTCAGGATGAATAGCTAGAAAATTTTCAGATCCTTTGTTGGGCTCAGGAGACAAACCCTTAAATATTCTGTCTCATTTCTGTTTGCCTGGGGTTAGTGACTGTAGAGAAATAGAACTCACTATTAATGTTCATGTGTGTACTTCTTGGGAGAATGTGTTCAGTGTCTCCTCCCTAGATTCTGGTGGTTTGCTGGCATCCCTTGGCATATGGGAACATTACCCCAATCTCTGCTTCCATGCCATTCTTTTTTGTTGCATCTATGTCCAAATCTCCTTTTAATGTAGGTAAGGACACTGTGATCCTATTGCACAGGAGCCCAGCCCAATGACCTAACTTTAACTTAATCATCTCCCCGCAAGACCCTGTCTCCAAATAAAGAACCAGTCTAAGGAAATGGGAGTTAGGGATCTGGGGACCCAACCCAACCCAAGCATCACCATTTCATATCATCATGGGTATAATGAAGTGTCTTGTTGCAGAGTGCTGTTCTTGGGCAGGACACCACAGCTGGCCCTGGAACTTTGGGCAGTTGTCATTTCCAAAAGGGACTTGCGTATGACCAGGCCCATTGACTTTTCTCATGGAGGGAGGGGGAGGGAATCATGATGCCCTGCTTCTTTTGAAGTATGTATGAACCACTAATCCATGTTGGTGGGGGGGAGAAGCTCGCAAAGCACCACCCATCCTCAAGGATAGGTAACAGTTGGAGAGAGAGAGAGAGAGAGAGAGAGAGAGAGAGAGAGAGAGAGAGAGAGAGAGAGAGAGAGAGAGAGAGAATTTTTATTCAGTGGTGTAGCTGCCCATAAGTTGCTCTTACTCCATAAGGGACCACCATTAAACTCATTGGTTCACTGAGCTGTGTGGATGGAATTGTTTCTCTGTTTCTGTCTGTGTCCTAGCTGGGGTGAGTAGACATTTGTTCATGTCTCTTCAGAAAAGAAGTTTACACACCTTTGCTCAACCTGGGTTGTTTTTGGCTAGAATTCTCTTTTACTTAGGTCGGGATGAGTTGAGTTTTCAGAGAGCTTGTGAAACCTCTCTCCCCTCAGCTCTTCTGCAATATGGCTTCATCACCCTCCTGAAAGGAGGAGTCTAACATGTCCCCTCAGTCAAGCCCAGCAGAGTGCAGCACAGAGAGAAGTCAGCACTCCTAAGAAGCCTCGCAGCTCTAGCTTGCATTTCGTGGTGGCGTGGCTTAGTCTAGAAATATCCTCTTTTGGATGATGTATGTTTGTGAAGATACTGGAAGTCCCAATGGATGCTCCTTTTAAAAAATTTGTGTGTTTTTATTAGCATACAAATAATTTGGTTTCATTATTTAAAAATAAATGATTTTATTTTTCTTTCCCTCCTTCCTTCTCCCCCTGGCCCCCTACTCCCTCATGGTAGCCTTTCTGCTTTCCTAATCATGTCTCCTTGTTTTCTCCCTCCACCTCCACCTCTTGTTCAGTCTGTACTTACGCTCACACCCCCTTATTTACTTACCTACAGGCATTAAAAGTTAGGAACCGCATGTGAGAGAAAACATGCAAGTTTTGTCTCTCCAGGTCTGGGCTAACTAATAGCATAATCTTTCCCAATTATATCCATCTTCCTGGCATTTTTGGTTTTATATACTGTGGGATAGAGCACCATTGTGTATATGTATCATATTTTCCATTATCCTCATCATTCAGTCATCAACTATGACTGATGGACATATAGGTTGATTGCATTTCCCAACTAAGTGAACAGGGTGTGCAAGAGTCTCTGTGGTGGGAGACTAAGTCCCTTAAGTCCATGTCCAGGAGTCCAGGAGCCCAGAAGTGGTATAGCTGGAGACCCCAGGCCCCTCAGCTGAGCTTTCAATGACAAGCAGTATCCTCTTCCAGCCATTGGAGGACGCTGTTTTGCATGTTCTGCCATGCTAAGCCTTTTGAGTGTAAAGTCAGCCATAAAGATTTAAACACCTATGAGAAATTTCTAAGGGAAACCTATGTGGTTGGGACCCATTTAGATCACAGGACCTCTAAGAGATAATATCACGTTTTTGTTTTCAACCTGACCCATAAAGGTTTGGGGTGGCTACCAAGAAATCAATGAAATTGTTGACTATGGTGACCAAGGAAGTCCTTGATTTCTTTAGCTCTGTCCCCTAACATTCTGTACACTTACAAAGCATGTTTATACATCTGCATTAATGAATGAATTAAAAAATGAACAAATTTGGAGCTGGGGAAATAGCATACTGGTTAAAGATGTTTGCTTGCAAAGCCTGCTGTCCCAGGTTCGATTCCCCAGTACTTTTGTAAAACAAGGTACACAAAATAGAGCATATGTCTGGAATTTGTGTGCAGCAGCAAGAGGCCCTGACATGCCCATACTCTCTCTAAATAAATAAATAAATAAATAAATAAATAAATAAATAAATAATTTATTTACATTTCTAGAAACTTTCCTTTTGCCAGATAACTCTCACTAAACTTTCAGTGAATATTTCTTGATATATATATATACATATATATATATATATATATATATATATATATATATATATGTGTGTGTGTGTGTGTGTGTGTGTGAAATAAATGATAAATAATCTTAGTGAAATGCACACAGGCCACTCCATGGCAGTATGCATTTTGACAGGATTACGTGAAATCTTATTAATATTTCTGTACAGATGTTACACTCCTGAGTGGAAATATTTAAGACCCCCCTAGATCCAGGAACAGAAATCAGTCCAGGAAGTGCCTCTAACATTTCTCAAAGACAAGAATGTAGATTGCCTCTCTCAGTTTTTAGATATTGGGATGTTTTAGGTAGAAATGACTGAGTTGTGTACTTAAAAAAAATCTTGCATTGGTATGTACTCACTGGAGATACTTATGGGATGCAGTGCTGGATTTTGATGTATATAAACACCTAGTAATAAATAAATCGAGGCAATTGCCACAGCGATCACCTCAAGCATTTATCCTTTCTTTTTGTTAGGAAAATATAAAATTCTCCCTTCTAGCTGCTTTGTTAGTGAACGCTGGTGAGTGAGGGCGTATTCCTGAGCTATACAACATTATCATGTATCCATCTTCTCTAACTGTATCATTGCACCTGTTAACCACCTCCCCTCTGTTCTCCCTTCTCTTCGTGCTCTCCAGACTCGACCCTCTTACACTTTTATGAGGCCATTTTTGCTTTTCCCATATGAAGAAGTCATGGGTACTTGTCTTTCTATGCCTGGTTTATTTCACCTGACCTGATGGCCTCTAGGCTGATCTATTTGCACACAAGATTGTATCTTTTTCTTTGTTGTGCTTGAATAGTATTCTATTGTGGGCCACATTTTTCCTTTATCTACTCATCCATTCTTGGACACATTGGTCAATTCCTTATCTTGACTACTGGGAACAGTGCTGTTGTATACGTACATGTACTAATATGTATATACCCTGAAGCAGGAATGCTAGAATATCTAATAGCTCTATTTTTAAATTTTTTTTTGAGGTAGGATCTTTATCTAGCCCAGGCTGACCTTGAATTTACTATGTAATCTCACAATGATTCTCCCACCTCTGCCTCCTGAGTGCTGGGATAAAGGGGTGTGTCACCACTTCCAGTCCATTTTTAATATTTTGAGTAACCTCCAGACTGTTTTCCACCAACAGTGTGCAAGAGTTCCCAGTTTCCACATCCTCATCCGTATTTACTTTAGTCTTTTTTTAACAGTTGTTCTGTGGGTGAGATGATCTCTTGCTATGGTCTCATTTGCATTTCCTGATGACTAGTGATTTTAGTATTTTCCTATACTTGTTGGGCAATTGCATATCATGTTTTTTGTTTGTTTGTGTTTAAGAAAAGTCTTTTCTGATCATTTTCCCATTGTTTTAAATTCCATTTTATTTTTGCTGTTGAACTGAATTTCTTGTATAATTCAGATATTAATTCCTTATTGGAGAAGCAGATTGTAAATAATGTCTTCCTAGAGGAGGGTTTGTCTCTTCACTGTTCTTTCTCTTGCTATATAGAGCTTTTCTTTAATTTGATTCAAGGACATTTAATTATCATGCAATTAATTAAAGACATAAGTAGAGGCTGGGGAGATCACTCAGTTAGTAAATCACTTGCCTCACAAACATGAAGATATATGTATCTGTTACTTACTCATTGTGGGGACAAAATTCCTGACCAGAAGCAGCTTCAGGAAGGAAAAGGTTTGTTTTCAGTTGACATTTTTGAGGGTAAATATCATGGTAGGGAAAGCAGGAGCAGGGAGCCAGGATGACATCATCATGTCCGCAGGGAGGAAGTGGAGAGAGCAAGGCAAGAGGGGCTTCCCCAGAAACACACTTCCTCCTGCAAGGCTCTACCATCTACAGATTCCAGGCCCTTCCCAAACAGCACCCACCACCAGGGATTAAGTATTCAAATGCATGAGTGGATAGGAGATGGTTTCTATCCAAACAGAACAACCTGGGTTCAGACAGACACCAGTGCCAGGCATGGCAAACTGCTCCTGTCGTCACAGTGCTCGGGAGGCAGAGATAGGCAGAGCCTGGGAGCTTGCTGGCCATCCACTCTTGCCTAACTCATGAGCTCCAGACCCATGAGAGACCCCGCCTCCCCATGTGGACAGCGGACAGTGTTCCTGAGAAGGATGTCACCCCTGGGAGATTGTCCTCTGGCTTCTATGCACGCTCACACACGTGCCCTCCTGCACACTGGAACCTCAAGCATGTTTGTGTGGCATATATAATTTATATTATATGTATATAATTTATTTAAAATGTGTTTTATGCAGCCACTAGATTAAATAAACATAGAAGAAACTGGGGAGGGAGGAATTCTGAGGTGCTCAGGTGGACTTAACTCCAAGATGCTATTTTGGTATATGTCCTAAGGAGGCAGAGATTTATGACGTGCATTTACAGAGGAAATCCTGATACAGGGTTTTAAAATTCCTAAGCTGTGGGGTGGGAGGAACTATTAAGTAATTTATATTTTAGATATAGGACATTAATCTCAGTTTAACAGCAGGCTTAGTGAAAGAGTGACCATTATTTTAGAAAGTGGGATTTAATTTATAACTTTCTTAACAGAAGGATTAAAAAGTGATATACAATCGTCGAATTATGTCTAGAACGGATAATTCAAAAAAAGTCGTCCATCCCCTTAGATCCAGAGTTATTCTGTTGATTATCATTTTGTTTCTTTCTCAGGAAGGGCGATTAACAAATGAATAGCACCTCTTCACAGGCCTGGGTAGAGGAGAGAAGGAGCCAGGGGAGGAGAGCGGAGAAAAATGGAAAGTCAGACCAAAAGAAAGGCAGACATGAGAGCTTTCACAGTTGTCAGCAATGGTATCAAAAGCAAAGCCCAGAGCTAGAATTTATAGATTTAAGTGAGCCTGCGGATGTACACGCCTTAGAACTCAGCTAGGGAACCCCACATGATGGCTTTAACTGAAGCCAGCTTTCTAACCCTCTATTAAGCCAGGAACTTAAATCAATCAAGCAATTGAACAACCAACAAGAAAATCAGATTACTTCATTTTTTTTTTGTTACATTTCATTGAGTACTGACAAAGTTCAGGACACTTGGCTAGGGGTTGAGAATCCAAACATGGGAAAAACATGTGTAACCTCTACCCTCCTAGACCTTCTGGTTAGATAGGGTACATATCAAACAAACACAAAAAAAGAAGATGAAGCTGGAACTGTGATGAGTTCTTTTTTTTAATTTTAAAATTTGGATCGACAATTTTCATACATAAAGACAGTGTAAATCAATAATAATCCCCTCTAGTACCCCCCCACCCATTCTCCTCCACTGAACTTCTTTCCAACAAGACCCTCGTGTAGTTTGATGGTTTCCTGGGCTCTCTTCCATCATCCCTGCAGAAATGTTGATGAGTTCTTATTTTTGTGTGGTGGTCTTGTGCAGGTAGTGACAGCCACTATGAGGTCATCATGTAACAGTCACTTCATTGTCCGGAAGATGGTGTCCCAAAGTGGTCCTCCCCATCCTCTGGCTCTAAGCTCTTGCTTCCTGCTCTTCTTCCGTGCTCCCTGAGCCTTGAAGAGGATGCTGTAAATGTCTCAATTAGTGCTGAGCACTCAAACCTCACTTATTCTTAGCACTTGGGTGAGATTTGAGTCTTCCCAGGGGTCACTACCATTTACAAAAAGCAGCCATTCTGACCAAAGGCGCAATTAGCGCTTATCAATGGAGATAAACAGAATATAAATATTCAGAGGTCAACTTGATGGGCACAACCCATTTACTCAGTCAACATTAGTAACTTTCCTTAGGGATTATGACCTTCAGAACCACGGGGTTTGGGGTAGATTTTTAGTATCAGGTACATAATTTCCATCATAAGTCAGTCTTAGATCCAGTTATAGATCAGTTGGTTACTTCTGTAACAGCCATGCCGTGATTGCACAAATGCATACTTCTGTGTAGAACACACAGTTAGGTAAGCCTGTTGGATTTTTTAAC
The DNA here is from genome assembly GCA_004024765.1 of Zapus hudsonius. Classification (NCBI taxonomy): domain Eukaryota; kingdom Metazoa; phylum Chordata; class Mammalia; order Rodentia; family Dipodidae; genus Zapus; species Zapus hudsonius. The sequence continues at coordinate 77,872 of PVHP010000151.1, forward strand.
CCAGGAGCCTGCAAAGGTTTTTCCAGCACCATGCCAACGAGAAAGGGTGTTGGTGGCTTCTAGCTTGATTTTTCGTTATTCTCATATTTGATACATGTGTTGTGTGATGAATTCTTAAAAGAAAGGTATGTGTATTTATGAAAACATATATCACAAAGATATTAAAAAGTCAAGGAATGACTTGTAGATGGCCGTGACATTGGCTTTGGAGATAGTTTGGGTAGGTGAAGGAAGGCTGTTTTAGACAGAAGACCAGATGTGTCAAGGCTTAGTGGATAGGCAGTCTGAAGGCAGGCCCATGTGGCTAAGTTCACCATACTCTGCCTTCTGGTGCTAACTCTTGCCTGACTATCATCTATCTATCTGGGGTTTTTATTAACAGGAGAAATTATTCCTCTAACTGGTATGTAGATGGTCTGCTTCCAAGCTCATTGGAAGAAAGAAAACCAGTAAGAATGATGTTACCACTGTGCCAGGAGAACAGTGGCAGAGACAGCTATGCACACTGTCTCTTGAAAGCAAGGGAGCTCATCTGTTTGGGCTACGTCTTGAGATGGGGAAAGTCGCAGTTCAATAAGAATAGGGAGCAGGGAATGTTTTATGGTGGAGGTTTCTGTGTTGACCTTAGAGATGAAGGTTACAGATTGCTCTCTATTCTTAGGTCACAGTGTGTTATTAGCATTACCCTTGGGCAAGGACTTTCTCTCATTTTGATCTGTATTGGTGTGTCTATATGTCTTTGATTATTTTTGCATTTCTTTTCTTTTCTTTTCTTTATTTGCAGAGAGAGAGAGAGAGAGAGAGAGAGAGAGAGAGAGAGAGAGAGAGAGAGAGAGAGAGAGAGAGAGAATATGGGCACATTAGGGTCTCTAGCCCCTGCCCAAGAACTCCAGATGCATGTGCCACTTTGTGCATATGGTTTTATGTGTGTCCTTATGTGAGCGACCTGGTCAGATAGATAGACTCAGATAGGAAGTCAGCCAGGGTCAGCCCACTATGATCTCACATCACAATTTCACCACACCCACCTCAGCACCTCCCTAGCCAAGCATTCTGCCCACCCAGATAAAAGTGGGTCTCTCCTAGGTCCAGATCAATAGGATGGTACCTTGGTGAGGGCCCTCCTCCAGCATGGTTTTAAACTCAAAAACCCATACCAAGACCCATGGTCTTTTTCCACCTGGGTCTGGAGACACATGCATCATACTCTGTGAGATGGTGATAAGATTATTTCTCTTCCCTCCCCCCAAGCCCTCCTCCCTGGCAACATTTGCCAGGTGGGGAGAGAACAGTTTTCATCATGGATTCTATTTTGTTATTCTCTTTAAAAGCATGTACCTTTTATCTCTTTTCCTTTTTCTGATGGTCTTTGTGGGTTCATCAGGCCACATGGCAGTGGGTCAGCCTTCTTTTCCTTTACCTCACTCTTCCCTTCCCTCTTATCCCAGCAGTGCTTAAATAAAGTGGGATGTTTGTTTAAAACCACTCCGTCTGGGTCAATTCTTTGGTGTACTTGAGATAAGAACACAACTTCCTCTGGCCCTATATCAGGGGGAGTTAAGACCCAACTCCCCTGGGCCCTGTATCATTTTCGAGGTCCAGCTTTGCAGGGAAGCATCTTAATAGCCAAGCCATCTTTACAGTCCCATTTATTTTATTTTTCATTTAACATTGGGACTCTTGATGTGTTTTCCTACGCATTTTAAAAATTATTTATAATTCTGTGCAGTGTTGTTTTCTCTATATATGTTTGTGTGTGTGTGTGTGTGTGTGTGTGTGTGTGTGTGTGTAATTTTTCTTTTGAGACAGAATCTCTCCCTAGGTTGTCCCAGCAGGCCTTGATCATGTGATCCTCTACCTCAGCCTTCTGAGTAGCTGAGATTACAGGCCTCTGAAACCAGGACAAGAATATTTCAATCCAAGACATTGAAATTTTTCACAAAGTTCACTATGCCTTGGCTTTCATGCTACCTCATAATAATTTTCACACAGCATTTAAGAAAGATGTATTCATGTTGCTATGCTATATATATCATATATCATGATATATATATATATATATATATATATATATATATATATATATATATATATGATAAATATATATCATGTTCCACTTTAGATTCTGCATAGTATGCCCAGGTAGGCACCTGTGTTAATCACCTTTCATGTCATTGATACAACAATACCTGACAGGAACAACTTAAAAGAGGAGGATTTGTTTTGGCTCACAGTTTGAGGGGATACATTCCATTATGGCAGAGACAGGCAGCAAGAGTTTGCTTACATCTAGGCAATTTTGGAAATAGGGTAATTGGGACCAGAAGCTAGACTGTGATATAACGTTAAGGTTCACTTTCCAGGGACCCACTTTCTCCAGATAGGCCCTACCTTCTGGTTCCATAATCTTCCAAAACAGTACCATCAGCTGGGGACCAAGTATTCAAATACATGAGCTATAGAGGATATTTTCCATCAGAGCCAAACCGTCACATTCTACCCATCTTTCAGCTGAGAGATGAGCCCTAGATTTCTTCCTTGTTCCATTAAACTCAGCTAGCATTCTTTAAAAAATTAGTTTTCATTATTTGCTAGGAGATAGCTTATAGAAAAAAAGAAAGAAAGAAAAAAAGAAAGAAGGAAAGAAGAAAGAGAGACAAAAGAAAGAAAGAAAGAAAGAAAGAAGGAAGGAAGGAAGGAAGGAAGGAAGGAAGGAAGGAAGGAAGGAAGGAAGGAAGGAAGGAAGGAAAGGATGTGCCAGAGCCTCCAGCCACTGCAAAAGAACTCCAGATACATGCATCACTTTGTGCATCTGGCTTTACACAGGTAGTGGGAAATCAAACCCTGGCCATCAGGTTTTGCAAGCAAGTACCTTAACCCTTCAACCATCTCCTCAGCCTGTGTATTCTTCTTTGTATCAATTAACATTTAGTCAGAGAAGCAGATCCAGCAAAAGGTCAACAAGAAAGGTTTTACTATTAGGATTTGAGTATGTGAAGTTTCTGTAGTTGGCTAAGTGGCCCAGATGTCAAATGTTTTATCCATGGCACAAAGAAGTCACCTTGGATAAATGATCTACAGACAACTGTTGCTTCTGTGTTGGGTCACAAGTCTGGAGTCAGCAGGGCAGGCAGTTGGGAAGAACTGGGATCAAATGGAATTCCCAGGAAGATTTCCACCTCCAACACTCACCTGCTATCTTCCAGCTTCTTGATGATTCAGTGAAGGGGAAGTTGGAGTCACTGTCATAGAACTAAACATACACCTGACCCAGACCTTGGGGAAGTTGAAAAAGGAGACTATTTATGTTACAGGACTAGCTTCCCTTGGGAGATGTGCATTGGGGTCACAAGACAGAAAATCCAGTAGCAGATCTGGCAGGAACCACAGGGGCTTCTGGGAACAAGGTGAGTCAGCTGCTTGGTGACAAAGAGCAGGAGCCACTCCAGGGACTGCAGATCTGCACTGACTTTCCCCTTCCCGTGGGGAACATCTTTTACTGGTTGTTCTGTCTTGTAGATGTCACATGAAATGTCCCAATGGTCCAGAGTAAATCAGAATGATACAGGGAATATTTGGGGGAGCAGTAGTTACGGCTCAGTTCCCAAGTCACAGTGTGAATGCAGTGTACCTCAATGTGATCAAGGCCCTGGTGGGAGCAGCAGGTTTCTGTAGATGTCTCCGAACCGTCCAGTGTGATGTGGACCGTGTCACTCTCCTCACAGGGACAGTGGTGACAGGCAGACTCTCAGGGCAGGGGAGAGAGTTCCTGGTTCATACTAGTATACAACTTCCCTACTTCTGTTGATCTAATAAATACTATTTTTATTTCAATTCAAATTCATTTTTTTCTGATTGCTTATAGGTTATCATTTTAGACTTGATAAGTATTAGATTTTTCACATTTTTGTATATTTTTCTTACTTTTTGTCTATTTTTCTACTGAGATATTTATCTTTTCAATATTGATCTCAGGGTCTTGTTTGTTTTTAGTTAGTGCTGAAGGTTGAATCCAGGGTCTTACACATATGTAGGCAAGCACTTGGCAAAGCCAAAATTATTTTAAGGAGATACTATGCTCTGAAAGGCATACATAAGGGCAAAAATAGCAAAATGTACCATTGAGGTACATCCTTAGCACCATAAAAATCTTTATGTATGCGGGGAATATATTGCTTTAGGTGTTAAAATTACTTTTCGTGCTGTCATTTTCAGCTACGTTTATCTATTGTATACTTTGTTAAATAGCAATTCTTAATTTCTATGTAATCACAATGTATCAATTTTCTATCTAAAAGATATCTGCTTGTAGGGCACTCACATTTTCTTTAATTATCGAGTCTATAGTTTGGACATATTTTTTATTGTATTAATATGGAAGGATGGAAGAAAAACACCCCAGGAGATATTAGATGATAAAACTATAGATTTTATTATGGAATTAAATAAAATTTAAATTATGTTGATTCCATTCTCAAATTCTTCTGAGTAGAGATAGCTGTGCTCTTTCCTATATGATCTGTATACCTTTTGTTGATTTTCTAGTGTTTCTTGCCAACACCTTCAAGATGATATTTACTCAAAGTGATGGGTGCAGCTGTGTCTGTCAAGATCCTAATTCAGAAGAGAAGACAGGTTTTCACCATTAAGTTAGTTTTAGCTGTATGTAGGATTTTGAAGACGACCTGTGTCAGACAAAGGAAGTAATCACATATTCCATATTGAGAGTTATAACCAGAAATGGAAGCTACATTTCATCAGATGCTTTACTGTATTTTCTGTTGATAATCATACTTCTCTCAGTGTATTGTCTTGTATTAATTCTCAAATATTGAACCAGCCTCGAATGTGATTAGTCTTGTTTTCACGTTAGCACCTTAATCTCATGTAACTCTGTATTTTCAAAACTTCTCATTGGGTTTTCTTTGTTGCTAAGCTGATCACAGAACCTACTGATTACATGGCCTGAGCATGTGTTCTGGTAAGTAGTGGAGATGAAGGGGTGCAGACAATGGGAGGTTTGGGTAGGAAGACTGGACAGGAGAGAAGGATAAAGGATTTATAGATTAGCAGTTCTGAACACTGGGTGACAGGGTGACTTTCTGTTACCCATGTCCTTCTGATGGCAGCCTCGGATTAACCTGCTGGACTGGGCATTTGCGTTTTATGGCTGGATTCTTGGGCAACTTTTATGAGTAATCATAGTGGTGATTATGATATAAAATATGGGTTTTAAATTTGCTTCCAAGGGACATGTAAGGTAGGAAACTTTCTGGCATAAAAAGGCATCAGTTACAATATAAAGTACAAAACTAATACAGTTATGAAGAAAATGTAAACATCTGTAAAATTATAGGAGACAATAGTAAGTGAAAAATGACAGATGGAGTTGACTTAAAAATAAGCATATATTAAGAATATATGCATACATACACACTCACACACATACACACACACACACACACACATATATATATATATATATATATATATATATATGTATATATATATATATATATATATGAGAGAGAGGAGAGAGAGAGAAAGGGAAAGAAAGCACAGAGGAGAGGAATAGAGAGGAGAGGGATTGAAAGGTTTTGATGGTTTTTGATTATATACACATGCCTGTAGAGTATACATACAGAAGTAGTGTTTAAATTAATGCATATTTATTTATGTATATGTATGAATACATGTAACTCTATATATACATTCACATACTTACATCTAACCATCTTTTTCTTTCAGCAAGAAAGAATACATATTCTTTTTGATCTAAATTGATCACTTACATAAACTGGACATGTCTTAGGTCCCAGAAGTCTTAAAATCCCTTTAAACATCATATTTCAATAAACTCAGGAATAAACACAGAAAGATATCCAACTCTGTCTCTCCACAGCACCAACACCATTTATCTTTAAATTAAAAAAGATTTCTAATAATTTCATAAGCATAAGGAAATTAAAATGGGGAAATTAAAAATGTTTAGAATAGAAAGAAAACAAATAGAGCTTCTAATATCTATGGGAACAAAGCCAAAATTATTCTTAGGGGAAATGTTATACTCTGGAAGGCATATGGAAGGGGAAAAATAGCAAATGAACTAGACTTTTGGAAAACTAGAAAAAACAAACAAACAATAAAACAAAAACAACCATAAAATAATTAAGAAGAAAACAATAAAAATAAGATTAGAAACTAAAGAAAGAAATCAGAATTGATCAATCTTCATGATCTGAGAAAACCTATGGCAAATAAAAGAAAGGAAAAAAATTCATAAGCTACACCAGAAACTACATGGAAAAATACATATTGCTACATTCTCAAAAAGAAACACCTTAAGCTTATGATGAATAAAAAAATTCCACCAATAAATTGGAGTGCCTAGATTCAATGAACAGCATTTTCAGAAAATGCATGCTATTAAAATTATTCCAAGGAAAAACAGAAAATATGGAGCCATAACGATCTTAAAAAATCTAAACTGTGCTTCATCTGACAAGGTTTTCACACCTATACTCTCCAAACACTGTCGGGAAAAGATTATTGGATGTGTTACTAACTGTTGCAGTCAGCTTTCTCTGTTGCTGTGCAGAAAGAACCCAAGCAAAAGTGGCTTGTGGATGAATGGGTTTATTAGGCTTATGGATTCAAGGGGAGACCTCATGATGGCAGGGAAAACGATGGGATGAGACATCACCACCACCATCGCACTGCAAACAGCAGCAGGAAGGTGTACCAAACACTGGCAAGGGGAAGCTGGCTTATAACCCCCATAAGACCACCCCCAACAACACAGCTCCAAGGAGGTTCTAATTCTGCCATCAGCTGGGGATCGAGCATTCAGAACACATTCATTTGTTTGTGGGGGACACCTGGATCAAACCATGACACTAACACTGCTAATTTTATCATAGAAATTATTCTATGATATAGATAAGATAGAAATTTGCTTAATCATTTTAATGAGACCAACATAAACATAATCCAAAAGTTATCAAATAGGATAACTACATAGTTAGTTCAAGACCAACTCAGGCTACATGATACCTTGCATTAAGAAAGAATTAAAAACAGACACAGTCTTTTTCCTTTTTGTCTTTAACCAATACTTAGGCACACGAGTCATGAGGCAGGCGAAAGGATGATCGTTGGAATCAAACAACCAGTATTTCAGTATAGATACCAGACCAGCCAACAATTACATTCATGAAGAAGAATGTAGCAGTTAAAAGAATGTACTGGATGTGTAACTAAGAATATGGAGAGGCCTATACATTTTTTTTGTGAAAAAAAGTGAGCTTCGGTTGTACATAGTTTCTGTGGGTGCATTTACACGTATATAAAATTGAAAAGATTAAGTAGCAGGTGTGAAAGCGATCATTGGGCTACTTGTTGTGATGAGTTAATATTGTGGAATTTTAAAGCCCAGGGCTAATACCTTTCAAAATCCTCAATATTAACTCAAGATTGTGATTTGGGGGTCTGAGGTAGGTTGAAGACTGTTTTTCAGACAAGATCCCAGGCACATAATACCATTGGCTCATGGTTCTAACAAGCGCCCAGGGCACACTGTAGGTTAGTGGCTCTGGAGCTCAGGGGTTTGCATCCTGAGCCATCAGGACCCAGAGCAGCATGGCTGGCTAGGATCAGACCAAAGGGGCCTTTAAAACGATTATTTTCCAATGCACCTCAGTTCTGCTTTCACATCGGAGCCACACTGGGAGCTTTTAAACCCTTCTACTGCGTTGGTCCCACCCTGTGGGATTCGGATTTAATTAGCTTGGAATGGAGCCTGAGCATTAGGCGGCTTTAAAGCTTGAATGTGTCCCTTGGATTGCAGGGCAGGCTGCTGGTTGGGACTTTTACCTCTTTGAAGAGAGAGATTTCTTATTATTTCTGGGCCCATCTCAGGATCCGGTACACTCGAGAACCCTTAATGTAAGTTGGTCAAGTAGATTAACTCCTTTACCTTGGCTCTGGTTCAGTATTCCTAAGATACTTCCACATCTTCAGGGTGGGCAAACATTTTTTTTTCAAAAGAAGGTGTTGTTGGAAATGACACATTTATGAGGTAACAAAGTCAGGGGTGAGCGGATCAGAGGGCTCTGAATTAGAAAGTAAGCCAACGCCAGTGATATAACTCAGAGTGGGTGGGAAGAGAGGCTCCACTAAGGATGTCAGCCCTTTCACAGGACTGCAAGAAAAAAAATGTTTAGTAGATTGTAGATATCATATATATACTAAATATATATTATATACAATATTGATGGCTCTTCCTACAACAGCAAATTTGAATTGAGCAATTGATTGTTCAATCTGTTCCCTTGTTTGAAACTATCTGATGTATTTGTGAGTAGGAAGTGAAGCTGATTGCAGGGACTGGGCGTGTTAGCAAAGAGGATTATTGGGAAGCTTGCACTGACTTCTTAAGAATTTGATTTTAAATACTAAGCTCTCAAGTGTTGCAAAGGTTAGGAAAATGTCAGAGAAGGATTTATCAATAAAAAAAGAAAGGGACAATGGCTCAGCAAGTTTCATGGTACCAGAAGAGGGGCCAGGGAAGTTGAAGAAGGAAATTTCCAGGGAGGTAGTTTCAGCTGTGTCCAGGGACTGGAGGTAGAGGTGTGCTGGATTTGGTGATCATAGCTCCTGACCACTTATTTTGCATTTTCAGTACCATGAGCTAGTTTTTAATCACAGCCACTATTAAAAATGAAATTATAAAATTTTACAATCATAATTTAATTTAGAACAAACTAGCAAATACTCAAGCCTCGTTACTTCATTACTTTGCCACATTCTGCTGTCACATAAATGAAGATGCCTTATGCATATAGTCCCTGCACGGTGGTAAAACTATGGTGTGGTTGTCTTTGCTGCCATGTCTTTTGTATTCTGGGTTCAGTTACGACACTGCGGAGTCATGAGAATTTGCAAGGTAAGAATTGATACATGGAGCTGGGGATTGTAAGCATGCACGAAGCCCTGGGTTCTGTCCGCAGCATCACATAAATGGGGTATGGGGGTGCAAGAACCCCAGGACTAGAGAGGTGGAGGTGGGGGGATAAGAAAGTCAAGGTCATCCTAGACCACATAACAATTTTGAGGTCAAAGTTTCTTTCCTCAAAAAAGAATTGATGTGTAATGCAAATGATTCATTGGTTTATTGATGGTCTGGTTGTAGAAAATAGATGAGAAAATGTTATTAAGTTGTATTGAATAAGTGTCAAATAAAATCCCATCAAATGTGTGTGGGTGGCGGGGATGTGGCTCAGTGGTACTTTTCTGCACACAGAGGCTCTGGGACCAACAACATGTGGTGTCTTTATTTGTTATATGATGCATAATTCAACAATAGCAACAACAACAATAACAAAAGATGAAATCCTCTTTTGGGATTTGAAAGTCCTGTGGGGATGTCAGCTCAGTCTGCTGTGCTGCCTCAGGTGGTATCTGGGGTCATAGGTCTCTGAATTACATCAAAGCTCTGGGTCAGGTCCACTTCAGAATCAGAATCTGGAGACGTTCGAACGCTAACATGGCACATGCTTGAATTCTTGTAATAAAGTCTCCAGTGGAGTTTGATGCAACGGCCTTGTAATCAAATGGTGAAACCAAGGAAGACTTTCACTAGACTGTACAAAGAAAGACTATAAATAGCTGAATGCCAGGTCAGGTCAGGTCAGGTCAGCTTTTATTACCCAATGAGTCCAGCTACAGTCAAGGACTCTCAACTGAGTAAGGCAGAAAAAAGCTGGGTTTGGGAAGCTGCCAGGGACTGTGGTTCTGCATCTAATAGCTGGACCCCCCCCCATAGACCTATAGACAGGACAAAAGTCGTAGGAGTGAGCTTGCTTTGGTTGACATGATGCGTGGTTTTTCCTGCTGGTTTACCAGGCCCTCCCTACAAATGCTGATCTTTGCAGTGGGCGATTTCTCCAGGGAACAAGTGAGCACACTTTCCCCCTTCACACCATTCACCAGTATTTTTGCCACCAGAGAAGGAAACTGGCCTGAGACCCTGAGAGAGACTGAACCTGGAGTCAGTGGGTGGCACAGGCTCACCCAGCACAGAAGGAAAGAGAGCACAGGTCACCATGGGACTGTGCTGTCACTGGTAGACTAGTTATAGAGGTGTGCTCAAGGCTTTGCAAAATGCTTAGTATGAGTCATAGGAATGACCACATTCACTTAAGAGCTGACTCTGTTGCTAAATCAAGATTTGTCTAGGAGTCTCATGGAATCAGAGATTTTAAAACGAAGCATTTAAGCTGGGCTTAGTGGCTCATGCCTGTAATATCATCTATTTGGAGGCTGAGGCAGGATTGCTGTGACTTCAAACCAGCCTAAGCTATATACTGAGTTCCAGGCCAACCTGGGACAGAGAGTGAGAACCTGCCTAAAAAGAAAACAAATGCCCCTTCCCCCTCAAAAAAAAAAAAAAACTAAGAAAAGCTTAAAAACTAAACTTTCTAGAAAATATATTGTGAGGTAACCCAAGATACAGAAAGACAAACATTATATGTGCTCTCTCCCATGTGGATCCTTGCTTAGAACAAACACTTCTATCTGTGTTATTGTTGGGGAGATTGTATGTGAATGCCAGGAAACTAACTAGAAAGGGTCCCGGGGGTTGGCAGGGGGGGGGGAGGACTCAAGGGAGCAGGGGAGAAAGGTAACAGATCTTAAGTGATATGTAAGTCACAGGTGACAGCAGGGAGATGGGACAGAGGAGAGGGAGGGTTACCCAAAACTAAGTACATGTATTAATGAAGAACAAAAATTAAAATAAGCTCCTTACAACAAAGAGAATGGTTACTTTGGCTCAAATACTAGTGAATCCTTTCTCTTTGTCATAGTATAAATATGAAAGTTATAAGAGACAGGCCAGGGAACAACTAATTAAAAAATATGTGTTGATGAGTTCTTTTGTCTCCACAGGTCATTACTAGATTCCTCCCATTCATGGGTTCAAAAAGCAATCATTTCAACAGTGTATGAATCCTTCAGATATGACCACGGACAACCAAACATGCTTTTTCAATGATAAAAACGACTCACATTTCAACAAAAGAAATCCAATTCAGGGGATGTATGTGGCGTAGAAGGAAACCATATCCTTGGTGATAAATATTTTTACTGCATCTGTATTATCTTGCACGTGGATGAGGATTTTAAATTCTGCCTCAAAGTGTTTGTTTTAACATCAAAGAATGGATTTTCCTGACATTTTTAAGAAGAATGAATACAATGGAGAGACACTTATTTGCTATGAGAAGCCAAGAACCCCAGAAAGCACCTCACTTTGAGAAGTGTAGACTTTCTGAGTTGTACTTCAAGATGGACACGAGGTACTATTTAGACAGATGACTACCCACCACATCACTGCAGGTCACAGTTATGGTAGACAAGGGCTCCAAGGGACTCTGTAGCTGTTAAGTTCTGACACTTATTTCTTTCCTTTTCACATGATCCAGGATGTTCAAAGAAGCTGGAGGTGTGTCTGCTGCTGCCTTTGGCCTTTTTTGTAGAGTTACAGTTTTGTGTGTTTTGCTGCTTTATGTTTTTTCCTATTTGTTTTGAGATCAGGTCTCACTTTACAGCTGAGGCTAGCCTTGAACTCACTGTGTAGCTCAGGCTGACCTCACACTCTAGATACCTCTGCCCCTTGAGAGCTGACATTACAGGAATGTGCCATTCTATCTGGCTCCATATTATTATTATTATTATTATTATTATTATTATTATTATTAGTTTTTATGAGGTAGGGTCTTGCTCTAGCTCAGGCTTAAATTATTCTTTAACCTGATAATATTCAACATTAATTCAAGACCCCAGAATAAGAGTTACATGGAAATAATTGATAATACTCAGTCTTTGGCATAAAATTATATGCATATCTGCTACCAAAGAAGTGGTGATATTCATTTAATAAGACTAATTAACTTGTGTGCGTCTACACTGCCCTTAGACCTTGCTAGAAGAGCTGCCGAAATGAAGATATTGGAAATCTTCCAATATTGTCACTTTCTGCTGGGAGAGGTCACCTGATCTCAGTGACACTGTAGATATTGGACTGTTCAGCAAATCTACCATGTTTCTCATTATGTTTTATTAAATTCAATTGCACTAGAGACTCTAGTCTTCCTGATAAAATAGAATGCTTCAGATCTTGGTGTAAGTTGCCTTCAAATTCAGCATTAGTTTTCTTTCATTTCTCAGTAGGCCATTTTGGATGATTTAGATTCCAACATTTCAGGAAGTGACACTATTCTGCTACATACTGGTAATCCTACCATTTGAGAGGCCGAGGCAGGTGGATGGTAAGTTCAAAGCCACCTTGGGATACAGAGTTAAATCATATTTCCAAAAACTATCTAACCAATCAACTAGCAACTAATAAGTGAGCCAGATAATACGTGAAAAGTAAAAAGCAGTGTTAAGGCTGTGATACCACCATTGAGGCCCCCCCAGTGAGAGGCGGTGAGGGTGCCATGACCCTCACACTCACAGCAAGCTGGCAAGCCTTCCCTGTGGTTCAGATCTACTCCTCATGCCCACCGCCCTCTTTGCCAAGTCTCCCTAATAACAGAAAAACAATGGAGGCACGGGAAAGACTTGGCACGTATACGTCTAAAAGCCTGGAGACAGATGTATGCCAGTGACTGACTGGGCGCTTCCCTCATCTCTTTGCTCAGAGGCAAAATGTCTGGGTTTTTAACACATCTGTCTTTTTCTGAGCACCTGTTATGTGCCAGATGTTAATCATAGAGTTCATAGACCCACCAAGCTCTCTCTCTCTCTCTCTCTCTCTCTCTCTCTCTCTCTCTCTCTCTCTCTCTCTCTCTCTCTCACACACACACACACACACACACACACACACACACACACACACACAGGGTGCTGAGCTGGAGATGTAAGACTATCAAAGCTGCTCCCTTGCACATATTCCTCCGGGATAAGGCCTGACTTGTCATCCTCCCCCTTCATTCACTCCCAGGTTTTTCTATACCATGAGGAGAAGGACTGGATCCTTCCCTAATGTCTGATCAATCTGATCAATATCAAAACAAGTGCTTTCCAAGGATCTTTGAGGAGTGGCTCCTTTGCTGGTTAAGTCTACCTGCATGTGACTCTGGGGACCACCTGTGTGGCCCTCTTCATCTCAGAACATTCCAGTTTGCCACTAAACTTTGGGATTACCCCAGGTGGTCTGTCTTCAGGTTGGTCTGGCATAGTCCTTCTTAGAAATTGAACCAGACCTAAAATTCTGAAACTGAGCTCATAGGAGCTAGATAATTAATACCTATGATAGGATCACATTGCTTCTTGGCCTTTTGGCTAAGATCAAGTTTAGTATCTGTTCTTATTAGTTCAAAATATTTTATGTGAAACAATATTCTAAAAACCTTAATTTCAAATCCATCTGCTAGTGTTCTTTTGATTTGTTAACCACAGCACCCAGGATGTGGAGTAAAATATAGGAAAATTATAGATTTTAGTTTTCTCCTGCTCTGAGCCTTAATAAAGAAAGGATAACTTCACATTACTCTGGCATGAAAAAAATTCCATGTTAATTCATAACTTTGCAAATTACGAAACTATATGCAATAAACAGGGAGACTGAGAAAATTAGAAATGGATCAATAAAATACAAGTGTTAGAGTAATAAGTAGGTGAAATTTTACGGTATTTTTTACAACTAGGAAAATATTTATCTAATAATTTTCTATGATATAGGTAATTACTTTCTAATGTGCTATGTGAATTATGCTTTATGTAACCAGGTGTTATTAAGTAGGAACAAAATATTAAGAAAGCTTGTGATATAAGGAATTTATAGTTCAGAATAGTGACTTTTTTTGACCTAGGAGCCAGCTGTTTAAAATCGCATATGTGAGGGTTGGAGAGATGGCCCGGTGGTTGACTATTTCCTATGAAAGCATGAGAACCCAAGGGGGCCTGACACTTCTGGGTGTGGTCACTCACTTGTGAGACCCAGGCCTGGAGAGTGTGGGGTCTGGACCCTCGGGGGCTCAGGAATAAGAGACTCCTCTGGAGGAAAAACGAGCAGCTGAGGGATGGAGGGGACAGCTGACATTTTTCTCTGGCTTCTGAGGCATGGGCACAGGGTGCTACATGGGCACATACTTGTGCAGACACCACACACAACACATACTATGCACATGCCAAAATTAGCATATGCCAGGCTGAGGAGATAGCTCAGTGCCTCATGAGCCTGAGAACCAGAGTGCTATCCTCAGAAACGAGATCCAAAAGGCAGATGTGCTGGTGCATGGCGGTAATCCCAGTGCTGGAGGGGTGGAGACAAGAGGATCCCTGAAGTTCGCTGGCTGGCTCCAGACCAATGAGAAACCCTGTCTCAGGAAGGGAAAGAAAGGGGGAGATGTTCCTGGGATGATGCCCTAGGTTGCCCTCTGGCCTCTACACACAAATGTGCACACTCACACAAACACACTTGTGCATGCACACAGACACACATGCATAAAAATACAATACGCTTCCGTCTATTAAATATCATCAAAAACTCTAAGTGGGGGTTATTGGTAAATCTCAGATCTTGATTCGTCAATGTTGGTGTGTTCATGATTTATCATAGTGAAGAAAGTTGGATCACATTTTGGAGTTTTGTGATAGATTTTAAAGCCAAAAAGAAAGCTCAGGAAATAAAGCAATGCTATCTTTTTTTACACTTAAGATTTTTAAAAGGAGTTTAAGTGCCTGTAAAAATCACAGTTGCTTTTTGACCAGCAGTAATGTTTTCGGCAGACATGGAAAGGGGAAGCCTCTATACCTTTGTATATTTAGTTCCTAACAAAGGATGATTGTGAGTGAACGAGGAAAACATTGACCCCCATTTGCCCTCAGACAGAACCTGTGATCATGGTGTGCCAGCTCTCCTGGTGAAAACCAACAAACACAATTAATTATCTCTGCTTTCTCAGACATCTGGACTTCTGGTACCCAGAACCAAAACATCTGCACATTGATTTGAGTTCTCTCCCTGTTTTCCAAGTTTTGATATTGTGTCAGAATAATAATAGCTATGGAGTACTTCCTAGGTAGCAGAGCCAGGCTAATGACTTTACCTGCATCAGCTTGCTTAACCCTCACTAGATCACACGAGTCCTGAGCTACCAAGGATTCCTTCTGCAGATAAGAGCTGGGCAGCCTGGAGGGAAGTGTGGAGTTGGGATTCAAACCCCCATCTGCTGAATATGAACTCTGAGCTGCTGACTTTATCTCTTTTTGCCAAAATAACCACAGAGGGTCAGGATGGTCAATGGCATCTATTCCATCTGACACAGCATGATTGAATGAGCGTATGATATTGAAGTTAATAATATTGCCCAATCCCCTACCATTGTTAGCTAACCAGGGAGGAAGTGTCCTCTTGAATGGGGCCTAGATGTGTCCCAATTGACGTGATAATTGGGAGTACCAAGCAGTCCACTTTGCGTATTAACTAAAAAAGCTATAAAGACCTGTGTCTGCCTTTTTTTAGGTAAGATATATTTGACAGTGAGCTGGTGGCCATAGTTGTTCATCTGTAATTCCAGGTCTCAGGATCTATGTTTGAGGCCAGCCTGAGCTCCAAAGCAAGACCTTATTTCAAAATAGTCAAAAAAAAAAAAAAAAGACACACAAAAAGGAGTTTATGTAACAAAACAGAGCCTGCTGTGCTGTGGTGGCGCACACCTTTAATCCCAGAACTTGGGAGACAAGGATAGGAGGATGGCCAAGAGTTTGAGGCCACCCTGAGACGACCTAGTCTGGGCTAGAGTGAGCCCCTACCTTGAAAAACCAAAGAATAATAATATTAATAAACACATTTATTAAATAGGACTTGAGTCCTAGCTCAGTTCTTACTAGTTTATAGCTCTAGCTGCTTAACCTTGTGAAAATTACAGTATCTATTATACCTAGCTAAGAGTGTGGCCTCAAAGAATGGCAGTTTTTACTGTCCTAACCTGAGTGTCTGTCATAACTTAGCTAGCAGGTGGCAGGACTGGAGTTCCTCATCCGCCCTAGGCTTACTTCTGCCAGCGATGACCACTAGGGATCACTGAATCCTCCTGCAAAATCATGACTCTCCTTTGGCCCCAAGGTGTTTCCCTTCCTCTCCTGCCACTGCCCCCTGCTGGCGGTGGAGGGACAGACAAGGTGACAGAGGTGAAATTGAAGCTGTCTTCTTTCTGCTTCCCTTTCTCACACTTCACTCTGCTGGATCTTTGGGTTTCTTTAAATATTAGAGCTGACTAGGCTCCTATAAAAGGATATGAGGACGCAAATATGCACAAATATGATCATTGCTTCTTCAGTACTGTAAAATTTTACGATTATGCAGGAACTCAATGTGAAAACAAAAAATCCATGATGAAATTCCTCTGGATAAATAATTAGTGATGCCTTTGAGAAAAATCGTGGGGGC
This sequence comes from Zapus hudsonius, assembly GCA_004024765.1. Lineage (NCBI taxonomy): Eukaryota > Metazoa > Chordata > Mammalia > Rodentia > Dipodidae > Zapus > Zapus hudsonius. The sequence goes on from PVHP010000151.1 coordinate 94,331, forward strand.
AGAGCGTTTCTGACTTTTCAGCACAGACAGATGGTTTACGCATCTTCAGCATTCGGGGCCTTCTGAGGAGCGTTATATAATCTCAGTGCAGTCAGCAAACGAAATAAGAAATTCCTCGTTTGGCAGATGGAGCTCGCCTATCGAGTTCATAAACTTTAAGACGGCTCCCCAGCCCAACTTCAGAGACAACCTGCTCCAAGTCAGTTCCCATTTGCACTTAATTAGGGAGTGTGTTCCGGAGGTCAGTGAAAACAGCCAAGCGAGCTTTCATAATAACTTTCCTCACAATAAAATTATTTGGGAGGCAGCTATCCAACTTTTTCTGGAATGAGGGCAAGAAAAATGAGGACACAGAGTGAAGTTATTGGATACCTTATCTGGAACTGCCCATAACGCTGTCTGGGATCCAAAGAACACACAGTACCTTCTGGATCAGGGGAAAGGAGCCAAGTGCTTTTAGAGTCTCAAAGATTTTCTTAACTGTGCAATTTTGCTTTATTGCTAACAACTAAATGAAGTGGTTCAGAGGATGCCAAGGGCTGGAGAGAACAAATTTCTCATGGTTGTAATCATGTCATTCTATGGAAGACAGACAGCGAGGATCTGGGTTAACCCAACAGCGAATCTAAGGTTTCCAGAAAGTGGATGGTTGTTCAGACAAGTCCAGACTTCGCTTATTGGCCAATGTACATATGCGCTTGGCTTTCCGGAAGACAACACAATGAGCTTCAAATACATTGTTCGTCACTGAAGTGCAATATTTTCCTTGACTTAAGACACTAGAGAATTAAAGAAACAAATTCTAGGTCATCATTCCTGAGCAAATCAGAGAGAGGATTTCCTTAATAGAGCAAGAAATCAAATTCTCATGAGCTAAATTCATTGAAGGGATTTTATTTATTTGTTAAAAATGTTGTAGCTACATCTAAATTCGGTTTTGACACGTTGAAAAGATCTTCAGCCACTTATATAAGACTTATTTAACCTTTCTTTCTTGCACACACACACACACACACACACACACACACACACACACACACACACACACACACACACACACACAGGACCTGAGGTCGGATCGGTTACATTCTATGGTGTATGTTTAGTGATAAATTGTTCTGTGATGAACTCTTGAGGTTTCTAAGCCGAGTTTTCCTCACAGGCAGTTCATATGTCAAGTTGCTGCACATATGACTGAAGGGAAGCCATGACTGATGCACCATGACCAAGGAGCACGCTATTTCTCTTTAGTCTCTTCATTTGGTAGTGATGATAACAGGGAATCTGTCATACTTGGTTGCCAGCCGTTGGCAGATCATTCAGATTATGGCCTTTGCAAGTTACCTGCATATCAATCATGGCAAATTCAGTTCAGCTGGTATTTTGAACGTCAGTAGAAGTTACCTGACGTTATATATTAACTCCGTGAGGCTTCGCTATTTCGGGCTGCTGATGTGGAGCGCATTTTGTGTGATGGGCAGTGGCTAAGTCATCTCCAGAGGTTTCTGCTTCTGACATCGATGGCTTTGTGTGCAGTTGTCCCCTGTTATTCATGCGGGTTTGGTTCCAAGACACACTGGCCCTTCTAAAGATCATTGGGTGCTCGAGTTCATTATATAAATGTCCTAGTGTTTGCCTAGAACCTAGGAGACTTCTGCATACTACATGTCCTGGCTGGATGACTTTTCTATGTTTTGTGTGTGTAGGAATGTATGAATGTGTGTCCAGGCATGTAAGCTCTTGTGTGTGTTGGCATGCAGAGGCCAGAGGTGGACTTGTGGGTTCCTCCCTGGTCGCTCTCTACTTCATCTTACTGAGGAAATGTCTCTCAGTTGAACCCAGAGCTGATAATTTGGCTAGTCCAGTCAATCAGCTTGCCCCAGGATTCCTGCCACGACCTCCCGAGTGTTGGTGTTATAGGTGTACAGACTGCCATGTCCAACTGGAATTTATGTGGACATTTCCAATTCCAGGCCCACATATATGTGACAAGCAGGGTTTTTTTTTTTTGTTGTTGTTGTTGTTTTGGTTTGTTTTTCCCCTGAACCATGTCCCTAGCACTGAGATTTCTTTTAATACTGTATCTGTTACTTTCTTGTTCCAAAGTACTCAACCAGAAGCAACTTATGGAAGTTGTGATAGTTTGAAGGGCTGTCCCCCAATAGATTCAAGAGTTTATTAAAGCTTATGATTTGTCTCCAGCCTCCTAGCTGGAAGAGGTGTCACTTTGGGCTGGCCTCTTGGGCTCCAGCCCTAAGGAGTTTCTGGGGTGGGTCTGGAATTATAGCAATAGATATGCAAAGAGCAGTCTGGGGTCTGCAGAGCTTACTGTTTGCTGGTATTTGTGTGGTGCTGGTGATGGTTTCTCTCTCTGCTTGAACTTGTGAAAGGAGGCCAGCCTCTTTTACCATTATGGCACTTCCTCTGGATCTATAACTTCAATAAATTCTTTCCTCCCCAAATCTGCCTGGTTTGGAGAGTCAGAAGGAATGGGGTTTATTTCAATGTACAGTTCCAGAGGGTAGATTAGATTCCATCATGGTGGGGGAAACATGGCAGGCATAAGAAGCTGACTCACATCATCACATCAGCCAGGAAGAAGTGGAGAGTGGTAAATATCTAATGTTCAGCTAGAACTTTTTTATAGAATCCAGGAACCCAACCCCTGGAATGGTGGGTCACTTCACCTCCACTAACCTAATCTCGAAAATCCTTTACAGAACTCACAAGAGATTTTGTTTCCAAGGTGATTCTAAATCCTGCCAAATTGACAACCAGAGATCAACCTCACAAATACCTAAATCAGGTTTTGTTTTGAGAGAGCACCTCACTCTGTAGCCCAGACTGCCCCAAACTCAAGGCAATCTTCCTGTCTCAGCCTGTCAAGTGCTGGGACTTCAGGAGTGAGCTGCCATTGCTTAAAGCCATGTGAAGCTATGCAAATGGTCACCTTACTGTGTTGTTTGGGGAAGTCTGTACATGTCCATTACAGATTCGTTTCTTTTCAGGTGTTTTCAACCCACACTTGTGGTTGAATCTGAGGCAGTAAACTGAGCAGGTAGAGGGCCACCTGTCATTCCGTCCTCCACATTGTGGTTAAACTTATTAAGTCACTTCTGATGAACAAAATGTGGAAAATGATGGCACATCCCTGTGAAAATTAGGTCACAAGGACTATGGCTTCCATCTTGGGTGTCTGTCTCATATCTCTTTTTCAACAACCAGTGAGCCCTTGAGACATGCCACCAGCCTAGAAGCAGATGCTTCCCCTGTCTGACTTTGAAGTGAATTTAGCCTCAGAAGATGCCTTCACAGCCCAGGGAGGAGGATATCCAGCTGACTGGGGATGGGGAAGGGGGGCAACGGGGAATTGGGGATAACAACTCATGGTTGGCCCACTAAACAATGTAACTCATTATGGACAATAAAGAAAAAAAAAAGAGTGTTGGACCATAGACACTAATAGGATATTTTTACAAATGCATTTTTTAAAAAAAATTAGTCTATGGGTGAAGATAATTTTAATAATTGTACACATATTTTATAGTGTATTAAAGGAAATGCAATCAATTTTAACTCCATTTACATGACAAAGTAGGTTAACATGAAGAATGTATTGAATAAATAATAGTACTCAGCAAAAAAAAAGAAGAAGACGCCTTCAGAGCAACTTAGTGAGATGTCCAGAGCCAGGATACATCCAGATAAGTCAGGCTCAAATTCCCAACAGAAATTGTGAGATTATCATTTTTTTATGTGAAATACTGGGGTGACTTGTTACACAGCAGTTGATAAGTCGTACACATTTCTACCTCTGTTGGTGGTTAAATAATCACAGAGTAACTATGAGACTTCAGTAATTAAATACACTGAACCACTTTCTTTGGCAGGAATTGTAAGCCAGACTTATCTCCAAAAAAGGGGGTTATTGGATTCTGCAGTTAATAAACATGCATATCATGTACATGTCGTGAAAGTGTCACATTTTACTTGAAATTTGAGTCACCATCCAAATCATAGAATGAATAGGAAATATTTTTGAGCAAAGGATAGAAAGAAAAATATTTTAAGGATTTTATTGACGTTTGATGATTTTTCTAAATATATCAATAAATATATTTGCATACCTATGTGTGCAGTTTGTATATGCATATTCATATATGTATGGTCCTATGTGTGTATATGTGCACGAGTGTAGAGACGGAGGTCAGAGGTTGACATTATGAGTCTTCCTCAACCACCCTCACATTCTTTATGAAACAAGGCCTCTCACTGAATCTGGAGCTCAATGGTTTGGTTAGATGAGCTAGCCAGCTTGACCCTTGCCAGCGGCTGGCTTCCAGGCAGACAGCACCATGGTCAGTTTAGATGGTTACTGGATGTATGAACTCAGGTTCATCTGCTAGCACACAACCTCTTTACTGAGTCATTTCTTCAGCCTCTGAATTTATACACTTTTCCAGAGCATTTACCCATTCTGTATTTATCCATTGGATTTTCTTAGCTCACTGTAATTACATAAAGACCCAACAAGAAGGGAAGCTGGACTTGTGATTTTTCTCTACTCATCAAAGTAGTAACAGCTCAGCCTTAAATAGCTTGTTGTGGAACAGAATAACTCAGGGAGTTCTTTTCTTCCCAGAACAGATCTTTTTTTCTCTTTAGAAAATATAACAATAAATGTCTCAGGGTCAGAAGGATGCCGGTGAGCTGAGCTGAGCGCCCACAAAGCCTGTTGCAGCCTCTATAAACAATGCTGTTTGTCCTTCTTCCTTTTCCCTCCCCGCCCTGCAGCTCTTTCTAAAATTGTTTTCGACCTTTGGGGGACTTCCATATTAAGATGGAGGGAAGTTGGTCCATTATTTATTCTTTCTTCAGAGCACTCAGCATCCCAGGCATCTCTGAGTCCCCCCTTCTCTCCTCTTGCATCTATGGCCTGCATCTTCCCTGATCTGCCCACCTCCACCTTCCTGCTTGCCAACAAGTGAACAGGAGCCATGGAGAATGAAGAAAGGACAGGAAAAGAAGGAGACATCACTCACAAGATTTCTGCCAGCTCTGAAGTGAGTCAGTCTCAACCTCCAAGCTCTGCTAGCTCATTCCGGGAATCTGCTAGGTTTTAGGACCTTCTGAATCCCAGGGGTGTCAAAATACCAGACAAGTGTCCTTCCCACAATGGTATGCTAAGAGGTTTAATTCACAGAAAATCCTATGTGTCACACATAGAAAAGAGAAGTGAATCTCACCAGTAAGATTTCCGAGATAACCTTGGATAGCCTGAACACATTTTCTGTTTCCATAAGCGAACATGAAAGGTATCTTTCTTATTCCAGTTTCCTCTGGACTGGGCTGGTCCTGCCATTTTATTCAGTGGTTACCTTTTGTAAGTCTGTATGGCAAGCTATCATTATGAATAATTGATTTGGCTTCCCTTCAATCCACAGTACTGTTTATATTTCTTTCTTGATTTTTCTGAAATTGAAGTGAACCTGGATTATGTGCAGAAGGCTCTATTTTTTTCCTTCTCTGTATTCATGCAAAAATCACTTTTTACATTTACCAAGTTCCCCCAGGGCCCCTCTCCTCTACTCTCTAGCTAGGTCTTCCACTGACCCTACTAGAGTCTTGTATTAGAATTGTTTTATAAATTGAAATTAAAGCTGTCTCAAGCATAGCTAGAATTTCATCTTATGTGACATCTGATCACTTCTCCGGTGTCAACAGACAAACGTTTCTTCCAGGTTCCTAGAATTTACAGTCACACCTTCCAGATGAAGAGAGGAGACTTTGCACAGTGACCAGAGGAAGTGAGCGGCAAAGAAATTCATTATTCCTCCTCCTCTGCTCCTTTATTTATTTACTTACTTGAAAACAGAGAGAGATAGAAGAGAGACAGAGAGAATGGGCACCCCAGGGCCTTCAGCCACTGCAAATAAATTCCAGATGCATGTGCCCCTTTGTGTATCTGGCTTATGTGGGTATGGGGAACTAAACTCCTATCATTAGGCTTTGCAAGTAAGTGCCTTAACTGCTGAGCCATTGCTCTATCCCTTCCTCCTTCTTTTATCCCTCCCCTCCAGAAGGAGACATGGCTTCCACTTCTGGAAGTACTTAAGACCTCAGTAAGAATGGTAGCTGGTTGGCTGGTGGCTCAAAGACATTTCTGTGTCTTTGTTTTTGTCAACCATAGGTTTTACCCTTTTATGAAACAGTTTTGTCACCTCCTGGCTGGTATATGTGACCATTGTCTGATGGACAGTGTGCTCTGAAATAAGACATTATTAATAGATGACTTACAAAATCGTCTCTAACATTCTGCAATGGAACACAACTATTACTACTGAGCCCAAGATTAAACCTCTATTAAATTATTTCATATCTAGTATCTCATAGCTAAGGTTATTTATCAAATATTGAGAGACACTTGAACTCTTTTACTCTACTTAAAATGAGTCCTGTGACATTGCCCACATCTCTGAGGCTCTTGGGGGACCTATTTCTACATTGTAAATCGACAAAAGTGAAAAAAAAATAAGTCCTTTCTATTTCCTAGAATCCCTGAATCTCTGCTTCTGTGACCCCCATTCTGACTATTTAGATACAGGTAGTATAGGCAAGAAGAACCTATGGACGAGTCCCATGCCTTGAGTTACCGATGGCTTCGATCGTTTCCACTTAAACAGTGTTACTGGAATGACTCAAAGGCAACCAAATCGACTTCATGAGCTCAGTTTTCACTTCCTCCTCCAACTGACTTCCTAGAGCTTTGGTGAGCAATTAAATGACTAAGAAGGAAAGAGGAGGAGGGGATCAAAGTCCCAAGACCATTCACAAGTTGAGTCCATTCACCAGTTGAGTAATTAATTACCCCTGATTCGTTAGTAAGCTATCTCTCATCTGCCCATGACTTTGTGCTCCGGCAGACCTTTCTCTGCAGTGGTCCTTCACTTCCATGAACTTGGCAAACTGAGTGAGGCCATAGACTCTGCTCGAAGGATGAAAGCAGTTGAAAGCTGCCTATAGGACTGGTCTCCTGTCATTGTTCTGGAAATGACAATGACCTGAGTGGGGCCCTGCTACTTCCCATTTATATTCAGGTGAGAAAGCATGTACTCAAGACATCATGACAGTGTGCCAAAAGGATCTGTCCCACCTGTCATCATTTTCACATATTTACAAGTTTACTATAAAGTAAACAGGTCCTATATGAACTCGATAGCTATTTAGTGTCTTGATACCTTGATCTAAATAAATTTAGTCAATATGCATTGGTTTATTACCTGTTTAGTTGTTATTGAATATGAAAATAAACTTAATTAATATTGTATGAAAAATTAGGAACAGTCTTCATGTTACTATCTAGAACTTGCCCTGGTTGAAAATAATAATAAATTATTCTTATTAGAATTTTTAGTGGATACAGTCCCAAGAACAAGGATGAGCCAGCATGCTGGGAGCTCTGCACTTACCTGGGGAGGGGAGGGGGGTGTGCAGAGCTTGCAATAGTTCAGGCCACTATCTAAGATTTTCCATGTTCACCCATGGGCCCATGAAGACCCGCATATCATGGGAACCATCCCTTAGAGCACCAACTTGCCTCTTGGGTTTCTCTGTCTTATTCAGACCATCATCTTTTAGCTCTGTGATATTTTATTTTTATTTATTTATTTATTTATTTTGGTTTTTTGAGGTAGGGTCTCACTCTAGCCCAGGCTGACCTGGAATTCACTGTGTAGTCTCAGGGTGGCCTTGAACTCATGGTGATCCTCCTACCTCTGCCTCCCTAGTGCTGGGATTAAAGGCTTGCACCACCACACCCGGCTGTGATATTTTATTTTTAATTACTACTGTTCCATGTGTGGTATCGGTCCTTAGTTTTAGGAGCCGAGCAATTCTGCCTACTTACCTCACAGGGTTCTTATATAAAGGTCAGGAAGTTTGATACATCCGATGACCTTCTGAACAGTAAGACTCAGGACATAAAAACAAAATATGTTGATATCAACATTTTGATACATGAAACCCTCTGGGCTCACTACCTTAAAGAGGATGAAATAGACCTTTTTCCTCTTCAGCCGCTATTGAAGTCCTGTTTCCCAAACTACAAAACATCACAGAATTTGGCTTAGCTCCACTGTGTTCTGGCTCTTTAATAATCTCATATCGCAGTATGGGTTAAAACAAGGCAAATCCACGGTGGCTTAGATCTGAATGCGTGTGAGTTGGCCTGGGTGTATACATTTCAGAAAACGCACATGTACATCTGACCAGCTACTACCTGTGTTCATACAATTAAAAAAGGAACAATGACTCATTAACCAAACAAATTCTAGAAAAAAAAATTACTCAATACAATCGCAGTGGCTTCCTTAACTGTTTCCACTTCATTGCTGCTTATGTGAGTAAAAACAACATGTTAAATGGAGACTTTTGGGACCCCTGGGGACCAATTAATGCCATGTGACTTCCTCCCTGGCTTCCATGAAAATAACTATACTATAATGGTCTGTGATATTAACATCAGCTTTGGACCAGTCAGGCAATGACTCCACAGGGAAGGAAGTGGCCTGAGCAAGAAGTGTGGAATGTGCAGTATTTGACCAGACTAGAGGCCACATCTTTTTATAAGCTGCATCACATAGTTAAATGAAGTGGGGGCATCGGATGGGCTAGTGGGTTAATTAGGGTTAAAAGGCCACCAGGGTAGTCGATCTCTGATCTCAAACTCCAAGAAAATGTGGTTATGGAGGGGGGGAGGTTTTGCAAGTTGAAATTCTCAGAAATGAAACCTTTTCCAAAGCATTTTTTTTTCCCTCTTTGAATTTCGGTAGATTTCTGCCCACCGCAGAGACAGGGCGTTCTTTAAGAGACTGTTTGTATTGGAGTGTAGACCTGTGACCAGGAGTGGTGGGTACACCTCCCAAGTGTTTCGGTAGCTTGATGAGGTTTCCCAGTGGTTCTAGAATCTGGGGCAGAAGTAAAGGGCGTGTGGGGCACAGTGTTCATAGCCAAGCCCAGGATTCCTTCAAATACAGCATAGGAATCCAAAGTGGGTATCCCAGCCTGGCCCAGTCCTATCCCCTGGAATCTCCCAAGAAGATTCAGTTTGTGTCTTGTGGCTCCTCAAATTATCTTCTCCGGTGTATGGTCCAGTCCATGTTTTGGGTTTTAAATTGCTTGTGATCTTCCACTTCTCTCAAGGGTGGTCCCAAAACACAATAAATAAAAAAATCTCCTGGGAACAGATGTTAGTGGGGACCCCGCCTAGGGAAATAACCTAGATCGAATTCCTGGAGAGTGCCTAATGGTTTGGCTAGATGGTCAGAGGCTTGGAAAAAATCGAATTGGAGAGTGAGTGATAGGTAAGAAGCTGGACACATGCTTTACTCTGAGCTCAGAATGTGGGACCATCTGCATCCGTCATGCTCATCACAAGCCCCCTCCTAGAGAGTGATTCACCTGTCAAGAGGACTGAGTGACTTCTTGATTCTAGACATGTCCCATTCTCAAGGGATACAGCTATGGTGGTAGGGATGAAGGCTGTGACTAAGGACAGGGATTTCTTCCAATCTTGGTGACTTAACCAGCCACAGAAAGTCCCCACTGGGTAAGAGTAACAAGCTCTGAGCAGCAGAAGTGCACTGTTCTCAGGACATCCAACCAACTGGTGACACTGGCTTGTTTGTATCATTCCCATCACAGAAGAGGAAGACATCATCCTCACTGAAGTCGCCATCTGTTTTAGGTTTAGATTTCCTTTTCTTGCTAACCATACTTTCATCAGCACAATTTAACTTCTTCACTATCATAATATTATTTTACATTCTTCTGTTTTATAAGCATTATGTTTTTAAACATTTATTTTTCATATTCCTTGAAATAAAATTTGACTCACTATGAGAACAATACCATTCAAGTAAACTGATGAAATAATATAAGGAAAAATGGATCTGTAATGAAAATTAAGATCATACATTTTGTAGCTTTTTCTTTTCTCTCTCTCTATTCCTTCCTTCCTTCCTTTCTCTTTCTTTCTCTCTCTCTTTCTCTCTCTCTTTCTCTCTCTCTTTCTCTCTCTTCCTTCCTTCCTTCCTTCCTACCTTCCTTCCTTCCTTCCTTCCTTCTTTCTTTCTTTCTTTCTTTCTTTCTTTCTTTCTTTCTTTCTTTCTTTCTTTCTTTCTTTCTTTCTTTCTTTCTTTCTTTCTTTCTTTCTTTCTTTTCCTCCTTCTTCTTTCTTTCCCCATAAGAGACTACTTACTATGTAGCCCAGTATGGTGTCAAAGTGATGATCCTTCTGCCTGAGCTTCCTGGGTGCTCGGATTGCAGGTGTACGTCACCACCCTTAGCTCTAAAGATTGCAAAATAAGATAGTGGACTGATGTCATAGCACCCACTCGCCTAAACATGAGTCCCATTATCCCGAAGCAACCGTTACCTGAACAGAAAATATGATCTTGAAGACAGAACACAGCACTAGTTGGCTGGTTTTGAAAATTTGTATTGTTCATTGAAAGCTTTGAGGTCATGGTGAATTTATATATAGTGTTCTTCCTGCCTCACTCAGAACACACCAACTCAGAAAGGAGATTTGATGATGAAATATCACACATCACTCATACTTAACATCTAATGTCATCATCAAGATTTTGCATTCTGTCTCAGGGCTTTTCTAGTCTAGTCAATGGAGAACTGTTTCTAACAAAAGAAGCTATAATGTTTTCATAAATGCATAAATACTGAAACAGCCCCTCTTTGTCATCTATGAAAAAAAATAGAATGCTTGACTTTTTTTCTAAGTAGAAGGATGCTGATATCTAAAAAAACAAAACAAAACAAAAACCCCAAAAAAAACAGGTGGGGGGGGGACCAGAACCCTCTCCTGTGCTGTCGTCTTCCGCTCAAAGGTTACTAGAAGATCAGAGCATGCTTACCCAATCAGGAACAGCAAGCATACCATGTCTAAAGGGTGAGGATTTAGTAGTAGGTTTGCACTATGTATGCTAGCTGAGGCAGACACAAAGGGACCAACTTTGGTCTTCTGTCACCTTGAAGGAAGGTCTGTCCTGTATGGACTGTGTGTGTGGCTCTTACTCTTGATCTTTAGAAATTCAGAATGAAGTTGAAACAGGAAGAATGGCTGAAGGGAATAATAATGTAACTTTGTATTGTCCCCATTAGGGGAAAGGGCAAGTTGATCTTAGATTGTTTAAGTTAGGATATTTCCATTGTGTAGAAATAGTTTTAGAAGTATGAGTTTTAGAGGGAGTGTTTATGAAGCTGTAAGGGAGTCAGAGGGTAGATTGTAATAGAACTGACTGTTCCAAGTCCTTCCTTGGGAGGAATCCTTTGCTAAGCGAGATAGCAGGACCCCATTCCCTTCAGGAGAATGAGAAAGGCAGGTGTTCCCCTTCCCTGATTTCTGCATTGAGGATGTCTACATGTGTTGCACTTTGCCAGTCTTTCCAGGATCTCTCTGGATTTTGAAATCCGATGGAGTGATGCACAGACTCAGGGGTGTGCATGAATCTTTGATGGCAGAGACAGTAGAGCTGAGAGTCCCAAGAAAGACAAGTAGAAGGGGTTTGAGGGCTGGGATCTCGCCTGTGTTTGAGGTTACCCATGATTCCATGGTTCCCATTCATTTTCGGAAACATTATCCTTCCAATAAACACCTTTCTTACTGAAGACAGCAAGTCAATTTCTGCTATCTGTACAATGGTGTCATGGCTCCAGAGGTCATAGCTTCCACTCAGGTTACCTCAACCCAGTCCTTTCTCATTAACAGTTATATGGTCACTTTGAGCTTGATTAGTCTGCACACTCTTCTTGTCACCAACAGCTTGTTACTGCCTTGAACTTCCACATAGCAGCTGTTTATTCTTCCTCTTTCAGTATCCAACAGCCTTTCTATCTGAGAACATAGTCTATTTTTTCCTTAAGACAGGTTGAGCAGACAATATGAGGAAGTCATCATGATGAAATTAGCAAAACCGTCCTTGAAGTTAATCCCAGCTGCTGTGGAGGAGTTGATGAGAGAGACCCAGACTGCCCTGACTTCTTTTCCCACTTGGATAAAAGTATTCTAACTTGCCCGCCATTTTTATAAGGTGGCCTCTGTTATGGGTTGAGTATGAAATTACTCATGTTTTGAACACTTGGTCTCTAGCTAGTGGCATTATGTTGGGAGTTTGTGGAAACCCTGGGAGGTGGGACTTAGCTAGAGGAAGTAGGTTACCTTTGAGTGTTATACCCAGTCCCCAGGACCTTCCCTCTGTTTGCATCCTGTCTGCCATGATGTGAATAGCTCTCCTCCACCACATCCTGAAAAACAGGAGAGAGCAAGGAAGCACCCGTGGACAGAGCCATTAACTGAAACATTAACTGAAACAAATCTTTCCTCTTTTAAGTTGTTTATGCCAGGTTTTATTGTCACAATAATCCGAATAACAATTAGAACAGTCACTTCCTGGACTGTTGTGGTCAGCTTTCTAGTTGCTGCACAGAAAGAACCCAAGCAAAAGCTGCTTGTGGAGGAAAGGGTTTATTTGGCTTACAGACTCAAGGGGAGACTCCATCATGGCAGGGAAGATGATGGCATGAGCAGAGGGGTGGACATCACTTCTGCCACAGCACTACAAACAGTGGCAGGAAGGTGTGCCAAATACTGGCAAGGGGAAGCTGGCTTATAACCCCAAAAGCCCGCCCCCAACAACACAGCTCTAGTGAGGTTCTAATTCCCAAAATGCCATCAGCTGAGGATCGATTACCCAGAACACATTCATTTGTTTGTGGGGGACACCTGGATCAAACCATGACATGGACCTACAATAAACTTCAGTATTTTCAAACATTCTTCCTCTTATGTGAACCCTCAGGACCATAAACATATTATCCCATTGCTGTTCTTTACTCTTCTTACACTTTGAAATTTCTCAGCAAAAGCACAGAGACTTGGGAAGCCCTAACTATAGATGTTGTTTTAGAGAGAGAGTTCCTTAGCTCATTTTAGTAGATTGAACTATCATTCATTCATTTAAATGTTTATTCAAGGAGTGTTTGTTGAACATTAGATATGCACTGGATGTGATAGTTCATATCTGGTAGTCAACTTTGCAGGATTTAGACTCACCATGCAAACAAATATCTGGGAATCTATAGAAGGGATTTCCTGCGTTAGGTTAGTTGAGGTGGGAAGACCCACCCTTACTGTGGTCAGCACAGTCCGCTGGCTAGGGTCTTAGGATTGATAAAAACAAGAAAGCAAGCTGAGCAGAAGAAATGATTTCTGTCTGTTTCCTGATCGTAGACACAATGCGTCAGTTCAGACAAGCTCCTGCCACTGTGACTTCCCTGTCATGACGGCTATAACCTTGAACTGTAAGCAGAAATTAACTCTTCTTTCCTTAAATAGTTTCTTGCCATGTATTTTGTCACAGCAATAAGAAAGTTCCTAAATACACCAAGTATCACCCAGGTTACTGTAGATTTATGTATGAATAGCAGGTTGTGTCTTGTACCTCCTTTGGGGCATATGGTTCACAAACACATCTGAGAAGAAACAGCTTCCAGGGTGGCAAGCAGCACTGAGAGAAATAGAACAGGACAAAGGCTGAGGGGTGTGCCAGGAACATGCTGGAATGCTCAAAAGCTAAATGTATCCATTCTTCCATTGATTGGCATTTGGGCGGATTCCAATCCTTAGCTATTATGAATTGAGCTGCCATAGTGGCAATAAACTAGGTGGGTAATCAATGGCTTGCTGATTGGCAAAGAGATCTCAGTGACAGGTAACCCTTAACTGGACCTGGGATTCATGATAAACCCATATGAGGACTAAGAACCTGGGCTCCCAAGGGAAAACTCCCATTGACCAGAGATCTACAAAGAGGCTATACCCATTAGAATCTTGAAAAATTAACAATGTTTATTTCATTTAACCTATACTGATTGCACTCTCCTCTGGAGATTCTGTTGTATGTTTCAGAAGGCAGCAAGAACCGTGGACACCTGTTCCACCAACAGGACCTGAGATGTTGTCTGTCACCCAGGCAGGATAGAAATCACCCCTAACTTATGATATAGAGCCCAAATGAAACCTTCAAGGAAGTGGTGAGATGAGCAAGAGACCCACCTCCACAGCAAGTCAGATAACCTGGGAAAGGATAACAGAGACAGACACTGAGGATACCCAACAAAGTCCAAAGCAGAAATCCAGAGACTCTTAAGACCTCAACAGTAAAGCAGACCTAAAACTCACTCACCATGGCTCAGGGAACTGAGCAGAAGAGGGGGTGGAAAGATTGTTAGAGCCATGGTGGGGTGGGGAATATCCAGAGACAATGCCCCCCCTCAGCAACACACAAAGAAAAAAAATCTGGCTCCCTCTCATAAAATCCATAACCCCCTATCACCTGGACTGGTCCAGCAAGCCCACTGAGGAGGCCCCCCAGTTGGGGACAGGAAGGAAGGAAATGGGGGTACCATCCTAAGACTTGCTCACACAATGTTTCTAATTATTGACAATAAATATGGAAAAAGCTAAAAGTATTACTTTTCTCATTTCTGTGTCAAAATACCTCACAATAGCAACTTAAGTAAGGGACAGTTTCATTGACTCACAGTTTGAGGTTATGTCCCTCATGATGGTTACAGGAACATGAAACTGCTGGTCACATCATGTCCACTGTCAGTAAGCCAGGAAGCAGAAAGAAATGGATGTGAGCACTTCTCTTGCCTTTTCCATTTGAGTGAATAATTCCAGGACCCCAAAGGAGGAAATCAAGCCATCCCCAGTCAGGGTGGGTCTTCCTAGTTGACTTAATCTAATGTAGAAAATCTCTTTGATTATCTGTTTATCTCCTCAGTAATTCTAGAGCCAATCAAAATTTGCCATCACATTAAGCAAAGACTTCTTTAATATCTATAGTGCGAACACAGGGAGAATATTGAATGTGGGGAATCAGGACATGTAGGGTCCTGTGACCATTGTGAGGATCCAGGCTTTGGCTCTGAGATAGGAATGCGCTTGAGGATTTTTAAATGGTATAATCTTATCTGATTTACACTGTTTCCCAATAAGTTTACTTGTTTAAAATTGAGGTAAAAGTCACAGATTCTTAAAGTCTACACTAAAGTGAATCTATCAAATGGATAGCCTCTATAGCCAACACCTGTGTTAAAGCAAGATACTGTGCGTGGGTGTGATGAGTGGGGTGCTTGGGTACCGTGGTGGGTGTGTAGCCCAGGGCAGAGGACACAGGTGCTGATGCTCATCATCCACATTGTTCGAGGCAGGGTCTCTCATTCTTATTCACCACTGCAGTTGCCACACCAGGTGGCCTTCTGGGAAATTATCTCTTGCCATGGGCACACTGGGATTACAGAAGTCCATCACAGGGCATCTGAACTCAGATACTCATGCTTGATGGAAAGCACATTTTTTTTCAATGAGCCATCTCCCTAGACCAAGCTACAATTTTTCTAGGTGTCATACACACCTGTAACCCCAGGGAAGCAGAGGCAGGAGATGCCATGTTCAAAGCCAGCTTGGGCTCATAGAGAGACACCATCTCAAAAACAAAAACAAAAAATAAATAAATAAACCTCACTTTTTAAAAACATATTTATTTTATTTATTAATTTTCAAGCAGAGAGATAGAGAGAGAGAGAAGAGAGAAGAGAAAGAGAGAGATAGAAGAGAAGAGAACACACCAGGGACACCACTTTGTGGGTTTGGCTTATGTGTGTACTGGGGAATTGAACCTGTGGCCTGAGGCACTGGAAGCAAGTGCCTTAACCGCTGAGCCATCTCTCCAGCCCTAAAGCTCACATTTTTATCAAGCCAGTAGTTTTCTCAGTCCCTTTCCAGTCAATGTCAGCTCCCAGGAGGCTGCTGTTCTGATGTCTGTCATTACAACTCAGTTATATTTGTCCTAGAATTTTATTTACAGAGAATCTAATGATTTTCACTCACATGCCACTGGTTTCTTCCACTCAGCAAAGTCATTCTGAGAATTTTGCTGCTGTACAAGTCAGTAATCCCTTTTTTCTATGACTGAACGATGTCCCCTTGTGACTCTGCCACAAATCATTAAACCATCTGTTATATTGTTGAGAGCTACTTGGATTACTTACTCTGTGTTTATTTTTGCCATTGCTGATAAATCTTCTATGAAAATAATTGTCATTTCTATTTTGACACATGTTTTCATTTCTCTAACTACCTAGAAATGCCCCATCTCTGGGTCATAAGATAAATATAAATGGAACTTTATGAGAAACTTTGTAAGCAATGCCTATAGGATATCTATAAAATTATATAATATATAAAATATTATAAAAAATCTATAAATTTCTATAGGATAGAAAATCATTGTCAACTAGGCAACCAGGGGAGATTAGTATCTCAAACCTATAATGAAACCCCACATTTAATACCAAAAATATCATTTTAGGAGTAAGTGGATTAGTAAACAGAGAGCTCCCAGAGGAGCAGATACCAATGGCCAATGGCTACTTGAAAAAGTGTTTCACTTCCTTAGCTGTGTGTGTGTGTGTGTGGGGGGGGTGCTCTATCTCCACCCAGTCAGAATGGCTATCATTAGGAAGATAAATCCCAACAAAAGCTGCTGAGGATGAGGGAGAAGAGGAGCTTTTATCTACTGATGCTGCAGTCACAGTGGAAACTAGTATGAGGGTTTTCCTACAAAACCATCTCAAAGCAGAACTATTGTATGGCCCTCCTGTATAATTTCCAGGTATGCACCAGAGGAATTTCATTCCACACACCATAGAGACACTTGCACATCCATGTTTGTTGCTGAACTACTCACAAGAGCCTAGACAAAGACCAGCCTTGATGCTCATTAACTGGATAAAGAAAATAAGAAAACGTGACACAGACACACACAGATTATGTTCAGCTGTAAAGAAGAATGGAATTAGGACATTCACAAGAAAACGGAATTGAACCATAGAGCATTATGTTCATAGAAAGAAGCCAGAGTCAAAGAAAATATTGGGTGCTTTTCTCCTCTGTGGAAGCTAGATTTAAATATATGCATATGTTATATTATAGCATGTAGGACATACAAGTAGAAAGAGGACTATGAGAGGCGAGGAGAGGTCTGGATGAGGGAAAGAGACTCTAATGGAACATGTGTGTTACAAAAGCAGAAGGGGGTCCTGTTTGAGGGAATTAAAGGGACCAGAAAAAAAGGGGGCAGTATATAAAAGGGAGGAGCAGTGAGGGAATAAGTATAAAGTATAATGATATATGTGTATGAAAATGTTAACATTAAAACCCATTTTCTGTGTATGCTGAAAGTAATTGAAAAGTTAATTTCTTTCTCTGTCTCTCTGCCTCTCTGTCTCTGTCTCTCTCTCTCTCACACACACACACTCACAAACTTCCAAGCAGTTTTTCAAAGACATGCCTTCTTATATTCATATCAACATGCTCCAAAAATTTCGGTGTTCTCTGCCCTTTGAATTTTAGAACCATAATCTCTACTTCTATGTATGTTATAAACTTGATAATACTCATAGCTTATTCTAATGTGCGATTGTGTGTGGTATGTGTTGTGGTGTATGCACATGTATGTCCTGATGCTGTACCCTACATGCTCACATGAGACACCCCAATGAGCTCACCTGTGGAGTTTGGAGCGAGAGCAATGCCAGGAAACCCCCTCCATCATTCAGCTTTCTGCATTTCCTAGCAATGGCGTCTTTGAATGACACTGAAGCTTGCTATTCTCCGTTCTTCACTCCCCACAGGACTAGTGGTACAGGTGTGTGGAGACACATGGTTGTGAGAGCTCTGGAGATTCAAACCCGGGCACTCTTAGGCCCCCTCGACCCTCATGCTTGTGTAGAGAGCACACTTAACCATCTCCCAACCCAAGATTGGTTTTCAATATTCAGTTTTAATTTAAAAAGTTATATGTAGGAAAGAAACATGAGATTTCATAGTTTCTGTATATTATTTATGGTGTTTTTTTCCCCTTATAGATTCCCATTTCTATCTGGTAACATTCATCTTCAGCCTAAAGAAAACCTGTTGATATTTCTTGCAGTGAACTCTCTCAGATAACGCTTATTTGAAGATGCCATTATGAAGGATACTTCGACTGGTTCTAGAATTCTGTGTTGGTCATGGTCATTGTTTGCTTCAGTTACTGGTTGTAACACTCCTATGTCCACCTTCAACAACACACTTCCTCCATCAAAGTTCCATCTCCAAATGGTCACCAGCTGGGGACCAAGCATTCAGAGTCTATGGGGGGGGCATCTGATTTAAACCACCACACTCAGCCCAGCTCATCAATGCAGGTCTTCTGCTAAGGGTGTGCACTTCTGGTTTCTTTCTCCCTAGAAATCCCCTAGTTCCTAATGCAATTTGTCCCACCTTCCTGTCCTCCTCCTCTCTCTCCTCTACTCTGTATAGTAAATGAAAAAATAAAAGCAGCAAGAAGTCCTACGGCATCTAAGTGAGCACAGTGCATCCTAGCCCTAAGCTGTCCTTGCTAGGAAACTGCAGGATTCCCTAGCTCACAGCAGAACAGAGCAAAACAAAGGCACACCCCCACTGAGTTGGTAAATAACTAGTGAGTGACTGAAAGTCACTAAGTCACCTGCCACACACAGCTGGCTCCCAGAGGAGGGTCAGATGCTCTTCAACAATTAACTTCTCACACAACATGGTCACTTAATAGGGAGGGGAAAAAGACCTAGGGATTATGGTTCAGCTACAGTGCTGGAGGCAGTGTGTAGTTGTGGGTGATCTAGTGTAATGGAGAAACTTTGGCACAGCTATATTTATTTGGTTTTTACCACTGCATTACCCCCCCAGTTCGTGTCCTCTAATGTAAAAGAATTATACACAGGGACAGAAATATTTCTTATTACACATTTGTTCTAGATTAATTAGTTAAGGGAAAGAGGAATTGGATAGGAAAGCTGCCCAGTCACCACGTGGTCTGTGAGGTTCATAATATCATATTATTTAAGGAAACATGGGAAGTTACAGAGTTCTCCAGCCACTAGTGTGGGTAGAAAATGTAGAGTTGAACAGAACTTAGGTTGTTCAGCTAAACAAGTAGAAGAAGTAAAGATAACAGAGAGCTCCCATCATAAAAAGGAAAGGTTCATGAGGGAAAAAATCTGGAGCCTTCCCCCCACCCCAGCCACTAGCTGGAGTGGGGTAGGCCTTCCCTTCCTAAGGCCAGGAGAGTCAGAGGTCTTTCTGCGAGCCTGCCCTGTGGGGGAGAGAGGGCCAAAACAGGGTCCTTGGGGATTAAAGTTCCCTCAGGTGAGTCAGAGAGACAGCTGATTGGTTCATACCTGACCAATCAGTTTTAGCCCCTAGGTTGTAGCTCTAGCTAGACACCTCCCTCTCAAGGGGAGGGGTTTCTCTGGAGCTGCCTGACCTGTCACAATAGGAAGGCAAGTTCTAGAGCTGAGGTTGCTGCTCTAGATGAGCAGTAAATAGACTTGGCAGGAAGTACCTGGGGTGATAATGGGCCATTATTGGGAGTGCCTGATGCTTATTTTTGTAGCAAGTAGAACGGATCCAGGAGAGACCCTTCATTTAAGAGGAGTTTGCTTTGTGCCTGGGCAGCTGTTTCCATAATTGCTGCAGCTCTAATGACATTTGTCCCCCTTGCCTTCCTCAAACAGGCACATGTCCCCTCCCCCGCACCAGCAGACTTGAGTTCTTGGCTCTGCTGGCAGAAAGAGGAACTCCAGTCAGACATGCAATGGTCTTATGGGGGTTGGACAGCATCTCTTGCTGCTCTTTTCATAGGTGTCCTTCTGGGTACCTGGTAGGGGAGGAGGTAATCTTCCACAAAGACGTCTGTCCCTGGGTGGATGATGGGGTTCCCCCATGACCCCCCTGAGACAGAGCGCACCCAGGGATCCCTGGGGAAGGGAATGGAGGCCTCAGCCTCTGCCTCACCTCGCCTTCTTCCCAGGGTAACAGTGCTGCAGAGCCTTCCAGAATCCCACCCGGAGCTCCCCGCCGTGAGGCTTTGATGATTTCTTCAGACACAGGAGCAGACTGACAAATTGACTGTCAAGTGGAAGGTCAGGGAGGAGGACCCAGAGGGTGGAACATCTGGGTTGGTGATTAAAACGCCCGCGGAGCGCAGTTTGCAGTGTGCAGCTCAGCTCCGGGTGGGCGGGCGGTGTCCCCCGGTGTAGGAAGAGCTGTCAGAAGGACTGCTTGGGACTCTGACCCTGGATTTGGAGAAAAGAAGAATTCCTTGTGGCTGTCCCTGCGTGTGTGCACGCGTGATCCTGCGTAGGTGGTGCAGGAGAAAGAAGCCCAGTGCGCAGCTGGGTGCTGCCCTGGCCTTGACCTTGGAAATGGTCCCTGCAGGGTGAGGGGATCCTCAGGGGATGGCCTTGGTTACCACTGCGTGTTAAAGAAGGTGCATCCCCACATCTCCACATCCCCACCTTCTCTTTGACCTTAGCAAACCTTTTAGAATGCAAAGAGAGCTGCGCCCAGGCACCTGCAGGGTGGAAATATCCTCGCCTGTCCAGTTGAAAAGAAAGGCATAGGTCCCCACCCCGTGTCTTCAGTGTCCAGTTTACAAAGCGAGGGTTAGATGGGACATCCATTCCCCAGCAGGACCTCAGAAGACGCTGCGTTGTTGTTTGGGTTTTCACAGGATGCTGTCTCCGCTCACCTGCTTTTGAGTTCTTCCTGCCTGGCATAATTGGGCTGGCAAACGATAAAGGTTGGTGATGACACCATCCACTGCGAAGGGTTTGCTTGCTTCCCTTTCAGCAGTCAGCCCTGTGGGGGTCTTAAAAAGCCTCTGATGAATGCGTGGGCACAAATGTCCCTCACACTTACTAAACTGTTTCTCTATCCACCGGCATTGGGGCGGGGGAGGCACTTGGGGAAGATATTTATAGCTCACTCTCCCTCTTATTTCTCCTTCCCGAAAACAGTGAAAATAATGGAATTAGGCTAGTGGTAGAAAATGTAGAGAAAGATGCCAGAAAGAGAGGGAGAAGAGCAGAGTGGAGCGTTTAAAGGATTTTGACTGGAAAGGAAACATTCTCTTTGCTGGGTATTTTATTTTGGTTATTATTTGTTTGTTTTTGAGACCATATCCTACAACTCAGACTGGCCTCAAACTCACTGTGTAGCTGAGGATGGACTTGAACTACTGATCCTCCTGCCTCCAGCTGGGATTACAGGCATGTGCCACCATGCTTGGTTATGTGGCAGTGAGGATTGAACCCCGAACTCTGTGCATCCTAGGTAAGCACCCTACCAACTGAGCTATATTCCCAGCCCTGAAACATCTCTTTCCTGCCTGCCTCCCTCCCTCCCTCTCTCCCTCCCTCCCTTTTGTGAGAGGAGAGAGAGGGAGAGAGAGAGAGAGAGAGAGAGAGAGAGAGAGAGAGAGAGAGAGAGAGAGAGAGAGAGAGAGGGCCACTGCAAGGGAATTCCTGCTGCATGTGTATATCTGCTCTAAGTAGGTATTGGGAAATCAAACCCAGGCCATAAGCTTTGCAAGGAAGCGTATGCAACTGCTGAGCCATCTCTCCAGGCCTGAACAGTTTCTGATAAGTCGCAATAGCAGATGGGCTCTGTGCCCTAGAAACACTAGTAGAGACTTTTTGCCATTTCAAACCTGATGAATTCTAGCTGACCCTACAACTGTTTTTCTTTTGGAAAAAAAGGGGAGTACTGCCCTCAATGGTCTAGCAGAGGGACTGCTGTGATTGGTGCTAAGAGGCAAGGTTGTGATTAGTTCAAAGCATAACTATCACTGGATGTGATTGGCTCAAAGAGACAAGGCTGTGATTGTCCTTGCCCCAATGCCTGTGATTGGCCAAAAAAAAAAAAACAATAAAAAATGAATTGTGATTGGTCTGAAGGAAATGCCCCATTTCGGGCTATATAAGCATTTGTGCTGCTTTCCTTTCTATTACAACTTTATGTCCTTCTAAAAGGCTAATCTCAATGAAACTTTCAGAAGGGCAGGCTGGGCAGGTGACATGAAGAAGGAAACAGCAGAAAGTGGCAGTGTGTGTAGAAGCTTCGGGGTAGCCGAATAAGGGACCACTGAGCAGTGTTGGCTAAGACTTGAAGACAGCAAGGCAAGCAGCTGATTGACAGCTGGAGAAAAGATAGCTAAACTGAGGCAGAGGCAGGAAGAAGGGAGGCAGAAGCTGATGAGTGTGTGAAGAACTACGGCCGAAGAAGAGAAAAGGCTAGAGCCAGAGTAACATTCCCATAGCCCTAGTCACAGAATAGTGCTAGAGAACCATCAAGTCTTCAGGGTCAAGGGTCTTGGAACCCAGGCTGGAAGCTGTCACACTGGCCAACTGCCCAGGTTTCAGGGTCTTAAAACCTGTGTGAAGATGATGACATCAGAGGGAGTCACCTGCTGCTGCTTCTATCTGCCTATGGCAGCTGCTAGCAGCTACCAAACCCAAGGTCAAGCCAAAGCTGCCAGAGACCAGCACTCAGAGAGTTCTCCCTGCTTATCTATAACACTGTCAGCTGAGAACCCAGGCCACCCAACTGGTAACTGCTAGGTTCATTCAGAGAGGAACTTAGAACCAGAACTTCACCTAAGCTTGCTTGATTTGGCATTGTGTGTGTGTGTGTGTGTGTGTGTGTGTGTGTGTGTGTGTGTATGCACGCACGCTCTATGCACCTGTGTGTGCAGATAAATGTGCCCCAGGTGAACACAAGCAGAGGCTAGAGAAACACATCAGATATCCCTCTTCTATGTCTCTATCTCCTTATTTCCTTGAGACAGCCCTTCTCACTGAACTTGGAGATTGGCTGACCAGAGAATCCCACTGATTCTCCTGCCTCTACGTCCCTCAGTATTGTAGTTACAGGTATGTGTGGTCATGCCCAGATTTCTCATATGGGTGCTAGGATTGAACTCAGGTTCTCATGCATGTGCAGCAAGTGCCCTTACCCCAATGAGCCATCTCTCCAGCTCCCAGCATTGCATGCTTCTTGACCTTGGAAATGAAGAAAAGATGAAAGGTGTCGTGATTCGAATGTAAAATGTCCCCCATAGACCCATGTGTTTGAATACTGAATCCCTAGTTTGTGGTGCTGTTCAGGAAGATTAAGGAAGCTTTAGGAGGTAGAGTCCCACTGGACTCTGTGAAGTGAAGTGTATCACTGAGGTGGGCCTTGGGGTTGCTCTTCTCACTCTCTACTTCCTCCCCATTGATGAGGTGAAGAAAAACCAGGTTCCTGTTCCTGCCATGCATTCTCCACCATGATGGATTGTACCTGGAACCACCAGGCAAAGATGAACCCTGCCCTTAAGCTTCTTCCAGTCAGGCATTCCATGTAGCCCAGTATTCAACTCATGATCCTCCTGCCTCAGCCCCTCCTTCCAAGTCCTGGGATTATAGTTAAGTGCCATATTTGGTTGAAGATGATCTCAATAGATATAGTTATTTGACTCTGAAAGTGGTTTAAAACATCATAAAGTCTCTTACCTCCTCAGATTCTCTGACCCTTTTTTTAATTTCATCCTTTATATACTTGTCCCAAGAATAAAATTTTCCACTTAAACTAGTACATTGGCTTTAGGATTTTTTGTTGCTGTTTCTCTGGCATCCATGTTTGGCGGTAAATTTATGATGTCTTGTACCATACTGGCAAAGAAGCAACAATCTCAGTGCTGGGCTGTTGCTATAACCCAGGGAAAGAGAAACATCAGTTACTTCATTTGCCCAAAAGTCTAAAACATCAAAGCCTATTTTTATCTTGTGCAGAGCAAGGAAATAACTAAACAGTAGCTTGCTTCTCGCTACATTATAGGACTAGATTGCAGAGCAATGTAGAGTTTAAAATATTTATTTTATTTGTTTGACTATCACTTGATTTATTTGGGTCCCAGCCAATAGAGATTCAAGCTTATGGATTTGTTAGTGTCCTTAGTTTACCAGAGTGATGATTAATCTCTATTTCTAATGCTAAGTTTTATGGTGGGCCTTGAAAAGACACTATTCTTTAGGATATGTTTAGGAATTGTTTTAATAATGAGAAAAGCTGGAAATAGAATGTCTTCCTTGACATCACCTTGGAACAGCAACAAGACAGTATGGCCCCGTGGTTTATTAAGTCATTATCGTATCACAAGTGATTACTAAGGCACTGTCATAATTTTCATACATGGTTTGTGGTAGCAGCCTCATTACTGTGGACTCACTTGCTCATATATTTGAAAATAAAATAGAAATCTTTGGAAGTCTGATTCCCATACAGAAAAAAAAAGGCAGCATACAATACCAGCACCTTATTAGTGACACATTTAAATCAATTCTGTAGATAATTATTTAACAAGTACCTTCCAAACATGAAATTAAACTAGCATAAACACACTGCTTCTAGGGACAGTTCTCTCATTAACTCAGTTTCAAATACTCTGGGTTAACATTAGTATATGTGGCTGCTTAGATAATATTTTGAATTGACGATCTCCAAAAATGGTGGAAAACTTCAACCTGGAATACATTTTGGATTAAGTTTTTTAAAAAATCCTCCTAGAAACTAGCCAGATGATGGGCTAGAGAGATGACTTAAAGTGCTTGTTTGCAAAGCCTGATAACATGGGTTTGATTCCCCAGTACCCATGTAAAAAGCCAGATACACAAAGTGGCACATGCATCTGGAGTTCTTTTGCAGCAGCTGGAGGCCCTTAAACACACATTCTCTCTGTGTTTCTGTTTCTTTTCTCTCTCTCTCTCTCTCTCTCTCTCTCTCTCTCTCTCTCTCTCTCTCTCTCTCTCTCTTTCTCTCTCTCTCTCCTTGCTTGCAAATAAATAAATATTTTTAAATTAAAAGTCATAAAAAAAGAAACAAGGCAGACGAAAGATACTTCTCCCCGGGATACTAGACAGGTGTAAAGCATAGTAAAGCATTTAAAATATTACTACTAATATTATTCATATCATAAGCACTCCTGATGTTTATTTTTCCTTTAAGTATGCTAAAGACACAGCAAGACTGACAGCTGTTAGACATGCCCTGAAGGCAAGCGGCCAAGCATCTGGCTGGAGATGCCTCCTGTCAGCACTGGCTGCTTTGAACACTCCACAATGCTTTGAGGAAGCTCCAGGGCGACCACAGCTGTTTGCCGCTCAGGCACAGCTCAGCTCCCGAAGTCATGACCCCAGCTGCAGCTGCTTCGGCTTATACTAGCTAGACATCTAGATAACACCACAACCATGTCTACCCAGGCAAGGGGTGGTGGGGCATTTCCCCTTGTGGCATAGGAGATGGAGTGCTGTGACTGGTATGAGAGGGACAATGCTGTGATTGGTGTGAACACAGTTCTCATTTGCATGCAGGTTGGTGGGAAATTCCTCTCTGCTGGCTGTTTAAGGAGGTTGTTTGGCTCACCTGGTGGGCCTGCTGGAGATGCCCTCCTGAGCTGCCCCAGGTCTGCTGCAACATTAGGGCCAATGGAAGGCTTCTCTCAGGTGGTATTTTCTGGCTGACTTTTTGTCTTCATCCTTAAGGCTGGGCTGAGCTGGTCACATGAAGAAAGAGGGCAGGGTGGCAGCCAAGATGACTGCAATGTTAGTGCCAATTGTGGCAGTAACATGAGTGACATCAGCAGGGACAGTAGCCACAAAGGTAAAATGTAAAATATATATGAAGCACAATGAGATAATTGAAATTGGGGAGCTAAGAAAATAGTTCAGTGGTATAATTCTTTCCTAGCATGTGTAAGGCTATGGGATCAATTCTCAACACGTCAAAAAAGTGAAAGTGGATAAAGAAATTGTGTATGTTCTCTCTCAATACACACAAACACACACACACACACACACATATGTGTGTGTGTGTATGTGTGTGTGTCTGTGACAACTGTTTGAAACATCAATGTTTCAATAAACAAAAAGTATATACAAAAAGAACCTCATTTAAATGTGTCTTGGTGAAATTTCAAGAAATAAGGTGGAGTAAACTGCAAACACAAAGAAAGATTATTCCCCAAAATAGAACAATTAGATTGACAGCTGATTGACAATAAGCATCAATAGACGCTAGAAAAAGATGGGATCTCATCTTGAAAATATGAAATAAAAAGTTAAGACACTCTTAATTGAGAATTTTACATCCTGCTAAATCTTAATCCTATAGTGTAAGTAAAAGAAATACCTTTTATTAGAGGTATGATGGAATTAAAGGGTGTGTATAGTCAGATTGTTTTTATACTGTCTGAAACAATAGTGAGATATCTTTTATTATATACCAAACACTCAAAGCTGCCCTGACCTTAGACCATATGAGTGAAGGTGAAATTTGTACTAAGAGCATCAGCAAGGATGGAAGACAAGGAATGTTTTGTTAATAGCTGGAGCTAAGCCCTAAACTCCAAGTCAGAATTCTTACCAGAAAATCAGATCACATAAGTACTTATTGCATACTAGTTTATCAGGAACTAACCAGTCAATTTATCTTCCTTCCCCTTTACTGCCCATGTGTATCTATGTATCTATGTCATAGTCAGCCACACGCTGCTGGGATGAACCTCCAAACCAGGCACAGTAATGAGAGGAAAGGATTTATTGAAACTACAGATCCAGGGGAAGTCCCATAAGGCAAAAGAGACTGGTCCCTTCTCACAGGTCCGAGCAGAGAGAGAAACCCATCACCAGCACCACACACAAAAGCAAACAGGTAGGAGGGAGGAGATTTCTTTCCCCTTGTAGGCATAGGGTGGGGTCTAGAAACCCTATCCTAGACTTGTTGGCTTCCTGAATCTCTGGAATTTCATTCCTGCACTGCCCTTCTAAGAAGAGATGTTCATTTCTAGCTTCTCTGAGCTACTTTACATCCTGACCCCTACTGAGAGGCTTCCTTCCTGTAAACATCCTCAGAAACCCACTCAAGATAATTAAAAAGATCGAGTTGACAACAAAACCTAATCATCACAATCTATTTACCTATGTGTCTATGTATATGTTTATCTGTCATATATATATATAAATATATATATATATATATATATATATATGTCATCGATCTACCTATTATCATTCTATGTATCTTGTGGAAAGGTAGATACGATAACAGTATCTGTGCAGAAAGACACATGATGAGAGATATACCTGTGACGTAGAACAGAGTTTATTCTGATTACCTTACAAGGTATAGGGGAGTGGTACTTTTACACATGATAGGCCACAAAAGTAAAAGCATTGTGCCATAAAGAAAATTCAGTAAAATTTGTTTTGCTGAGTTGAAACGGACATGGAACTGACTTTAGAAGTGTCCATAGGTTTAAACTACAGCCTCGACTTTATTATTGCCAGTATCTGACTCTGTATAACACAAAGAAAACACTAAATATATATTTGTTGAATTAATGAATAATGAAAATCAATAAATGGAAAAGACAAGTCACTGAGGGACTTGAAGACCCTTTGTACAACTTAGGAGGTCTTTGTCAAGAATATCTACATTTTCTGGGGTGGAAATTGTACCAGTGAGGTTTTGCTAAATTTTATTTTTCCACAGCTGGACATTGGGTAAGACATTGAAAGAATGTGTACTATTCCAGAGTGGGATGGGGGCCGGATGACTGTAAAACACTGCTGCTATGCAGTGGTGGAGTTCCTAGGGACCACAGGAGCTGCAGAGGTAAATAGACTAATTAAAGGCTTTAGGCCTCATCATAAAGGCCTTGAACTTCATATGAGTATTGTAGCCAAAGTCATTCCAAAGGGTGGGCCTCAGTGACTCTTTCCCCTCAGCATTAAGGAGCATCAACTCCTACAGTATACAGCTGCTGCAGAGACTGAGTATAGTTCAAGGGAATATGACTCACTTTAGAATCCCCAAGGGCAGAAAAGTTTGGTGCAATTTATTTGATTTTTAAATATTACTGAGTACTCCAATAGGCATAGATTACAAGCATTAAGAGACAAGATAATCACCTAGCTAGATTTTAATCACTCACTTTGATATTGTTAATTTCCCAGCAGTAATTCCTGTTTGGCTTTGGTAAACATGGTGGAATGTTGTCTTTGTAGAATGGCTTTATCTACCTAATCATGTTTGGCTCATATGATCACTGAGATGATTGTTGTCTTGCCTGAATACTCACAGGGAAGGAAAGCAGGCCCAGAAATCATTAAACAGCCATTAGAAATCAGCATAGGGTGCTCATTAGTCCATAGCTTTAAAAATTTCACAGCACTTTGAATTTTGTTTTATTTTATTTTTGTAGTGACATTTTGAACTGACCAGGATGTCAAATCATGGTAAGTAGGGGTGATTTTTCTTACTTAAGCTCCATTGACCTTCCCTCAATTCTCAAATAAATGAATATTTTAAGAAAGGTCATTATAAATTGTGAAAATCCAGCTTCGGTACCAAAATCCTCAACTTTCTTCCCAAAGGATCAACCCTGCATTCTTGCTGTAATGGATTGCTGGTCCTGATTCCACATCCTTCTAGCTATATCCTTTGTAGTGTGACCTTGCACCTGTTTCCCTGCTCATTGATCCTGAGCTTGGTCAGGCAACTTGTTTAGGTAGTTTGGAAGCAAACAAAATTGAAAGATGCTGGTAAATGTGCTGATGTTCATGTTGTCTTTGCCTGTTATGAGAAACAAATAAACTAACTTGAAGTAGGAGGTAACATGGAGAGCAGGACTCAGATATCAATCCTAGAGGTGGAGTGAAGATATGAGGGATACAGAGAGTAAAATGCCTAGGAAAGAAGGAAGGAGGAAAAGGAGGGAGGGAGGAACAAAAGAAGAAAGGAAGGTACGGATTCTATCACTGAGAGCTAAGCACTATTAATACTTTATAGGACAACCGAATATCTTAATGTGCATACGTAAGCTTGTATATATGATATAATCCAGAAATTCTATAGTATGGTTATTTGTAAGCAAGCTAGAAGCCTCTTTTTTAATCAGCTAATATAGTCCATTGCTATGTTTTTAGTATATGCAAAGTAGTCTAATGTAATCGCTAGTGTAATTTAGACAACCAGTTTTTTATTCTGATAAATTGAAGAAGACCCTCATTTATGTACCCCTTCTTGAATCCATAGACTTTTCTACTGTGATTTTTCTGTCCCTTTTATAAAGAAAAAGTCAAGTCTTTATGGTATTTCTCCGCATTTGGACTATCGCTGGTCCTTGTGACGTGGTATGGCTGAATAATGAAATCAAGATGGTGTCATGAGAACTCTAGAACTCCAAGACTTTGCCTGGTTCCTTCTGTTCTCTTGAAATACTGACAAATCACCCTGTTAACAAGCTGTCAGACAGCTAGCTTCAGACACATAAATGAAGGTAGCCCAAAGCAGAAGAACCACCTGGTTGAGCCCTGCTCAAATTGCCTACTCACTAGCTAAAAAAAATGGTGTTATTTAAGTCATTAAGTTAAAAAATTATTTATTTTTATTTAGTTGAGAGAGAGAAAGAGAGAGAGATAATGGGCACACCAGGGCCTCTAGCCACTGCAAATAAACCCCAGACACATGTGGTACCTTGCACATCTGGCTTACATGGGAACAAGGGTATTGAACCCAGGTCCTTAGGCTTTGTAGGAAAGTGCCTTAAATGCTGAGCCATTTCTTCAACACAGTCATTAAGTTTTGATGCCATTTTTTGGCATAGCAGATATTTTTATTTATAGTAAACAATGCCTTAATGAAAACATTTGCATAAATCTTCATATACTTATTTTCTTACTGTAATTGCTTAGAAGTGAGCTAGACAAGAGGACATGTTCATCTTAAATTATAACACAGATAGTGAAGTAGGGTTAATTTATATTTTAATTGATCATATATAAAGGCATTCATCATGGTTAAGGGATGGAAGAAAGAAGTATTATAGAAAGAATGACTAGAGAAGGCAAGAGGTAACCAGTGGAATAATTGCCTGAAATGAATGAGAGCAATGAGCCCTGGGCAGTATGATTTCAAATCAGTGCAAAAAAAAAAAAGATCTAGACTTAGTGTAATGTTGGAACAACCTGTTTGTAATTGTGGTGCTTTCAATCAGAAGACCCCCAGAAACATGTGTTCTGAATGTTTGTTCGCTGGCTGGTGGCAATTTGGGAGGTAGAGCTTTGATGAAGGAGATGTGTTACGGGGGGTGGACCTTGAGAGTCATTAGCCCCTAGCTTGCCAGTGTTAGTCAGCTCAATCTCCTACTGCTGTTGTCCACCTGATGTTGGCTAGGAGGTGATGTCCAGCCTCTGCTCTACCATCTTTTCCTTGCCATCATGAAGCTTCCCCTTGAAACTGTAAGTCATAAAAAATTACCTCTCATTAGCTGCTTTTGGCCAGGCACTTTATCCCAGCAATGAGAAGGTAACTAAATAGTAATTAAAAAATAAATTAAGCTACACCCCTAGTCATGCTGTTTCCAGCATAAATATCAAATCAATTGACTGTTTAAGTCTAAAAAGGTACAAAGATAAAAGCACTAGGGAGAGAAGGGTGAATATATTTTTTTTTCTAATTTTGTAAGAGAATGATTCTAAACATGCCTAAAAATATAAAATGTTATGAAATTTGGCTACCCCCAAAACTACTATCTACTATGTAATGTTGTGTGAAAAAAATAACAAAGTCAATGTTTCAAAGACAAACAGATGTATAAGGAGTATTTTATTTTGTTTTATTTTTGTTTTTTTGAGGAAGGGTCTCTCTCTAGTCCAGGCTGACCTGGAATTTACTATGTAGTCTCAGGGTGGCCTTGAACTCACAGTTATCCTCCTATCTCTGCCACCCAAGTGATGGGATTAAAGGCATGCTGACATCAAATTCATGCACCACTATGCCCTGCTGAGTATTTTATTTTTCATATTTGTATTAGAAAATCAGATTTTTATGAGAGCTAGAGAGAAGGCTCAGCAGTTAAAGGTGCTTGCTACAGAATCCTTTCAACCAAAGTACAATCCCAGCACACAGTAGCTCAAGCATCTGTAATCCTCAGGGACCTTTGTCAATGGGAGGTGAATCCAGGAGACTCCTGAAGCCACAGTCCAGCTAGACTGGTCTCCCCAGCAGCACAACAAGAAGAGAGAGCCTGTCCCCAAAGAAAGTAGAAGGAGAGGATTTTTATATACACAAAATTTATATTGGTACAGGTTGGGCTTCCCTAATCTTAAAATCTGACATGCTTCAAACATGATGTCAAGAGTTGAAAATTCCACACCCGACCTCCTAGGAGGTATAACAACACAGACACACAAAAATGTTGTATGACATTACCTTCAGAATACATGAGTCAGGTCTATTTTAAACACAAATGCATTCAGTGTTGACTTGGGTCCCATCCCCTGGGTATGTCATTAAGTATTTGAAAATATTCCAAAACATTAAGAACCAAAAGGAAATAAACATCAAATTCTAAGAGGTTTCTGGTCCCAAGCATGTCAGTTAAAAAAAATACTCAACCTGTACCTGTATGAGTGTGTGGTCAGGTCCATTTCTGACTTTAAAGTTGTCTGCAGATGGGAGATGGCTAATCTGTGCAGAGCTTGCCATGCAAGAGTGAGGACCTGAGTTTGGATCCCCAGCACCCGATGTGGTGCACACCTGTAATCCCAGCACTCAGTAGGTGACACCTGGAGATCCCTGGGGTTTGCTGGATAGCTAGAGCAGCTGAATTATTGAGCTCTGCAACCAGAGAGAGACCTGGTATCAGTACATAACACAATAGCAATTGAAGCAGACACATGATGTCATCCTCTGGCCTCAATGCTCACTTACACATGTGCACCCACACATGCAAAAACATGCATACATATGTGCACACTCACCACACCACATGCAAAAAAATGTTAGTTGACTTGGTAGCAATTTCCTAGTTAATTTTGATGGGACTCAGTTTATCTCTGCAAGACATGTGATGACAGCTTTGCTCCTGATTGTAACAGTCTGAGAGATGGTGGGACTTTTTAGAGATGGGAGGGTATTATCCTTGTGTTGTAGTCAGCCACATGTCACTGGGATGAATCTCCAAACGAGGCACAATTTGGGGAAGGAAAGTATTTATTGAAGTAACAGACCCAGGGGAAGTTAAGGAAAAAAGGCTGGCCCCCTTTCACAGATCCAAGCAGAGACAGAGACAGAGACAGCACCTCCAGAAGCAAGCAAGCAAGCACACTGTAACACTGTAATTCACAAAATGCAGAACTGCCAGACCTGGGGTTCTGGCTGCTGTTTTGCATATGTCTCCCAAGAATTTTGCATCCAATTTAGAAAAGGTGTCATGACCCCAGGAGGCCAGGCCAAAGTGACACTTTCTCCAGCTAGAAGCCTGGAGACAACTCACAATTATAATAAATTCTATTGGGGGACATTTACTCAAAACTACCACACCTTGGAAGCAATTAATACCTGTATGAGTGGGTTAGATATTGCTGGACTGGATCAGCCACTGCGAAAGCTGTGTTTATAAAGTGAGGCCATCTTCTATGTGTGGTGCAGTTCATGGCTCTCACGTGCTATCACGGCCACCTGTCACATTGTAACGCAGCAGCATGAGACCCAGACCAGATGTACTTGCCTAACAATGGATATTTTGGCCTTTAAAACTGTAAGCCAAAACGAATTTTAGAAAAAAAAAATAATAAAGTCCATGGTTTCAGGTATTTTGTTACAGCAACACAAACCAGACTAAGACAAACAAGGACTTGCCCATCTCATTAATGTTGGTTTTTAGAATTTTCCTTGATATTTTTGCTCATTTCTTCTTTCAGCTAAATTTTAGAATCTCTTTCAATTTTCAAAGTATTTGTTCAAGGAAAATGTACAGTTTCATAAATCTCTCTGTGTGTGCATGTATGTGTCTGCGTATGTTTTAGTTAAGGTGGAAAAGATACCTTTCAAAAATAAATTGAAATGAAAGATATGCTCTAGTTAATACTTATTCTTTTTATTAGTGCTTAACTGTTGTCATTACGTTGCTTTTGAGGGAATTTCATTCCATCTTGTGTTTTCTCTGCCCTCCTCCACACACACCAGAAATCAAAGGCATCTTAAAAATACAAGATTTTCAGGAGTTTTCCTTGAACTTTCTTCCCTCCCTTGCTCCTCTTCGCCTGCCTCCCAGAGCTAGGTGGCTCTTAGTCCCCTCCAAACTTAAGCTCCCCAAAAGGGAACGTGTGTGAGAGCCCAGAGTGGTCCTCAATATCTCCACCTCCTCAGCCCACAGTGTGTCTGGTCTATGAACAGACCACTGACATTTTTTTCCCCCAATTAGAAACTTATTTCATGTTAACACACTTTTGTTTTACAACACTCTTTCTAACTTTATGGCTTTCTTGCTCAAACCTCTTGTTCCAAATGCATCTAATATTTCATCAAATATGGAAAAAGAACAAGTTGGTGCTACTTCCAAAGCAGACACCACCAAGCCGTGGCTACACGGTTTCCTCTTCAGCCCACTTGAACATGTTTCTGAGACCAAATCCTTCAGGGAAACATTAGAACTATTTAAGGTCTCCAAACTTTATGCTTCAATACAAAAGGCCTAAGGGTGAGGACTTTAAATGGATGAAGTGGAGAAATTTTCACTTCCTTAAGCAAACATATAGCATTTCCTTCCATGTGTCAGAAATGAAAACAAAAAATACAAACTAATTTGTCATGAAATTTTTCCCTTTTATAATTCCCTCTATGGTACTTTTTCAACCTAACAAGTCATATTTTCTCTTCTTCCGTGTCAGGTTTATGGCTTCGCTGGTCACAGTTTCAATAACCATGATGGACGATCCTCTGTTCTATACATCATGTACAAGTATTCAGCTTAAAAGTATCTTTGTGTTCACAGCTTGCTTTCTCTCACCTCGCCGAGCCCTCCTCCCCGCTGCCTGTGCACATGGCGTTATATTATATGCTCAGGGAGCTTTGGGGAAAGCTCATATTCAGGAACATTAAGTCAGCAGAGGATGGCTGCTTACTTGGGTTGGGCTTGACCTCACTATGAAATGAGGCAAATTGTCATATTTATGACTCCGAGTAAGTCAATAATATATTGGCATTCACATGTGAAAACACATTCACTCCCAGCATATGGCTTCCCCTTGGTATTTTTCTCAAGTAGTAGTTTTCATCTAGGTATGTGTCAAAGTTTCTTCTCTTTTCTTTTTCTTCCTTTCCACCTTCTTCCTCTTTTGATTTCTTGTTCACATTTCCCCCTCTCTTTCTCCCTCCCGAGCCCTGGGTCAATTGTGTGGGATTCAAAGCATTGATTGGTACTAATACGTTTATAATGATTTAGTTATATTAAAAGATAACTAAAATTGAGGCTGGGACATGTTTGCTAATGAGCGTGAGGACCCAAGTTCAATCCCTAGCACCCGTGTGTAAAAAGCTAGGCATGACCACCATGTCTGTGGTTCCAGTACTGAGGGCAGGGGATCACTGGGGCTCCCTCGTCAGCCAGTGTGACCAAAAAATGGTGAGTTCGGGGTTCAGGGAGAGACTTTGTCTCAAGAAAATAAAGTGGAAGAGCCTTAAGGAGTCCCCAACATCATCCTTTGGTTTCCACAGGTGTACACAAATTTACACACACACACACACACACACACACACACACACACACCAAACACACTGCACAAACACAGAGACTAAAGATGCTCAAGACGATAGCTAAAATTATTCAAATAACTAATATTATTATCCCCTTTATTCTCTCTCTTTCAACCTTTGACAGTCTATACTTACATACCACACACATGCATAGACACACAGAAACTCTCTCTCTCCCTCTCACATGTGCAATCACATAGTCACATACTAAAAAAAATCGTATGACTGGATAAATGCTGTTCACCTCTCTGACCTGGAAATCTGATCCTATTAGGGCCTTTGAGATATGAATTAGTGCCATTTTTTTTCTCTCTATTGGCTCTCTGTTAATCCTATCAGGTAAAAGGATGGCCCCATGGGTTCTGCTTCACTCTAGAGAATACTGACAACAGTAAAACCAGAGTAAGTCACTGACAATCAAAAAACATGGAGAAACCTTAATGTGCAAAAGTCTTCAATTAATTCAAATTTCGAGACTGCTACCTGCCTGTGTGGGCAACTAGATCCATTATCCTGAAGACTGTTTTTACAACAACTCCAGTTTGCAAGTGAAATTCAAATGGGCTGGAGAGTATGTAGAAAGCCTCAGCCTCTATCCCTGCCTTCTGGAGCATTCTGGAAGTTGAGTTTCTCTCTCCAGCCTTTCTAGCTCATAGTTGGAGAAGTGCTGTCCATCCTTCGGCCCCGTCTTTCTCCTCCTCCTTGTATATAGGTCACAGTTGTTTGGATGCCACAGGCTATTCTGTGGCTGTCCAGTCTCCTGTCCCTTTAGCCTGACTGCAGATGTGCAGTGAGAGAGAGCTCTGCTGGAGAAGAAAGGCCTCAGAGACACAGGAGTGGACTCCGATGAATGCTGCCAGTCCTGACTTTCCTGATGACACTTAGCAGCAGAAAGGAGGTGGCCAGCCTGCTAGGCTCAGAGCAGACTAGGTGATCATGGTAAATGTAAAACCGAACAAGCCACAGATGGGAGGGCACAGTTACTCCATTGCTAGGTTCTTCCTGATGCCAGGGAGGGCACGAGATGAGTGTCCCACCCTTTCACTCTTAGGAAGGAGGCCTGGGCACCAGGGGACTGTGGGTAAAGGAAGGCACCAGTGTTCGTCCTGTTCTGGACCCATGGAGACATCATGGACTTTAGCTTAGCTTTTATTTCCTGTCTCCTCATCTGTGATCTCAGGGTGTGGACTATCATTATGGTCACTCTTGGTTGTACTAACATTCGATGTTTCCCTTTAAAAACAATTTTTGGTTTTATTAAAAATAAAGTGAGTGTGACTTTGGTTTAGTGTTGTCACATGTTCCCGGATATAGGACAAAATGGAGAACTGTTTCCCTCCATCTAGATGGGGACAGAAATAGACAGGAGCCAGGCACTTACCAGAAATGTGGGAAAGACTAGGGACTGGGGGGCTGTTTGTCTCACAGAGCAGAAAGAAAAGCGAATTTGGGCAGCTGACCAGCTCACTTGATCCAAGTGAACCAAGGGATAATTTTTATGGGATTTTTCTTTGTTCGTTTGTTTGTTTTTCGAGGTAGAGTCTCACTCTTGCCCAGGCTGACCTGGAATTCCCTATTAGTCTCAGGCTGGCCTCCAACTCACAGTGATTCTCCTGCCTAACAATTTTTTTGTTTTAATTTTGGCTTTGCATTAGTTATCCTTTGTAGGAAGGTTGGCTCAATGACTGATCATCTTAATAAGAACTTGCCAGATTTTGTCCTGCAGGGTAAGAAGCAGGTGTTATCTGAAAAGCTTTAGCTGTCTCCTGAATTACTTTTCTGAAAATATGTTATAGAAAGTAACACATCTGATTACAAAGTATGCATTTATTAGTGTTTTAGTTAACTTGTTCAAAATGATCAAGTACGTTTCAAAGGTGGGGTTTGAACTTAGTTCTGGAATTTACTCATCTGCTTGCTCTGATATTCAAAATCTCCATGGTGGCTGTAGTTAGTCCTGTGTGGCAGTGCGGGGCGGGAGGCGGGGAAGAATTGCGCAGCACAGCGTCTTTTCAAATGGAAATTATATAGACATCAACGTCACATAGTGACAATTTGATTGTCCCCTTATTCCTTTTCTTAGTCTTGTAGGAATACATTCCTTCTCTAAAAAGTTTTAAAAGACCTAGAAAATAGCTATCATTATACCTGTTGTCCTTTGCCATGAGACACCTCAGTTAACCTAATATGTTTATAAGATACTTGGTAAGTGAAAATAATATGAATTTAAATGATAATCTTTCTTTACATACCCATTTTTCTTTGATGCAGGGTCTCACTCTAACCAAATCTCACCTGGAACTTACTCTATATCCCAGGCTGGCCTCAAACTCATGGCGATTCTACCTGACTCTCCTGAGTGCTGGGATTAAAGAGGTGAGCCATGATGCCCAGCTTTCTCTTACATCTATTAGTGTGTTAGGAGGGTGTGTGTGTGGCCTAGTGTGTTATGAAGGTTGTGTGTATGGCATATACATGTGTGTATGCAGATGCACATACATCCTGTCTCCAAGTGGGGGCCAGAGGATGTCATGGGGTCTCCTGTATCGCTCATGCTCATCCGTGTGTTTTCCTTGCGACTCAGTCTCCCACTCAACCCGAAGCTGCTGTTTTCAGACCTTGAACCTCAGCAAGTCTCCTGTCTCTGCCTCTGCTTCCGGACTGGGGTCAAGGACATGTGTGGCCATGACCAGCTTTTTACCCAGGTGCTGAGGAATTGAACTCAGGTCATGGCAGACCCCTCTGTGTAATGAGTGCTCTTATCCACCAAGGAATCTTTCCAGTCCCCCAACTTCATATTTTAATTAAAACAAACTTCTGTATTCACTTCCCTTTGATCATTTCACTTCAACATTCTAATTTTAAATAAATAAAAAACTGAAAATAAATAGATAAGGCAATGAAACCTTCCCAAGCTTCTGTGCCTGGATATGCCAAGTGCAGCTGCCTGCCATGAGATACTTATACGCTATTGTTTCATGTTGTCCCATCGGGTTTCTCTCTATGGTCCAGGTTGGCCTCAAACTCATCATCCTTCTGCCTCAACCTCTTGAGTGCTGGGGTGACAGGCATGTGATGCCATGCTTGGTTTGTATATCTTTTTAAACAGTGGGAGACTGGGAAAGCCATGGCTATCACATGAACACTTCACCCTCGTTACTACCGCAGCCTGGATCTGAGTGGAATGATAGTGGGCCACAATACACAGACACAGAAAGGTCTCGAGCAAGCTCACAGTGCCCCTGAGGGGTACAGATGCCTTCCCCAGAGCCAGTATTTGAGAAGATGACTTAGCTGTGTCAAAGGAAACCACTGCATCTGGGCTGGAGAGATGGCTCAGCGGTTAAGGCACTTACCTCCAGTGCCTAAGGCCCCAGGTTCAATTCCCCAGGACTCACATAAGCCAGACTCACAAGGTGATGGCCCTGGTTCTCTCTCTCTCTCTCTCTCTCTCTCTCTCTCTCTCTCTCTCTCTCTCTCTCTGCTTGAAAATGAATAAATAAAATATTTAAAAAAAGAAACCACTGCATCTAAGGACAAGGCAACACTAAGTTTCAGAATGAGGAGTAGAGGTGGAGGGCAGAACCTCCAGGAAGCCTTATTCCCACACAATTTCTCAAGTAGATACTTTTTAAGTAAAATCCATTCAGAGAATCCATTCTCTGAAAGTGACCTATGCCACGTCTCTTTCAGTGTACCTCCAGGGATACCCACGTGGCAGCTTGGAGTTTACTGTCTTCAACTTCCATGTGTTCCCACAATCTAATATCTATAATGAAATCACAGTAGAAAGTTCCTTCTCTCCATGTTGCTCTTTGTCATGCATTAATTAGCTGCATGGGTTATGGTTTGCATAGCTCTGTATGACAGGCACCTCATTCATTCATTTTTAATTTGTTATTTCAGAAAATATATGGCCAGCACCTACTACTCATGAGACATTTTGGTTAAGCTGGAGGTAAAGGTACATTAAATATGGGAGCTTGTATTTTGTAGAAACAGGAAGACTTTTACACAAATAACTGCAGGAGATTAGAAAGCAGGGTTACATAGGTGAAGAGTTTAAAGGATGGAATGATTAGCTGGAATCCCAAGAACCAGGTCCCAGTGATGCAGCTTTGTAAGTATGAGTACAACCCCGTCACTTTTCTAGAAACACAACCCGTAGGACATGTCAGGAGGTCTTCCCATTCAAGAGAGAGCACTTTATTGAAAATTTGTGATTCACACAATCATACTTCCATCGAAGGGTATCTGGCTAGAACACCTTTAAAGTGACTTGGGCTCATTTCTACCGATGGAGTAGACTGAGTCATTTTTATGTCTTGTCTTTTCAGAATGTGTACACGTCATCTCTCCTGTCAGTTTCATATTTATAGGGGGAATGTTTTCAGATCAATCTTCCCTCACTGGATTTAGAACACATTTACTTTCATTTTGTGACCTCCACTTCAACCAAAAAAAAAAAAAAAAATTCCTCTCTAATGCTGACTCAGCACACAGTTACATTTTTATCCCTGTCAGACCACATATAGATTTTTACAGGGTGAACAATGGTTGTATTTAAGTGGTGATGTCGTAATCCTGAAGTCTTCTGGCAGTATCCTTTGGAAACTGAATCCATAAATTTTATTAGGATTAAATGTTTCTAATGGGAGTTGACAAACAGTTGAATGGGGTAGCATTTTCTCTGTACTTGGCAGAGAGAGGGAAGAAAAAGTCCCCATTACACAATGAGAAGTGCATTAATGTTCAAACTCATTCATCTCAATGGTGCACAAATATAATTTAAGGCCTTTTACAACCGTTGGTGAAATGACTGTGTGCTGTGGGGAAGTTGCAAAATTTTTATGGACCTAATAAAATTGTCATTGTAATACCATTACGGGGTGCTGGGACAACAGAGATATTTGTAATACCCATACCCTTGTGCCAAACCGAGAAAAGACATTGTATGTTTGACTGAAGACAAATGCCGAACAGGGCTGAAACCCAAGGTTGTTTGATAATGAACATCTTCCTGTTGTGCTTGGTGTCAAATTTCCAATTGAACAGATGGTGAAGCATGTTAACTGAGTTGATTACACTGGACCAGAATCACATTAACAAGCACAGCCTATAAATTAGGCGATTGTTGAAATACTCATGTGTTATCTTCAGATACATTCCAAAATAATTTCCCTGTTGAGTACTGACTTCTTTTTTTACTTAATTTTGGCCTCAAAAATATGCCTAATGGCCTTTTTATACACTCATGTATGTATGAATATGTATACATGTATGTATACACATGTATATATACATACGTATACAAGTATGCATGCATGCACACACATATGGCTTGGTGGTCTTATAGTCAGAATAAAACCTTTTGAAAAATATAAGAAAATCAGCCACTTTGAAGCCTAAGGTCAAAATAGTGATGTCAGGAAAAAAATAAATGTCCTCTAAAGATGGGGTTGTAGTCAGCTTTACATCGCTGGGATGAACTTCCAAACAGTTTATGACAGGAAGGGATTTGTTTGAAGCTTCCAGTTCCAGGGGAAGTTCCACTGATGGAGAAAGAAGCTGCCCCCCCTTTCACAGATCCAAGCAGGAAGAAACAACCACACAGCCAGCAACAACAGCAAGAGCATCAAGCAGAAGAGACACCCGCAGAGCTCAGTCCTCATTGCGTAACTTTAGGTAGGAAATCACATCTGGCCCCCAAAACACACCTGCAGACTGGACCACAGGATTCACTCCCCTTCCCCCACAGTGATACCTCTTCCAGCCAGGTGGCTGGCAATCCAAGTTACAAGCTTTAATAAAACTCCTGAGTCTATTGAGGGACATCCATTCAAACTACCACAGATGGTTAGAGACAAAACATCTTGAGGGTGGAAAGCAGAATTTTCAGAGGGTGCCCTGAAGAAACTATAGTCCTTTCTGTGTGGCCTGGGGTCCACAAACAGAGTCCATGGAGCACACATTCAGATCCTCCCAGCACAGGGAGACACATGGATTTAAAAGACACATGGATTCCAGCCAAGAAAGGCCAGTGTACACACCTTTCTTCCTGGGTCTCAGGGGATGAAAGCCACACCAATGTGCACCCTTCTTACATCACTGCAGAGGTCTTCGAAGTTGAGTCCTTCATGCCCTTCTTCCCCTCCCAAGAATTCACTCCACGACTCAATCTTGCTAATTCTATTCCCCTCAAAGAGATTGGTTGAAGATGGGCCTGGAACCCACAGCTGGTCCTTCCTACATCTTCCCAGGAGAGACACAGGAGAGCTGATTTCATTAATCTGCTAGGTGTGGCTCATGGAGATAAGGCAGACATCCCCATGTGTTAAGGATGAAGACACAGAAGCAAGAGAATCCTGGGTCCTTTGTACCAGGAACTTGCCTCCCTCCTGGTGGGGAGAGCCTGAGCCAAAGACAGTCTTCCAGAGCGCTGTCCCTTGCCCATCACACAACTTCTAGGAAATTCTTTTCTCTAGGATGGATCTTTAGTCTCTTGTCAGTGAAAGGCACTTAGTTCATAAAACTGTTTTAAATTTTAAGTGAATTCATATCTGTGAAATATTTAGCAGAATGCATGATATCTAACAGGCACATGACTCTGCAGGAAAGTGGTTTTCCTCTTGACTAAGTCATTTTGAATTTATCACTGTTGTTTTTAAAATAAAAATACTTAGCCATATTAAATAGCATAATTGTATTGTCTCTGTCCCAAGGCCATTTTTAAAAGATGGATTTCTTAGGATCACACCCTTCCTCTAGCATTACTGAGTTTTCCTTCAGCTACAGGGGCTTAGTACTGTTTGTTTCCTACATATTGCCTTCGTATTTGCTCATTGTCTCTGCCCCTACCATGGTATGATTCATGCAACAATGCCTTAGCTTTTCGAAATAACTGTTAAATCCCATGGCTTCTAAGTGAGTATCTGACAGAGTCTGCCCTCATGGACATCGTTGACTGAGTCACATTGTGCATCAAGTAGGGCAGGCACACTTGAGTACCTTTGGCTTGGGAAGGTGACAAGCAGACAGCAAAGGCCATTCTTCTTCCAGATGGAAAAGAGAAATCACTTAGGGTTCTTCAGAACCTACTGAGCAAAACAGCTTCTGGGTCACGATGCCAGTAGGAAAGAATGGGTGGATATGACCTCAGACTATCAGGGCTGTCAGGTGTGAACAGGCTAGAAACTGAACAGGGATGGGAGGAGTCTGAAAGCAAGATTTCTTCTCCAAGAAACTTCTGCATCACTCTTCAGGCTTCAGAGTGATTGAATGAGGCCCATCCACATCATCCGGGTAATCTTCGCTTTAACGAATCAAAGATATTATAACTCTAGTAATACCTGCACAGTAACACCTGGGTTAGAATGGGATTAAAACATTCTTTGGTCAAATGCAGCCATTAAAACCTAAGAACCACAGATAAGATAATGACAGAATGTACATGACCTGTAGCTGAACTAACATTGAACTAAAAGCTTTCACGATATTCTGTGTGACCCTCCTGGCTTGTCATGCAATAGTGAGGATTCAAATTTGGATGTCTAGTCCTCAGATAAATGCCAGATGGAGGGGTGTAGATCCCAGCACTCAGGAGGTAGAGACAGATGGACCCCTGGGGTAGATTGTATAGACTAGCTGAATCAATCAATAAGGCAGAATATAATGGAAGGAGACTAGTGGCCTTGTCTGGCCTCCACATGGCCTATACATCACAGACACAGACACACACACACACACACACACACACACACACACACACACACACACCTCTCTTTATTGAATGAAAGATTAAGTGATAGGATAAGACTGAAGTTCATGTACCTTTGCAACGTATAGTTCACATTACATCAATTCACTTAGCAGCCGTGCTCATCCTGTTTGCGGTAACATAACGATGGTTTCCCTCGTGGTTGTTTTCTGGATCAGGCCCATAATTTGACCTGAAATTTCAGGAGCAGAAGTCATTTGTTCTCACAAGGGTAATTTGGAACTGCTAAGTACATAAATGTATGATGAGGATTTTCTTACCTTAATAAACATTTTGCTTTGAGGTGCGTGTTTTGGGGTCTGTTTGTCAATACAAATATTCATGATGACCCGGTGTTATTATTAGAACTACAATGAGCTCATACCAAACACCTTATACCTTTAGTCACTGCAGTGCTAAGAGGCAGGCATTCCTGTTGCTCTCATTTTACAGCTGACTTCTGTGAACTGCCTAAGTAAGTAAGCACACTATCTCTTCACACAGTCCGTGGCTTCATTCCTGTCATGGTTTGATCCAGGTGTCCCCCACAAACAAATGAATGTGTTCTGATAGATTGATCCTCAGCTGATGGCAGTTTGGGTTTTACAACCTCACTAGAGCTGTGTTGTTGGGGGCGGGCTTTTGGGGGTTATAAGCCAGCTTCCCCTTGCCAGTGTTTGGCACACCTTCCTGCCGCTGTCTGCAGTGCTGTGGCAGAGGTGATGTCCAGCCCTCTGCTCATGCCATCGTTTTCCCTGCCAGGATGGAGTCTCCCCTCGAGTCCGTAAGCCAAATAAACCCATTCCTCCAAAAGCCACTTTTGTTTGGGTTCTTCCTGCACAGCAACTAGAATGCTGACTGCAACAATTCCTAATGGGTTTTGAAGCAGAGGTGATTATTTGACTAAATTCTCTAAAAGGCCTCTCTCTCCCTCTCCTCTCTCTCTCTACCCCCTGCCCCCAATCTCTCCATTCTAGAGGCCTGGAACTTGCTTTTTAGCCTAAACTGGCTTTGAATCCATAAACCCTGTAGCTTCAGCCGAGGATCACAGTCATGGCCTCTGACG
Organism: Zapus hudsonius; assembly: GCA_004024765.1. NCBI lineage: Eukaryota > Metazoa > Chordata > Mammalia > Rodentia > Dipodidae > Zapus > Zapus hudsonius. The sequence goes on from PVHP010000151.1 coordinate 137,738, forward strand.
CCTGGCTGAGACTTTCTTTTGTCAAAGGCCCAAGAGAGCTCACTTTGGCTTTCCAAGGAGGAGTAGTTGATGTTTTCTCAACAGAATTATCAAAGCCAAAGTAACTTGGGTTGGAAATTGGAATGGGTGGCACACTTTGATCCAAACTGAATTTATTTTTGTACTTCACACATTTTTAGTTTAGGGTTCATTTCCCTGTTCTTTTCACTTTGGAAAAGAACACTTTCATTTTAAGTACAATGAAAACAATTGCTTTAGTAAAAGAAAAAAATCTATGGAAAAGAATCTGAAAGTTTCTTGGAAAACAAATGACTGGCCAAACAGCATTGTGGTGAGTTAGGTGTAAATGGTTCAGAAACATGCAGGTTACATTTCCTTGGAAGCACCCAAGGGCTTCCAAAAAATGAATGGGGGAAAATCCTTGGGTAATGTGCACTTCAGAATTTATGTATTTTTTTCTTTTGCACTCTATTGATTTTATTCTCCTCTACAAAACACTTCCTAGGGTGACCTCATCTCTGTGGTCAGGATGCTGTCATTCCTGCTGTCATTAACCCTGGTTCATTCTGGGTGGTCCAACACCATGCCAGCCAGCCAGGTTTCTTCTCCTACACAGTTAAGATTTCCTTTCTCTTTAGGAAACATATAAAACTCCAAACACAATTCAAAGTCTGTGGGAAGAATTTGGGCCTTGTGAACATGGACCCTCCTGACACTGAGATGGATGTGCGAAGTCGCTTGTTGAAAATGGTTAAGTCCTCTGCGTGCTCACTCGGAAAATACCAGCCTGGATATGGATGTTGTCAGAGGATCCATAAATCAAGATTTGAAGACTCTTGGAAGGTGCTTGGTGAAGGCCCTTTAACCCATTCCCAAGCCTCAGATACGTCTCAATATAAAGCATGGCAGAAAAAGAATTATGATCCAATTTCTTAAACATCTCTTTAAATAAATTTTCTTCAACATGCTTTAGAAAAATATTCCTATATTTTCTTCTCTAGGGAGAATCCCACAAAACTAACCAAATTCTATTTGTAGGAATTTATGTTTGTTTTCGTTTCTCCTGCCTTTGGAGAAGGCAGAGTCTAGGATACAGGACTGGTGCTCCTGCGCTCCTGGTCCTCGCTTGGTCACTGAAGCCTGTCGGATATTCCCTCTTTCCAAAGAAAATGACGCTGACAGAGTGTCTTGGGATTCTCCCTTCTTTGCCTCCAAACCGTGTAACCTCCACTCTCTCTGAGCTGTCTTAAATCCTTTAAATCACAGGACATTACAAGATAAGGAAAAGCAATTCGGCTCACTTAATGAGAGTAAAATCAGTTGAAAAGATGGTAACTGTGTCCTTAGAGTTTAAAGTTTAGCAGGGGTTGTAGGTTTCACACGCTAGCTGAGTCAGGAGATCTGCAAGCTCTGTCCCCAGAGGCACAAAAGCAGACAAAACTGACTTAAAACACACACACACACACACACACACACACACACACACACACACACAACTTATTGTGGAATCCAACCAAAAACATACAACCATCACCCCAAAACATACAACCATCACCCCAAAACATACAACCATCACCCCAAAACATACAACCATCACTGGACACTCAAGCTTGAACAACTACTTAGCTTTAAGTACTCACTGCGGGCATCTGGGACATTCTTACTTGGGATGCTCAGATTCCCATTTGGCTCCACTCATCTCCCAGCTCAGTCTGTAGAGACTTTCTTTAGAATCAGGCCAGCCATAAACACACGGCTTCGGGGCTTCACTGAGGAAGGAACGCCTGATTTGGTATGGTGGCCCTGTCCACACGAAACATGGCAGAGGTGACCATATGAGGCCCGCACCTCTGCTAGCCTGAAGAAGCTGCCGTGGGTATACAAAACACTGCGTTTGACACAGCATGGTTAAGCTAACAGCATATTCAGATTATATATATTATATATATAATATATATATATATAACTATACTGTAAACTAGGAGAAAATGTATATAGGATTGCATTACAGTTTCTATATTTTAGTAAAATGAGATTGGTCTGGGACATGTGTTATGACAAGTGAGGATGCATATGGAGGTCATTAAAGCAGTCACTAATACAATAAAATATAATAAAACTCACCAGAGGAATAAAAACTGTACACTACATTTACTCTTACCACTAGAGAAAGTATCGAAGGAAGGACAGAGAAACATATGGAAAATGGTAAGAGTGAACCCAACTGTACCAGTCAGGCCATTGCATGTGGGGCCTCGAAACATCACGATCAAAGGGCAGAGGTTGAAAGAGCGAAGCAAACGGCAAAATCCACCTGAAAATCCACTACGAGAAACACGTGTTAGGCGCAGAGGAAGGAACGGTGGGAAAGATGGAAAGTGATAAATCAGGCAAATCGTAGCTGAAAATAAACCCAGAATGGTCATCACACCAGGTAGGATTGCACTTGCTGGTTGGCATATTTCTTCATTATTATGAGATGGGGTCTCGCTATGTTGCAAATTGGGCAGGAACTGATGGACTCAGGCCGTTGTCATTCTGCAGAGAAGCCAAGATCACATGCATATATATGCTCACCACTCCCAGTTTCAAGATCAAGTGTGAATAAGATACATTTCCAGGGAAGGGAGGGATGGTTTATAATGCGTAACATATGAATAATAATACATCAAGTATACATACTAATTATAAATATAGGCATACCTAGCCACTGATTCACAGAACAAGACTGAAACACCAGACTTGAAAGAAGAAATTGATAATAGAGCCATGGTTAGAGGTTTCAATACACAGCTTCAAAGGAGTCATCTGGGAGCCGGGGTTGGGGGTGCATGTTTATAATCCCAGGCCTTTGGAAGGGGAAGCAGAATCAGGAGTTCAAGATCATGGCAGTTACAGAGTGCATTTGAGGCTGGCCTAGGCTACATGAAACCCGATTTCAAAAAGCAAGCAAAAATACAAAAATGCAAAAAGTAAGTAAAATAATCAAACAGGATTTTGAATTGTTATTTGCATACCCATATTCATAAGCATTATTGATTGGGGTGAAACCATGGAAATACCACAAATGTCCACCAGAGAGTGTATATTTAGCATGAGGTACTGTATCTGCAAATGGAATATTATTCAGCCTTCTTAGGAAACAAAGTCTGACAAATATTGTAACATGGATGAACCACGAGGCTATTAAGCTCAGTGGAATAGACCAGACACAACGGTTGTGTACTATATAATCACACATGTGTGAGGCACTTAAAAGGGTCAGAAACAGAGAGTTGAGTGGTTGGATGCCAAGATGGGCAAAGGAGGGAATGAGGGCTTATTGTTTAAACTCCCTAGGTTCGAAGTTTCTGTTTTACAAGTTGTATAGTGTTTTGGAGGGGCAGAACGGACTAGTGCAACATCATAAATGCATTCAATTATGAACATAATGCAATATGATATATTTAACATATTTTGAACAGTTAAATGGAAGATGGGACACATTATGTACATTTTATCACAATAAAATTATTTTAAAAATAAATCAATTAAAAGAAAGACTATTGGGGCTGGAGAGAAGAATGGAAAGTATTTAAAGAGGATGTATAATTATTGAAGGATTCTTCTGTAAAGCAATGTTTGATTAGAGAACTGGAAGAGAGAGAGACACACACACACAGAGAGAGAGAGAGAGAGAGAGAGAGAGAGAGACAGAGAGAGAGAACCATGTAGATAGATGTCTTGGGAACAAGAGTTCCATGCTGAATAACTGAGTCATGGATAAGGTTGGCTTCATGGAGACAGTAAGGAGGCCAAAGCAGAGTGCAGAGATGCGGCAGATGAGGGAGTCAGGGCCAGATCATTTCAGGCCTGGACATACCTTGCTGCACTTGGGGTTTTATTTCCAAATAAAAGCTTTGCTGTCTTGGGCAGAGCAGGGGGATTCTACCACCTTCTCTGGAAGCCAGACGTGCAGATGGAAGCTGTCACAATCCTTCAGGAGCAATGCCAGGGAAGGGAATGTGGGGGAGCATCCATGATGAGAAGTGATTCTGGGACACTGTGACCACAGAGCTAAGAGCAGATAGGGTGATGGACTGGATACACCAGGCAAGCAAGGGTGACACCAACATGTCATGTTGACACAATCGGACTGGGTTATGATGAAAATGGATTTAAGAGGAACAATACCTGAGCCCAAGTCTGAAGGCAAGATGTCATGAAGATTCACTGCTAAGGTTCGAGTGAAAAAAATGATAAAATGATTTTAAAAAAATGTGTGTTTTTCACATAGTACTGTAGTGATTTGAGTATGAAATCCCCCCCCACCCCACACACACACAGGCCTAAGGTTGGCCCTGACTGGTAGTGCTAGTTTGAGAAGTTCTGGAAACTTAAGGAAGTAGAGACCATTTGCAGAAAGCCTTCCACAGAAGGTCCCCCCAGTCTCTTCCTCCTCTGCTCTTCCTGCATTTCTTGAAGGGGACAGTTTCCTCTTCCATATGCTCCCCCACCATGAAGTTCTGTCTCACCCCAGGCCTAGAATCAACAACGCCAAGGACTTTGGACTCAAACATCTGAAACCGTGAGCCAAAATAAATATTCCCTCCTTCTTAAGTTGCTCTCTCAGGCATTCTGGTCACAGCTACAGAAAATCACTAAGGCAAGAATTTAGGTCTGTTTGGCATAGCTGGTGACTGCGCATGTGGTTGACAAGGAGTCCTGCACCTGTTACTCAGGAAACAGTGAAGTCACCTGGCCCTCACTTTTGTGACCTCCCCTGGAATGAGACCACCTTCCTTTCCCGGTTCTATCCACTAGGTGGCAGCACCGGGGCTCAGAGCAGAGCCAAGGCTGGGCCATTCCCTGGTCAGACTTCAGACTCCTTCCAGGCCTCCAGTAAGTAATCAACCTTGTGCTCTATAATAGAAGCCTTTAAGGTTCTAATCTCTTGTCACATTATTCATCCAGCTCATCGAGGCCCAGGAAACCATTTCCTGAAAGCCTACTTTCATAATTTTTCGTTTTTGAGCCTCACTAATACATTCTCTTGGAAACCTCACTTTAATAAATTTCATAGTGCATGACCAGCGGACTTAATGAATATTAGTCACTCGGAGCGATCTCTGTTTATTCAGCTTCTCCTTCCTCTCCTCCCTTCCCTCACTCCAGACCTGGATCTGTGCAATGATAATAGCACAGAGGGCTGGCTGGCCACAGAAAATTGCAAACAAGGAGTGAAAGCGTCTTTCTGAGCTCACACCTGTTTTAACATTTGTGATCCTTAAAAACGAGAAGCTGTGGGGATTCACTGGACTCTTTCCTTGTAGCCCCCAGAGGACCCTGCTATTAAACCGCGGGGAGGAGGCCGGCTTCAGAGCACTTAAAAGTACTTACATCAAATCCACAAATCCATCCCATTCTCCAGCCAGCCACCATTCCCAGGGGCTGGAGCACATTGCAAGGCATTCACTTCGCATGAATGGGCACGAACAGACTTTTTCACCATTTCGATATGTCTACGTTTGCAGACACATCCTGTAGGCTGCCTGAAACAGCCTTAATCTCAATTTACTGTCTCCCAGTGGACCTTCGCCATGCTGCGGAAAGTGGAAAACTCAATGGTCGTTTCTTCTCCGTGACCTCTCACCCCTGCCTCTCTTGGCCTTCCTCCTCCTCCTCCTTCAAGGAAAATGTTGCACTGAGAACCTTTTACTCAAGATGAATAGAATGAGGCTCTAATGCATGTAACAGTGCAGGCGATCCTTTATATATATATTTTTAAAATAATGAGCAAGGTATACCAGATTACCACATTTGGAAAGCCTTCAAAGTCGGTGTGCAAAGCCCAGGGAGTACCAGCATGAGTCCCACTGGAATTTGATTCTAGAAGACAGCATGAAATTGTCATCTTGGAATTTTACAGTGTCATTCTTGTTCTGCTGGGGCCAACGACATCTAACATTTTTATTATGGAAACTTTCAAATATATACCAGAGTGTGGAGCTCATTATACAATGAGGGTCTGTGTACCCTGGCTTTCACAAAATGCAATATTTGACCCATCTTTTTTCACCGAGTCTTCTTCTCACATATAGCTGATCTTCCTCACTTGGAGATTTTAAACAAGTTTTTAAAAAGTAGAACTTTTTTTCCTGTAAATAGTTTCCTATGAATTGCAAACTGGAAAGGACTTTTGTGTTTGCAGTATGACCATTAAGCACATGTCATACCTAACCCAAAGCAAGGATAATTCCTTAAAGTCACGTAAGGCCCAGCCCAGTCTGTTATCCTGGAATGTCAGGAGTATTGGCAGTTATCACTATTTTTGCTGACACCTTCAATATGTCTTCTTACTGAGTTGTGTTTCCACAATCCTGCTCATTTTATTGGCTATCTGTCATTAAATAAAAATGAGTTAATTCTAACAATGCACTAGACACTGTGCTGGGCTTTGAGGGTACAAGGTGACTAGGGACTGGGAATGCAGGCTGGCACATCATGAACCTCATCCTCACGAAACTCAAGAACCAGGGGTTTCAGAGCACCACTCAGAAAGAAACCTGTGCCGGTTCTTCTAACACCCATGTAAAGTCCATCAAGCTGTAAAACTCTCAAATTTACATAACAATGCAGAGGATGAAGTGGCAGGAACCATGGACAGGAGCAGTACCAGGACTCAGTAATGGAGAAGTCAGACACCAAAGTTTCTGGACTTTTGGATCTCAATTCATTGCTAAATTAATGTTGGATCCCAAACTCTACCACAGACAAGTTAATTCTAAAAAGAAAGAAAGAAAGAAAGACTTAAGACTTAAGTAACTCCTGAACCAAACTAGTCTGAGTATCAAGTGATATTGGGTGTTGACATAGATAGCCAAAGAAATTCCTTGAGAGTCTGCAGACTTTGACCCCCTTCCCGAAAACCCAGGATACTTTGAGACAAGGAACCAATTGCAGTGTTCTATTCACAGATCACAGACCAGAGTGAAAGTTGACCAAACAAACTTCTCTTACCTGCCAAAGGAAAATAAACACCAACATTTAAAAATTGCATTACTTTCACTTTTATTTCCTTTTGAAAAAATTTCAAAACATGCTTCTTTGAATCCAGTAAATGAGCTTTATGACTTCTAATAAGTCAGGACCTATTGACTATACTGCTAACTTTCAGAACGACTCCATGTCTAGATAGGATGGGGCCATCTGAAACAGCTGCCCATTGAGACCACCTTTGGTGTACATCTAGTGCTCATATCTGAACAAAAACTGGGGAAAGGAAGCTACTACAGCATCAAGGCCTTTTTTTTTCCTTTTTGGGGGGTGGGGCCTGGGTGAAAGAAATAACAAGCAAGATGGAAGGAGACAATGGAGACAAAGTCAGATCCTTGGGATGCTCAAATGCTTTCTTTTTAAGAAAGAGAAGTAAGGCTGAGGAGATAGTCCAGTTCTCATAAGCATATGGACCTGTGTTCAGTCCCCAGAACCTGCATAAACATGATGGCATGCACCCACAATCCCACTACTGAGGAGGTAGAGGCAGGCTGATCCTGAGGCTCACTGGCCACCCAGTCTAGCCAAGTTTGTAAGCTCCAGGCCAATGAACAACCCTGTCTCCAAAAGAGGTGTACAACATTTCTGAGGAAGACACTGGAGGTTGTTCTGTGTCTTCAACATGTATATGTAGACATGTACACTCTCCCATGTGTGTCTACACATGTACACATGGATGTGTGCACAGCACTTACACATGTACACACATAATGAAATAGAGGACTAACATGTATCAAGTGGTCTCCATGCTAGAAATTTCCATTTCCTCATAGACAATTCTCACAATAATATGATGATGTAGCCTTGTCATCTATGTGATACTATGAGGAAGCTTGGCTTGGAGAGGTTGGGTTACTTAGAGGACTCAGGATGAAACCAGTCTTCCCTTGGAATCTTTTTATATCTATATCTATATCTATCAATACCTATAGATAGATATATCTGTATCTTTATTATCCTTAGATACTGTATTTATGGCTTCTTTAATTACTATATAACATGTGCCTCATTTACATCTCATCATCCAGCTCTGTTGAAATTATAATTAATTGATTATTCTATTTTTGAGATAGGATCTCATATGTCCCAGGCTGGCCTGGAAGTCGATATATAGCCAAGGATGACCATCAACTTCTGATTCTCCCATCTTCCCCTCCTAAGTGGTGGGATTAGAACTCATGACCCACTCCACTCACTTTATGTGATGCAGGGGATTGAATGTAGAGACAGGTGTGTGCTAGGCAAGCACTTGACCAACTGAGCTACACCACCAGCCTTACAAAATATATTTGAGAACATTTTTTGAGCTCTCTGTACTCAGTCTAAACTTGCCCCAGACTTCCTCTCCGTGCAGTCCGCTGGTCCCTCCCTCATCCCTTCTCTGCACAAACCCCCTCTCTTTCTGCATCCATATCCCAACCATTAGAATTTTCAGGACGTATTTTTAATAGTTAACACACTTGTTAACTTTGAGGTTGTAATTTAAGGCAATAGTTAAAAATCAGGGCTGGAAAATTTAAGAGGGGTGTGAACTTTAGGGAGAGGTCTAAGAGGTGTGATCAGGGACCTTTTCCACTGATAACATATTGTGTTCTAAGTTGATGGGTACATGGTTATTTTTAAAGCATAGTTCTTTGATATTCATTTGATTGAATTATTTCATGAAAGATTAGAAATATATCATTGGTTAACTGTTACCTTGTCCAAGTTACTTCTTCCTGTACCTGTTAACCTCATTTACAGGAAATAAGAGTAGAATCTACTTTATAAAGTGTTGTGAGGTTGAATAATGTAAGGCAATACCTGCCAAGTATTTACAAAGGTCTTGATATATATATTTAGATCTCTGAAAATGTCAATAATTATCTTTGTCTCTGCATCCAGAACTTCAAAGAATATTTTGTCAGTTACATAAGTGAATGCTTAGCTGTGCACTGCCTGCATTTGTAATGTTTGCTAACTTTCTTTGCTCTTGAGGGTAGGCATTGTGTGTTAGCACTTACCCTATCCACCAGGGCACCCCAGCATGGTGCTGAGGGGATCTGAATAGGTTAATAAAGACATACAGGTTGATTGATGGGAATGGTCCCTTTAAGGATGAACTATCTGAGACCCCCATGTTTTTTCACTCATCTATGTCTAAATATCTCCAGCAGAAACCTGTGCATGTCTGTTACTCTCCTCCTGTGACAGGACAGATGAGCACTCACCTTGGCTGGAGGTTGAAAGATATGAATCAGCAGGAGACAGGCTTGATCACAGGCTTCTCAGTGCCCCTCCCGCCACCGTTTCCCTTTTCATGGGTCTTGGAACACACCTCCCAATAATTCAAGAAATCTGTGCACACAACCCCTTCCCAAAGTGGTATTTCTGAAGGTTTCAGTCTTCTGTTTTATGCTTTAATGGACACCTAAACTAAAAAGCTACTGGACAGCCAAGTTCTAATGGTGGGAGTCATCTTACCCATGACCATTCCAAGATGCTTAAAGTCACTGTGTGTGTTTCAGAGCCTAGAGAAGACCTGGCATGACATCAGGAGCTGGTTGCAGGTTACTCCTTCCCCTAGCAGTAGCCCACCTCCCAAGCTGTGGCTTACTTCTGTGGCGGAGTGCCCACCCAAACGGAGGGGCCACTATACTGTCTTGAACCCTGAGTGCTCACTTGCCAATTATGGAGAAAGCACCCCATGCATATCTGGAGCTCCAAAGAGGCCAAGCACGTCTGGAGAGCTTGGACCTTCTAGTCCTGAGCTCAGTTCATTGAATGTCAAGGGTCTCTGGAGGACCATGGAGCTGTCTTTGCTGGGATTGGGGTTTGGACAACAGAGTGGAAAGCAGCCGATGGATGATGAAGGCCGTAGTTGGAACATTGATGGGAAGGAATTGTAAGAAGAAACCACACTTATTGTGGTGATGAAGTCGGACCCTTGTTTCCATGAGGACTGCAAATGATGACTGAGTGATAAGAGCTAAGGAGACTCAAGTAGATTATATATAATTTTGATTTTTTGCACATGTTTATGTGCATGTCTGCTTGTATGTGTGTGGGTGTGCTTGTGTGTGAGGACCAAAGATCAGGTAGAAAATCACTCTTGGTCCTTTATTTCATTTTATTTATTGGGGCAAGTTCTCTCACCTGAACCCAGCCCTTGTGGATTAGGTAGTCTAGCTAGCCAGCTTGTCCTGGGGATCCCCAAGTGCTGGGATTGCAGGTGACCTGCTCTACCCTACCAGTATTTATGTGGATGTGAGGGTCCAAATCATGTTCTGATATTTGCATGGCAAGTTATCTACTAACCGAGCCGATCACCCAGCCCCATATCAAATTTTCCCTAGTAAATCTGCAATATTTAAGTCAACTCACTTAGGAAATGAATCCAAGCAGTATTTATGCTTAATGATATAAATAAAAGTCAGGTGCAGCTTAGATCAGACAGCCTCATAGGCTGCCCCTTCCTCCATCCCTCCCTGAGTCCCCGTGTTCTAAAGATCACTCCAACAAAGAAAACACATATACTCTTAACAGACAACCACACATACCTTTGGCCTGAGGAATTCCATGCTTTCAGGCCTGACTTCTGTCAATTACCTCCGATGCTAAGCTAATGGGCTTGAGGCACAGATGAAAGACTGTGTATATATCAGCAGGAAAAGCCCCCTTCTGTGACCACAACATTAAACCTCAATTAGGAAATAGACATGGAAGGTGTAGATGAGTCTGAGGCAATTACAGGACTTCATCTGACAGCTCAGTTCCTGGGGCCTGAGCTTAAACAAGTGACACAGAAATCTGATCTGGGGACAGCTGCAGACAGTGCACGCCTGCTGCACTCTGCCAGCTAGACTTCCTGGCCACTGCAGCTTTGGGCAGCCTGCAGCCCTTCCTAACTTGTCATTGCCCTGTGAGCTGGCCCCACCTGTTCTGAGATAGGCAGGCACAGAGCCAGTGATTCAGGGCCGCAAATATATAGATTTGCACTGGGAGACCTTGCTGGGGTGGTGGTTAGGTTAAGAATGGTGTTCCTTGCTGTGTGTGGAGACTATCTCTGTATGTCGCAATCTAGCCATATACTTCAGGGGAAGTTAGGGAGAACCAGAGCTTCCATTCATCCTGGATATTTGGGGAGACTTGGTAGGAAGCTGCTTCAGGTAGTTTTCTGGAGGGTTCCTGAGGCTACAGCCATCCTGTGTCTATGCTAAAAGTGCCATAAGGGGAGGGATGGTGTTGTTCATTGTACTGTGAGCTGAAATTGCAAACCATCCACAGTCAAATGTTCTTGCTTTCCCCCCCACCCCGTCCCCTCTGGGGGGCTTCAGAATGTAACCCCAGTTGGAGCCTTTAAAGTGGTTGGAATCAGATGCTCCCCATCAACTCATGTGTTCTGAATTCTTGATCCCCAGCTGATGGCAACTTGGGAGGTGCAGCCTTGCTGGAGGAGGTGTGTCACTAGGGGTGGACCTTGACCTTTATTAGCCCCCACCCTGCCAGTGTTAGTCAGCTCACTGTCCACCTGCTGTGGCAGAGGTGATGTCCAGCCTCTGCTCATGCCATGCTGCCCTGTGCCATTAGGAAACTTCTCAAGGCTATAAAGCTATAAGCCAAAATAAAACCTTCTACCATTACTGCTTTTGGCTGGGTGCTTTATTCCAGGAAAAAGAAGGTAACCACAATGGCCCCTAATCCAGTAGAGTAGTGGCTTTATAAGAAGAGGAGACTGGGACTGGGTCCTTGCTTATAAAGCTTAAGGACCTGGGTTCGATTCCCCAGTACCCATGTAAAGCCAGATACACAAAGTGGTGCATGCTCATGGAATTGATTTGCAGTGGCAAGAGGCCCTGACACACCCATTCTCTCTCTCTCTCTTTCTCTTTGCTTGCAAATAAATAACTACATAAATAAATGCTAATATAAAAGCAGAGACTAAGCAGATGGTGGATATAGCTCAGTTGGTAGAGTATTTGCCTAATGCCATGCTACTCTCCATTGCCATTTTGATTGAATCTCGAATCATCTAGAAAGCAAATCTCTGGGTATAACTTTGGGGGAGTTTGTAGAGGAAGCTAATTGATATGAGAAGACACACCCTAACCGTGGGTGCTCTACGTGCTGGGTTCCTAGACTAATCAAAAAGCAGAAAGCCAGCCAAGAACCTGCACTCATCAGCACTCTCTGCTTACCGGCAGCAGATGCAACGTGAGCAGCTGCCTCGTTCTATACTCCTGGGCTTTCCTTGCCTTGACAGGCTGTAACCTTGAACTATGTCACAATACACCCTTCCTCCCTTAAGTTGTTTCTGTCAGGTATTTTGTCACAACAATGAGAAAAGTAACTGACACACCTCACACGCTCAAAGTCCCGGGTTTAATTCCCAGCACCACGTGAGAGTGTGGTGGTTCCACCTGTAATCCTGGTTTAGGGAGGTTGAGGCCAAAGAATAAGAAGATTAAGGGACATCCTTGGTTGAATTCAAGGCTAGCCTGGGAAACATCACACACAAAGATAGAGATAGAGATAGATAGATAGAGAGAGAGAGAGAAAGAGAGAGAGATATTAAGGCATAGAATGGTGAACAGGAGCACCCATGTGACGAGGCAGCAAGAAGATGTCCTCATGCAAGAAACCAGAGAGGAAGGCTTTAAACCATTTAACCCAGCAACACCTTGATCTCCCACTTCTGGCCTCTTGAACTGTTACGGGTGGTCTCAGTCAGGTTGTGTGGTTGGCTTAGAACAGTGGTTCTGACCCTGAGCAGAATCAACGTCTTCTTTTAATATCTCTAAGATGCCTTCATTATCCTGAAATCATCATATATAATAGGATTTATCTGAGCAGGTAATTTAAAAATGTCAAGAGAGTTGAGAGAGATGGTTCAGCAGTTAAAGGCGCTTGCTTGCAAAGCCTAATGACCCAGGTTCAATTCTCCAGATGCACAAAGTGACACATACCTCTGAAGTTCGTTTGCAGGGACCCTGGTGTGCCCATTCCATCTTGTCTTACAAATAAATAAATAATTTTAAAATGCCATGAGAGTGCCCTAACTATAAAAAGGAAGCATTAACAAATAATTGTCATTAAATTAACGTAATACATAGACACTCAGTCTTATACAGGTGAGGACATGAAGGGCTCAGTTACTCCTGACAGGTAATGTCACTGTGAAAGTGAACCCCACAATTGCAGGCTGATACCCCCTTTTGCTGATCTAAGGCTATTTCTAATTAGTTATAGCTTAGAAATTTTCTTTCAGCTTTCAAAATTGTTGGAGTCATGTTGTGAAAATTTTGGAAGAATTGACTAATATGTGAAAAATCTCGAATAAGCTTCTTTCATTCATGAGCTGGATGGTTTCCTGGCCCTGCCTTTCTTGATCAATGACTAACCTAAAAGCCCCGGGCTGTCGGCACTCCTCAACCACTACCCACATCCTTCTGGTGCTGGGCTCTAAGACACAGGAAAGTTCCCTCCCTTGATCTGCATCAGGGTCAGGGGAGAAGGAGTTTTCTAGAATTAGCTATCTAATTGCAGCTTCTAAAAATGAATTGATGCCTATTTGTACATAGTGATGGTTCCTATACAATACATTGAAAACATACATGCAATGTAAAATAATCAGAAGAAGCTGATTAGCACATTCATCATTCCTATGTGTTGGGAAATGCAGGCTCTCTTTTAGTAATTACTTTGAAATATACATTATTGTAGATTTCAGCAACCCACAGGAGCTGCTGTGCTCCACAGCACAGGGACTAATTTCCCCCTTTCTAACTGAGTTTTGATATCCAGTATCTAGCCTGTCTCCATTCACTTCTTATCCTTCCCCCTCTGGTGACGCTGTTATAGTCTCTTCTTTGAGATGGTTTTCTTTCCTTTTTTTTTTTTTTTAACTCAACAAAAGAGTGAGAAGAAGCAGCATTTGTCTTTCTGTGTCTGGATTATTTCACTTCGCATGATGTCCTTCCATGTAACTGTAACTTAATGATATGTGAACATATCTGCAAATCACATAAGCATATTTCACGAAACCTAACCACGAACTCAACTTCCCTTAACAAGAATCACAAAAATGCCCGTGACCTGATAGGAGAGAGGAAGGTTGACAGACATAAAGGCAGAGTGGAGATAGGGTGGCCATAACTAATTAAATATCCCGCTTTTGTAAAATTGAAGGACCCATATAATCTCCTGACCAGGCTGCTGGGCCCGCTCAGGCCCAGAGAGGCCTGGACCTTAGACCTCATTAGCTTCCCTAGGAATGCATGTCTGCTGAGCCTGGAGCTCTACAGTCTTAGCTCTGCATTCCAGGTCCTTCCCTCCATAGACTCCCTGCTGCCCACTGCTGGAGAAGCTTGGTATATGCATGCTCCTGAAAGCCTAGCTCTGAGTGGTGTCTAGTAGTTTTAAGAATCTTGAATTAATCCCATCTTCACTTCCTAAACAGCTATTGTGAATATTACCCATTGTTGTTAGACATTTACAATAGGCTGCTTTCTCTCATGTATTTCAGTGTTCCTTACAGATGCAGATTATGTACATACTATGCATTATATATATTATATATTATATATATTTGAGTGTACTTAGCTGTAACCGTCCTTACCTGGCCTCAGTGGAGGAGTGTCACCTTCTAGTTCTCCCTCTCCATCTGTGACCTCATTCCCATGCTACTTACTGTCCTGGGGGAACAGACTTTTCACCTGGTCGTTAGATTATCTTTCTTCTTTTCTGATGTTACATTACTCCCAGTCAGTTAGGTTGTGGGCCCAGATATAAATAAGCTTTTGTATTTCAACAAGTAAAATAAAACCCCATCTTGAACTTGCATCCGCCTTGACACATCTCTACTTTTTCTTATGGTCAAAATTCTTAGAATAATAGACGGCTCTTTTCTCCGTGACCCGAGTGACTGACAGTGGTCTCTGCATAGCTTCCAATTATCCCCAACACCTCAGTGCACCAGGACTGCTAGGTGCTAATGGATCTTCTCATTCTCAAATTCCAAGGACACCCTCGTGGGTAGCTTGCTTGACCTTCCTGTGAATTAATATTTATTTTTAAAGAATCTTTATTGACATATTTAAGCATTCCATGTATTATCCCAGAAATAATTTTCAAGTGTCTTATTATTATCCAAATGATTTTAAAAGATAAAATAAAATTAAAGCCATGTTTTAATGATTCTTTTGGCCATTTCATACAGGTATGTAACAAACCTTCACGATAATACTGTTAACTCTTTAATTTGATGGTTTGATCAACTTGACAAGACCTAGAATCACCTGTGAGGGACTGTCTAGATGAGGCCATCCTCTGGACACGCCTGTGAGGGATTATCTTGATTAGGTTCATTGAGGTGGGAAGGCCAATCTTAAGTGTGGGTGACAACATTCCATGGTCTGGGATCCTGGGCTGTATAAACAGGAGAGAGCTGGCGGAGCACCAACCTTTATTGTTCTCTGCTTCCTCACTGAGCTGAATGTGACTAGCTGCCCCCAGCTCCTACCACAATGGACTGTGTGTGACCTCAAACTGGAAGCTGAGCTAAATCTTTCTTCCCTTGACTGATTTTTGCCTGGTCTTTTGTCCCCACAATTAGAAGGGCCGCTAATCCAATAATCAAACGACCTCAGGATACCTGAACGCCAATCAGTCATTTCTAGTTTGTAATTTCTATACATTGGTTCTTTATTTCAGTTCATTGGTTTAGCCCATAAATGAATATTAATATATTTCATGATATATAAAACAATTGATGTTTAGACATACAATTATCAGTTCCTTTGTATCTTCTGGAAGTACATCCTTCTTTTTAGAGGACTGTGTAGAGACCCATCGATGGCTAACTCTTTTTGATCTAAAAATTTTATACTTTGGTCTTATTCCTGGAAACTAGATTTCTGGATAAACAATGCTAAATCTATTGTCTCCTTACTCACCTTTTGTTCCCTTCTGTTCCCTTCCCATCCGTTTCCTTCCTTTGCCTGTGGTGTGGTAGAATGACCTCAGGGCTTCCATCCTGCCAGGCAGGTGTGCGACCATTGGGCTTCCTCCTCAGCCCAGACACTGCTCTGGTTTTTCAGCACATGGAATAGATTATGTGACTTATTTTGGTTGAGAAATCAGACGTTGGTCTCCCTGTTCCTTTCTGGGTGTATTTTTCTTTCTATCTGTTTTTAAGATATTCTTTGTCTTTGGTCCATTGCATATTACTACTGTGTCTTGGAACACATGGTGCCTGGAATTTGTTAGGTTATTTGAAATTGAAGTCGGGTTTCTTCTATTCTACAAACTTTGTCATAATGTCTTGAAATATCTTCTTCCCGACACACTCTTTATTTGGCTGCCCATTTATGTTTATGTTTGTTTTGTCCTCTAGGAAATGTATTTATTTTGTTCTTTGCTCGTCAATTCTGGATGTTGTAGCTTTGTGGGTGTGACTCCATTCTTTCCTTCTTCCTCTTGACTATTTTGCCATGTTTCCTTTGTTCTGGTATTTTATTTCTCCCTTTTCATAAACTATGATTTTATATTAAAACCATGGAAGGTCTAATTTTCAGTTCCAGGTTTCTTACAAAATCTTATTTTCTTTGTTGGAGATTTACTCACCTTTTAACCTAAGAGAAACAGGTCAAAGTAGACAGGATCTTTGTTTCTCTTTTTTGCTGGGCTGGTTTGCTTATTTTTTGCTATTAGACTAGGATTTTCACTTTTTTTGGCAAGGGCTCCTATTAGACTTTCCCACTTTCACAGATTCTGGTACAAAGCAAAACAAAAGATCATGATGTCTGCATGTTCCTAGGGATCTCTGGGACAGAGAGTTAGACATGTGCTAGCCTGTTTCTCTAGGCCCACATTTTCACTGAAATCTCACTACTGAGGATTCCTTACTTCCTTTCCAGTTCAGAATTTCATTTGAAACAGCACTTTTAGATTTTATCCAGTTTGTTTTCAGAAGGATGGGGTAGGATGTTCTAAGCAAGGCTCTTCTGATTCTTGGCCACTTCTCTGAACCTTCATCATTGGATGCTATTGAGCTCATCACCCAAAGTGCAATGTCCCAGAGTGGTCTCTCCATTACTCTCTTCTGATCTGATCCACACATGCCTGCAGCCTGCAGCCATCCTTCTGTGCCTCCAGGTTGAGCACTGCCTGCACAAGTCAGTCTTAGGAGTCTGGACCTGTGTATGTGTAGCTCTTCCCTGGGCTGTGCCTATGCCGTCTCTGTGTGCTTAACCATCTATCTCAGTGTTGACTTAGGCACCCTCCTCCCACCGTCTTTTGGGAAATGACACAGACATTCATCTTGTTATCCGACATAGAAGCATGGGAACCATTATAGACTCCTTCCCTCCCACACTCTCCCCACGCAATTGATCACTAAGCCTGTTGTTCTATCACCTCAAAACCTCCCAAGTGTGCTCCTCACCAACACAACTCCCACTACCTAATTAATTGAAAACATCATCATTTCTCTCCCGGATTGATGTAAAAGCCTTCTCAATGTCTGCCAGCAATTTACAGTCCTCACTGGAGCGAAAGTCATCTTTCTAAAGCACACATGGGATCATCCCATAAACCTGCCCCTTCCCCTACCTAGGATCCATCATGACTCCCTATAGTCCTTAAGATAAAACTCACATTCCAAGTTCATCTCATTCTATTCACTTCACTCAGCCAAAAGGAAAGAGTTGCGAGCTTTGTCTCAACTTCATGACTCTCTACACACTTACTTTTTCTCAAAAATTTCCCCCTTCTTTATTCTCTGACTTAAAACTTTTCACTTAATAAACACAATTAATATTGTTGCTTTTCCAGAATCTTCTGGTCTTTCATCTAATCACTCTATGGAGTATTTTTCCTCTGTGTCTTTGACTCAGTCATTCAAGAAACATGTGTTGATCTCATCTATCCGACCCTTTCATCTATCTATCTATCTATCTATCTATCTATCTATCTATCTATCTATCTATCTATTATTTTCATAATCAACAGCATCTATCTGTCAACTAAATCATCATCTTATTTTTCTATCTCTTATCAATCATCTATTATCCATCTCTTATCTATCACCTATGGTATATTTTAACCTTGTAGGCATTATGATACAATATTTTACATCAGGAAAATAATATGACCAGGAAACAATCCTAACTACATTGTAGTGTAATAAATGCAAAAGAAATAATGAGCACAATGTAGGCGGACGTGAGCCAGCCCTGTATGAACAGAGGGCCTTTGTGAGGAGCTTGTGCATAAGCTGATGTCACTGCTCCCTCTCCTGGTTGCCTCCCCTCTCATCTCCCTGCTTCTTTCAGCCAGTCATTTGTATATGAAAGAAATTAGTATGCGTTTGATAATAAAGTTGTCTAGGTTCATAAATTTACTGTAGTTGAAATCAGTCTAGCATCTGCCTCGTAATGGCACGAGAGATATTATGAAACTAATTGTATTCATATGTTCCAGCAGGGTTTGTCCAACCCTGGGAAAATAATCAGACCCAACAGGACTTGTAAAGACTAAATCCAAGAAAAAAGATGTACATGTAGCAAGCTATGTTTTTAGATGTTTGGGGAAAAAAAAGCATTCATTCTTGCTTCATTCCACAAATGCACTGTAGAAGTTTATAAAAATACATGCTTTTCAATGAAGTAAAATGCATTATCGAGGGAATGAAAGTAGAGGGAAATAAGCAAGGAACCCCATAAATCCAGGGCAAGATTAGTGCGTGGAAGGAGAGGAAAAGGCCAGAGATTTTATCCTAAGCTTCTTAACAGCCAAAACAAAGAAGGATCCTGATCAGTCACAGTTCTCTGCAAGGAAAAGAAAACAAACCACCAGTTCAGAAAGGAGCAGGGTTTTTAGAAAACCGATTCTCTAGGAATTCCCCCCAATGAATGCAGAAAGTGGCTTGTGATGTGGTAGCTGATGCTCTTAACACAATCCCTTCCATAGCTACAATCACAGACGTAATGAGTCTGTCTCATAACATCCTTTGTTGTGGGTGGTTGGCTGGATGCCAGAGAACAAGCCAGTAAAAGCTGTTCTACAAGGAGAGGATTTCACGAAGCACAGAAAATTCTAAAGTTTCAGAACCAAACAGCTGAGGACTGAGTTGGCTCCGGTCAATAGAAGACGTGTGAATTTGTTCCACTCACTTCTTCCCCCTTGGCTTGATCATCTGAAAAGACTGTGATGTTAATACTCACCCTTTGGTTCTGTAGTACAGCTAAAACCCAGAGTGTCTGATACCAAGCTTTTATACTCAGGCATCATTCTGACCATTTTACATGGATTATCTAACTTACTCATCACAACTCCATTATATAGGTCTTGTTGGTAGTCTCTTCTACAAACGAGGTACATGAGATCATCATGAGATCATGAGCTACTCATTCAGGAAAACTAATCATGTTGCTACTCAATGCTATTCTGAAACTTACACACAACTCTACATGTAAATTCTGTCCCACAATCTGATTTCTGAGAGCAGGCTCATGCTAGCTTGATCTTGTAACAGATCTGGAAAATAGATTTTTCTCCATGACTAATGATGGAGAGATCCCTCTGCCAAAGACAGCTTGGTCAAGTTCCTCTACTATCAAAAAGTCTGATAGAACAAATGACAGGTTAACCTTCAGAGCTTTAAGACCAGAAACATTCAGCCTGGGTTCTGCTAAATGTCTGTTGCAGAGACAGCCTCGTGATGTCTACTACCTTCACCTCGTTTATTCAGCTGACAGCTGTTGGCTAATTGCTCTGCTGCATAGCCTCTGTGGCTGGTCTGTGTGGCGGGCAAGAGCTGGCAGGAGGCCTTAGACGGAGCTCACCCAGACAGTCCTCTTCTGTCTGTCCAAACTGAGAATCTAGAAAGTCCTGCAGTGCTGAGGAACTGGACAATCCGAGGCAATCGTTAGAAGATAGGTCTGTGGTCTCCAGGGTGGCTTGTGTTTCCTAGTAAATTGGTTGACATGATGTTGAGGGAATCTTTTGAGCAGTGGGGTTTGAACAGAATGGCACATGGCTTCTCCAGGAAGGGCTGAAACTTGCTTATAAATCACAATAACAACAGTGTGAAACTGAGCTATCACAGACGCTTAAGTCTCTATAAAGTGTGGACTGGGTAAGCCATTATGAGAAGTATGCCTTCGCAGGTAGAAGAATTACATGCCCTAGTGCCTCAGGCACACCTCTTTTAACCCATTCTTTTTGTTTTATTCAGACTGTTTTTTCTTTCTAGAATTTTCCTCCAATCTCTGTGGCCAGATCCAGGGTTAAAGAGGATTCCACACTTGGCACTCCATTAGAAAAAACTAACAGGCCATCAGAGGGAGGCACTATGGATCAGTGTGTAAGTCAGCCTGTCTGGGGCCACATCCTGACTCCATCCTTATATATGTGATTTCCAAGGCTTCATTATCACTTTTAGCCTTGGTCTTGTTTTCTGGCAAACATGGGTAATAAAATATCCAACTCCACAGAGTGATTCTGAAATGAAGATAATCCTAATAAATCACTTACCATATTTTTGGAGAAAATGGTTGATGGTAGTTAATCTCATCATGATGATTTGACTAATGTCATGTGTTGGCTTGGGAGATACTGGCATAACCCTGGTGGGGGAGCTTGACAGAGAAGTGGAACAGAGCCCGAGTTAATTTTAGAAATCCTCACTGTTGTAGAAGGTGACAGAGGAAACCCGGTTCTATTAAGGATGAAATACAAAGTATAAAGCCCGTTCTGTTTGGCTTCTCTCCTTTCTGGCCCCTTGGTCACCACCTAAAAGGAAGCTGCCTATTAACATGTCCCCCCTTTGCACAGTGCTGGTTTGTTTTTCGTTGATGAAATGCACAGGCTTCTCCAGTGATGAAGAAAATAAATGCTTCTACTCAGAAATTGGAATAGGCAGTGAATATTGATGTGAGAATGAATCAATACCATACAAGGACAGAACTAGAAAACAGGGCTGATTTAGAAAGATAAGATCCAAGAACAAGAAGAAAATTCTACAGGTCACTTTGGGTAGATTCAGGATGGCATTTCAACCAAAACAAAAAGGATGGGGAAGGGAGGCAATGAGGAATTGGGGATAACAACTCATTGTTGGCCCACTAAACAATGTAACTCATTATGGACAATAAAAAAGAAAAAAAATAGATTACAATAAAAAGGATTAATCAAACCATAAGGAAAAAAAATAGGAAATTAATGGTCTGATTGCCAGCTCCTAGAGGTTAAGTAACAGGGGCCAACGTAGTTCAGAGGCACAGCTGAAGAACACGCTAGCAACAAGTAAAGTAAGCGAAGGACACGTTTCAGAATATAAGGTAGAAATGATTGCTCTGTCATTTGAAAAGACATACAGAGAATTCACAGAGGAGGAAACACAAATGGCCCATTCTCACTTAAGAAAGTGTTCATCATCCTTAATCATCAGGGAAATGCTAATCAAAACTACATTGAGATTCCACCTTACTCTAGTCAGAATGGCAATCATTTAAAAAAAATCCAACAACAATAGATGCTGGCGAGGATGAGGAGGTGGGGGAGAAGGAATCCTCATTCACTGCTGGTGGGATTGCAAACTTGTATAACCACTATGGGAAGCAGTGTGGAAACTTCTGAACAGAATGGATATAGAACTACCAATGGACCCAGTTATCCCTCTATTAGGCATCTACCTTTGAGATTTCACATTTCAACACAGAGACATTTGCTCAACCATGTTTATTGCAGCTCAATCCATAATAGCTAAGAATTGGAATCAACCCAAATCCCCATGTCTGGATGAATAGATATCAAAGTTGGGGTAGAGGATGTTGTGGTTAGTGCCACATCAACTTGGTCATTCATACCCAGACATCTTGTCAAACATTATTCTAGATGTTTCTGTCAAAATATGTCTTTAAGGAAAGAAGGCTAGACTCCACCGTATGGCCTAGTGTCGTCCACACAGTTGGGAGCCTTCAGAGAGAAGGATTGATGCCCCTGAGGGAGAAGGACCTTTGTCCTGGTTCTCCAGCCTGCCAGCCACCCTGCAGACTTTGGACTTGATGACTACATGGACACATGAACTAATTCCTTAAAATGTCTTTCTATATGTACATGTATACATTACATGTGTCATATATTTTCTTAACTGTATAACCAGGAGGATGTGTGTAAGCACGTATAATAGTTGTATATATGTGCATATGTAATATAGTATGTGAACATGTATGCAAACACATAACCTGTTGGTAGTTTCCTTGGAGAACCCTGGCTGATACACAGTATAAAGGGGTAAAGGGGAGGTGAATATGAACAAAGTGAATGATTTAATATATCAAAATGTCATAATAAACCCATTACTTTGTATGCTAAAAAAAGTTGTGGTACATTGACATGATGGAATTCTACTGAGCTGAAAGGAAAAAATGACATAATGAAATTTCAAGAAAAGTATGGACAGATTTGGAGCAGACACACACAAACTCACACAAGAACAGAGTCAAATGCTGTATAGTCCCCCTCACATGTGGTTCCTAACCAGGTTAAGCTTAAACTCTAAGCAAACCTGACAGGTGAAATGAGAGAATGTAAAAGGGGATGGAAGGAATGGGGGGAAGGAATGGGAAGGTAAGGGGACTTATACAATAAGCTAAACCAATAATGAATCGAAACCATAAAATCCTTACTATCATACAGTAAACTCTCAAGGAAGCTGTGAGCATTGCCTGATAAGAGCCATGAATAGAATGGGAAGAAGCCTAACCCCATGAAAAATTGGTCAGACCTTCAACTCCCTGCCCCAGTCATTGGTTTCTTCCCACACTGGTCTGTTGATCAAGGAGACCCATGAGGTCCCCAAAACAGGACAGGCTTCTGTCAAAGCTCTTCTGCCCCAGGCCAAAGTTAAGATAATATTGCTGAAGAAACCACAGAGTGTCATCACACAACACCAAGAGATCCTGCTAGATCCAGAATGGTAACCAGATCCCAGATGGTAGCATGTGTAGTGCTGGTAGGTGCTACATGAGCTGCCAGGGAAACTTGGTCAATGATAAGTAGAGAAAGCAGAGACCACTGATACACAATTCAGACTAATGTCACGAGAATTCTGAACACACTGCTTTATGGGAGAGATCAGTGAGCCAAAAAGTGATCACTTGTGCAATAGTGACACCAAAACCTGGGGGGGGGGTGTTAACCAATGGCTTTCAAATTGGCCAAGAGATCCACTCAGTGACAAAGAACCCTTAACTGGAATTGGGATCCAGGGCAAAATCCTATGGGAACCAAAACCTTGGTTTCCAAGGGGAAATTCCCACAACCAGAGAACTATAAAGAGGCTACACCTAATAGAATCTTGCCAATATTAGCAATGTGTGTCTCATTTAACCTATATTGATCTCACTCTCCAATGGATATTCTGTTTGTATTTTTCAGAAGGCAGTGAGAGAGCTGTAGTTAACCAACTCCACCAATAAGACATGGGATGATGTCCAACAACCCAGCAAGAGATGAACCACCCTGGGCCTATCATGTAGGCCCCACATGAAACCTATGAGAAAGTGGCAAGAGAAACAAGAGACCTATCATCACAGCAAGACAGATAACCCAGAATAGGTCATTGAGACAGACACCAATGATATCCAACACAACCCAAAGCAGAAGTCCAGAGAAACTTAAGATCTCAACAATAAAAAAGACTTAAAACTCACCCATCATGAGTCAGGGAACTGAGTGGAATAGGGGGTGGAAAGACTGTAAGAGCCATGGTGGGGGAGACTATCCAGAGACATTGCCCCCCTCAGCAATAACACACAAAGGGAGTTAACCAGGCTACCTCTTGAGCTAATCATAACCTCCTACCCCATGGACTGATCCAGTAACCCTACCAAGGAGAGACCCCTAGTGGGTTGGGGTCAGAGAGGAGGGAAATGGGGGTACTGTCATAAGATTTGCTCATACACTTTATCTAATTATTGATAATAAAGATAAAAAAGAAAGACTAAAAATCTGAGACAAAACAAAAAAACCCAAAGGGAAAAAGACAGCTAGAACCTGAGCCCCATTTGCAACTTAGCCCTTATGCTGCCTTAGACAGGGACTGAATGTTATTTAGCCTGAATTTCTCCACTTGCAACATGGACCATAAGGTTATTTTGAACACTAAGTGAGATAAAAACCAGAGTACCAGGAAGGTTGGTTGTACACTGTAAAATATTCATCAAAATCTAGGTATTAATTAAGACTGAGTAATACGGAAATTAGTAATAAAGAGTTTATTCTTTCTTTTTTGAGAGAGCTTCTTGATATGTCGCCTAGGCTAGCCCAATGATCCTCTTGACCCAGCCTCACAAGGGCCATGACTCCCTGTATTCATTGTTGACAATGATAACCAACTTAAAATAGCATTGACTCCAGATAGATCAGTAATCATATGAAATGTGAGTGAATTACATGTGCATGTTAAAATCCAGAGCCCTAAAGTAAACAAAGCTGTAATTCTGCTGCTTACCAGAGATCTACTTAAAATGAAGAATTGCCATAATATTGAAACTGTACAAGGAGGTTATATGGGGCAAATAGTGCAGTAGTACACAAAATAAAACTAAAATGAGCCAGGTGTGGTGGCACACATCTTTAGTCCCAGCCCTCGGGAGGCAGAGGTAGGAGGGTGAGGCCACCCTGAGACTACATAGTGAATTCCAGGTCAGCCTGGGCTAGAGTGAGACCCTACCTTGAAAACAAAATTAAATAAATTTAAAAAATAACTAAAATGAAAAGTACTAAATGAGTTAAACAGAAATGTAAGGAAAATGTACTTCTGTTCACTTGTTAACAACTCTACTTATTTATTGGAAACCTATGATGGGTCAGGCATTGTCAGGATTTAGGGTTGATAACACTAGGCAGACATGTTTTCTTGCCTTCAAAGAACTTAACTATAGTGAGAGAAGTTAATCAATTTATGAAATCTGGCTGATACAGGCCTGATTTGATGTTTCTGTGGGCTTCTGGGTACTAGGGAAGACACACCAATTGTTAGACTGTCGTACCTAGACACCAACTTCATCGTGCTGGGAGTCTTCATACCCTTATTGAGAACTGAAAGCAAGTTAAGTTTTAAAGAAAAGTTTTGGGAATCAACACAGCTTTCAGACATCTAAGAACTTTTTGACCTGGAAAGGAAGAAGGGTGAAATGGCTTCTCCTTCCATGATTTATGAGATCATCTGACTTGGTCTTTTCCATAAAGCTTACCCTCTGAAGCCCAATGCACATGGACTCTGTAGTGGGTCACTCCGCGGGCACCATGCCCAGCATTTTATTTGGGTACCACAGATCCAAATGGGTCCTTGATTTGCATTTGGAGACCTGATCCTATATGAGCCTCCCGAGAGCTTGGATTATCTTGATGCTTACATCACACAAATTCAAAGCCTCTGAGGAGGTTTATATTCCCAGACATGATTGTGTCTGTTATAGGTGTGATGGAAACTGGGAAATGTAATTCAATAATATACAAACCAGTACACACAATAATATAAAACACAGTTACAATTACTATGAAAGTAGCTCACAGTTTGAAAATCTGAAGGTTTGTGGCTATCTTGTACATTCTAGATATTATTGTATTATCAGTTTGGGAAATTTTAAAGTCACAGGGGACTAGTACTCTATCCATTATTTTTTTCAATTTCTGTCTTATGATTTGACTGTTTTTACAAAACCTATCTTTACTCCTCCATCACAAAGATATGTCGCAGAACAGAAATGGAGACACGAATTAGCCCCATGTGATTGAAATTTAATATAAAATAAGGAAGAATTCTAAAATGACGGTGGTAGACAGTAGAATAGCGAGGTCATGATCCTCTGGGCAGGGCCTTTGTGTGATCCTCACACTCAATGATCTTTAGCTTCATATTTAAACCTTCAATCTCTTCAGAGCCTACATTTGTATGTGATGTTTCCGTGGATGCTAACCATGTTTCCTTCATACCCGGAACCAGTATTCTTTAAATCCTTAACTAAAGCCTGTTTGTCACTTATGAGTTGAGGATGCTCTTATTATGATAGATCAGGTTTCACACGGATGTCTCCCTGAGCCCCATATTCAGCTCTGCTGAGACGTTTATGTGTGTATGGAATCACTCTGTCTCCTTCCCCCATTCTTCTCTTCAAGTTGCTTTTGTTAGTCTTGCTTCTTAATTTTTATATAGTTTTTTTTGAAAGTAGGGGTTTATTTTAGCTCTTGGTTGGAGAGAACCCTCCATCCTAATGGGGAAGGTGGGGGATCATGGTGGCTTGAGCTGTGGCTTGGAGGCTGAGGGAGCTGGTCATTTGTATCTACAGGCAGGAAGCAGAGAGAGAGACGACTTCTACTCATCTGCAGTTTTAAGTTTGTTAAACTTAAAAGAATCCAGTGGAGATTGTACTAAGGATGATGTTGAATATGTAGGTTAATAGGGGAGAACTGATGCCTGGGTGAGAGTCTTTGGTTCACCAAGAACTTGGACTGTCTATTCAATAAGATTCTTTTCTTTAGTTTCGTCACCAGAGTGTGACACTTTCTCTAGAGACTTTGTGCATTCCGTTAAGTTGTATCTTAGATACTTTAATAGTTTTATAGGTAATGCCTCATGGTATTTAGAATATTTTTTTCTAATGGGTTATTGATAGCCTGGAGCAATGATATTGATTTGAAAAGATAATCTAACATCCCAAACTTTTTACTAGATCTAAAGATTTGGCTGTTCTGTTATTTGTTTGTTTTGGCCCAGTATGGGGCTCTCCTCTTGGTTATAATTTTTATGATGACAGGTCAGATTTTCATAATCTAAAACCAGGTTTTAAAAATATTTTGATTTAATTTAATTTATTTATTTGCAAGGAGAGGGAGAAGGGGCGATGGGCATGCCAGGGCCTGTTGTCAATGCAAATGAATTCCAGATACATGTGTTGAACCACAGCTTATCATCTGGCCCAGAGTCAAATGGGACTTGAATCCTTTCTTAGGGCTGGCATATTCCAGAAGCTGTTTTCTGAGTCAGGGAACATTGACACATTCTACAAGGAAGCCCTTTCCAGTTTCTAAAGGACCTCATAGAAACACCATATCCTTTCATTCTTCCTGCCATCCTTGGCAGTGAGCAAACCTCCAAGGATTTCCCCCTTTACTGATGAGTAAGCCATGGCTTGGTGACTTCCTCTCACCACACGTTGGCACAGTCAGTGCCAGTGCACAGTCCTGCCGCTGCTGCACAGGGATCCACACTGTGTGGGAGAGAACATGACTTCCCTTATCAGAGCCAATAAACACAAATGAGTAAAGGCTGATCATTTTGGCATATTACTTAGAATTATGGACAACAAATAAGCTAGTGGACAGAGTGCTGATTCCTCTATAATAATATTTGCCTGCATTAGAGCCAGGTGGGGATTTAGCCTCAGGCCTGAGGCAGGATGTGGGGAACTGAACTGAGAGCAAAGGAAGGAAGGAAGGAAAGGAAATCATGCAACAGAGAAAGGATGATGGTTGAGCTATTTTAGGCATCTCTTTCCTGTGAGTCTCATTTCACACCATTATAATAGCTAAACACGGGCTGCACAGTTTCAAATAGGAAAACAGCCTTGTGGTTTGCTTTCTGACCTAGTTGGGACTTGTTTTGTCTGACACACAGTATCAAATTTAAATTTCATGGAGTCAAACCATCAAAAGCCTTGTCTTTCCCCTGTGTTCTGTTTATACGATGGTTGGTTTCATCCTCTCAGTTCTGCTGTGCAAGACGTTGAGCCATCTTCCTGAAGTTTGTTGCTCAGCAGGCCATTCTCCGTTCCTCGCTACCTCATTAATGTCACAAGTCCCCAGGGGAAGTGTTTGCCAAACTGGACATCATAGAATAAAGAGGGGAGAGGACAGAAAACACCACAGTGAACCCTCCTCACTTCCTGCATGCATGTACAAATATGTTTCCTCTTGTCGTTCCATTCAAAATAAAAGAAGAAACATTCTCTAAATAGAATGCAGCCTGAAGCAGAAATCAAAGTCTGGAGTAGAACAAAAGAAACAGAAAAAGGAAGAAAAACACTGGGCTTCAAACCACTCCAGAGGCAAGTCTGGAGGTCCCGGGATCAGGTCTGAATCTTTTGATCTGCTTGGGTTTGAGGATTATGTCAGTGTGGGCGTGGGATATGGTGGGAGGGATTAAATGGGATGTGGGAAGGGAGTAAAGAAGGAGGAAGGATGCAAGTTTCTCATGCAAGGGAGGTGAGTTTTGATTAGTGAGGGCATTAAATGCTAAGTAAGGTATGACTGATGGTTTCTAGTAGTTGTCAATTGGACAGGGGCTAGAATCCCATAGGAAATGTGTGTCCTATCTAAAGTAGGTTAGCCTCTGGGCATGCCTGTGGGATTATCTAGATATGGCTAGCCTTTGGGCAGTCTGCAAGGGATTACCTTAATTAGGTCAGGTGAGGAGGGAAGACCCACCTTAAGTGTGGGCAGCATCATTCCACAGGCTGGGGTCCTGGACTGTATAAACAGGAGAGAGCGACCTGAGAAGCAGCATTCATCACTCTGCATCCTCACTATGCTGAATGTGACCAGCCGCTGCAAGCTCCTGCCACCACGCCTTCCCCGCCATGATGGACTGTAAGCTGTAAACTGAAACAAACCCTTCCTTCCTTAAGATAAAAAAAAATATTTACAATGGTTATTTCCAGAAAGTAGACTCAATAACAAAGTTCATTTCTTCTTTATAACTCATACATATTCACAAGTTTTTAAAAAGCAAGCTAAACACATTGTCTAGAAGAGAGAAAATGCCATCTTCTAGGGGACTGACAAGGCTTCATCTGGTTCCTTCCTCCCCACCCAATGCCTCTGCTCCTGAGGCAAGATCCTGTCAATGTCCTGCTCTTCCTCCAGTGATAGGAAGCTCTGCCTACACTCCTTACAGACTCCCCCACCCAGTCCTTGTCCTTGCAGCTCACACTGGAGAAGTAGATGAGTGCTTTATCAGTGAAACTTTTGCACCCCATCACACAGCAGTAAGTAGACAAGCCAGTCTGCTAAGCTCACTGAGAGAATCCTCACCCCCTCCAGCTCTGTCTGTTTAATTTCTTTCTGACAAGGGTTGGGAGTGTGGCTCAGAGCATTTGCTTAGCAAGCACAAGATTGAGGCTCACATTCCCAGCCCTGTAAGAAGAAGAAAGAAGAGAAGAAAAAGAAGAACAAGAAGGAAGAGGAGAAGGAGGCAGAGGAGAAAAGATAACTAACTTTGCTTTTTATAGAAAGTTTTTTTTTTTGTTTTGTATTTCCTCAAGCATTCTTTTCATGATTCAAACATGTTTTCTCTCCCCACCCCTCCCATATTCAGCAAAAGTAAAGCCCAAGGTCCAGGTCTCTGACTTTCCAAGGTCTACTATGAACTTAATGAATGGATCAGCCCATGAAAAATTAATGAGAAATTCAAATCCATAAAAACCTTGGGGATGAAATAGGAGCCACACACAGAGAGCTTGTAGAGTTTCTAGTGGCTGTGTAATTGCCACCATTTTTCAAAGGACAACAGAATTTCAGGCACAAGAGAGGGAGGAAGAGAAACTGGGTTAGGGATAGGCCCTTCCTCTGGCAGTGAGTTCCTGTCATCAACTTACCCTTCCTTCCCAGGGTACAACCTGTTTACCTGGTCCTGCACTAAAATAGTGAGAATTAGAGTCCATCCTGGAAGGGACTGGCTCAGGTCAGCAAAATTCTTTGGCATTTACTGGTATAACCAAAAGCATCCCACATGACCCCATGACCTAGGTCACTCTTGCCCAGATGTGGGGCCACATACCCTGCTTCCAGGCAGCGGGTGAACCGAAGTCCTTGCCTTTTGGACCCAACGGCATAAATCATTGAATTTCTATGAATTGGGGACTACTGCTGGCTGGTGTGCTTTCTATTAATAGAACTCCATAAATGCTGCAGGTGCGGCGGGAGCGGTTCTTTGAAGTCCTGTTTAATCGTCCCCTTTCCAAATCCTCATAATCCAACGCTCATAAAAACCCCAGGGATTATTGATTGAGGAGGCCTTGGGGATCCCTAAAGGCACTGCACCTCAGATGCCTGCCTGCCCTGGAGGTGTGGCTGCAGGTTGCAGGGGAGATGGGAGCCAGGTGTGCTGGGCACAGGGCTGGGGGTGGGGGAGGGCCAACTCCTCCTGGGCTGGGAGGGGGCTGGGGGCTGGGCCGAGCTAAGGAGGATGGGGAACAGGTCTGGGCATGGGGACTGATCTCAGGCCTTCTGTTATGATTTAAGAGTTCTAGAAGTTTCACCTGGGAAAGGTGGGGAGGCTTTTCCTTACTGTCTTGCTTTGACAGTATTCACTGGAGTTAAAAAAAACTGAGACACATTTTCTCCCTTTGATTAATAATCATTAGCTTAATTAAAAAAATTCTATTTTAATTAATGAGATTCAACTGTAACTTATTTAATTAATGACTCCTTACTTTTTGGGCTTCCATGCCTTCTGTTGAAGCCCAGCTCTTCTTCCAGTCAGGCCACACAGGGCCACACATGACAGGGCCGGCCATCTTCACCCAGAGCCCTGCTAAGATGTCCTTCCCTGTTGCATGAAATCCTTTTAATCCAGCAAGGTCTGGTGGCTCAGGCATCATCTTCCCCATGAAGCCGTCTTCACACACGGACTTCCTGGTCTGACTCAGTTTCCCCTTTCTGATCATGCTTCTAGTTGAGCTCTGTTTGTATCTGGTTCTCTCATGTCAGCAGAGGCCCTTGTTTGTTCAGAGCAACCTGTGTCCTTGGGTTCCAGGCACTGGGTTGATGTTGGAGGTGCAAAGCTGGACAGGATTTAGCGCCTGCATTTGAGGTAACTGGGAGGACCACAGGCTCATGGGAGAGAGCCATGAAAACAAGTCAGATCCCAGAGTTGCTAAGTGCCACAATAATGTAATGGGTGAGCTGGGGGTTAGAATTTAGATAATGCCTAGCAAAAATTCCAATGCGCTCCAAAATTTAAGGAGCACCCAAATTCTTGTCTACAATGTTAAAGAATTAAAATCTTAGACAACAAGATAGTAAGGTATAGTGGGAGACTTTATTATTTAAGGGAACATGGGGAGTTACAGAGTTCTCCAGCTCTCCGTGTGGGGAGAAAATGTGGAGAGTTTAAAAGAATTTATGCTGTTCAGCTAAACAAGCAGCAGAAATAAAAGATAACAGAGGGCTCCCATCATGAGGAAAAAGGTTCATGTGAGAAAAATTTGGAGCCTTACTTTTCTAAGGCCTGGAGATCCAGAAGTCCTTCTGCTGGTCTGCCATGTGAGGAAGAGATGAGACCAGTTTATCTGTTCAGTGAGTATTTCCTGCCCCAGGTGAGCAGGGAGACAGGTGGTTGGTTCATACCTGACCAATCAGTTTTAGTGCCTAGGTTTTAGCCCTAGATAGACACCTCCCACTCAAGGGGAGGGTGTCTCTGGAAAGTGCCTGAATCCTCACAATAACAAGCATCCTATAATTGTAGGTAGGGAGCTCCTGGCTTGTGAGAATGTGAACTCTGTGCTGCTGGCCATACTCAATAGGAAGTCAAGAATTGCCCCCACCTCCAGACCCCCAGCTTACTAGAATTATTGGTGCAGTTCAAAGGGACCTGAGGTTCTTAGGTTGGAGTTCCAAGTTGTGTCTCCGAGGATGCAGAGCCCAAGGCCAGTCACTCAGACATCTGGCTCTTGCTTCTCAGGTTAATACCTGACCTTCTTCCAGCACTGCTAACAGAAGCAAATAAAATGTGGGTGAAAATAGCATGAACGCTCTGAAGAGGTAAATAAAATTTGCTAAGAAGGTTACCTTCTCAACACAGAGCAATCCTTTCTCCAGAAAATAAGGCTATTCTTGAGCTCCCATGAACTTGACATCAAAGTCATGGTTGGAGTTAGGATTCTTGGCAAAGGACAGGAAGTTCTGTTCTTTTTTACTCCTGACATAGATGTTAGAGATCAGCGATCTGAGGTAACTATGAAATATGTTTGAGGTGTGACTGGCCAAAGCTCATTTGTGTAAGAACAGAATCTACATGCAGGTTCCTGCCCCTTCCAAGGAGATCTTCCCCAATATTTATATAAGGTCTGTTAGAAGTGTCCTATTGTCCCCAAGATCAGGTAGACACCTGTCACTGTGTCATTAGAGGTGGGTTCATGTTCATGGTCAGGAATGAACAGTAGCCTTTTGGCATGAATCTGAGACCCATTCCTGATTTAGGCAGCTTTGCATTGTACCGCAGTGCTAGAAAAAAAATCACAACATTAATTAGCTGGTAAAAAGATAGAGGTGAATACATAAGATATGTGAACAGAAAGAAGTGTACTTTAGCAGAAATGTCTTTGTCATTATACCTAAAGGTAAATTGTATGTCTATAAAATGGAACTCTGTGATCAAGTGTGATAGATGGGATGTGGATAGAGGGGCAAAGGTTTTCCAAGAAGAGACAAGGCGCTTTCTCACCTTGACAGTAAAACCCACTCATGCAAAAATATATTTGGCAAACATTTTTGACTCTCCTTCCTGCATGGGATGGTGTTTGTTGGATGAGGTAATCGTCAGTGAGATATGAAATCCCATTTGGCATGAATTCAGGTCCCCAGTATGGATGAATCAGGGAGAAGCTGGGTTTAGTCTGCATAGTTTATTAACCCCAGAGTGTGCTAGCCACATGGATGCGAAGCCAGGGATCCGAGCAGCCAAGTGCAGCCAGCTGTGAAGCACGCTGTGGTATTGGTGTAACGCACCAATGCTCAGGGAATATTGTTCCGCCGAACAGGCTGGTGTGGTCATCCCTGGGACAGTATGCATGACTCCTGGTTTCTGATAAGCTGCTCCATTATTGGGAAACAGGAAAGAAAAAAACAGAAATCCCATTGGTTCTGAATCTGAAGATGTCAGATGTATCCCCAAATGCATTATGCACCTGCTTTTTCAGTGGCCCCCATCATTTCTTCAGATTAATTTTCTGGCCACAGAATTATCTGTGTCCCTATAATGCACAGCCTCCCCCCCCCAGAAGTATGCAATATAATTTGACTTTTTGATAGTTTTCAATATATTACATTGCTTAAAAGAAGTTAAAGTTTAGAGCTGACTCAGTGGATAAGTGTTAGCCACACAGGTACCTGAGTTCAAATCCTCAGAACCCCTATAAAAAGCTGCTGAATAATGTCTATAAACCCACTGCATGCTTAGGAGGAGAAAGGAAGAGGAGACAGGAGAGTCACCCAAAAATTCCAAGAGCAGCTAGGCTGGTGAACACTGAACAGTAAGGAAAGACCCTGCTTCAGACATGGTGGAAGGTAATGACTGATCCTCAGTTTCCTTCAATATGCACAAGTATTTACATGCACTTACACACAAACATGCACACACACACACACATACACACACACCAAAAAGAGAAGTTAAGGTTTTAAAATATAGTATCAACCACTCACCTAATAAATTATAAATTGTATCTACCCATTGACTTAGGAAAGGAAGCTATCCTGGTAATTTTGAAGACGTTGGTTCTTAGCTCTCTCATTTAGAGATAGTTTTTGTTACAGGGTTGGGGGAGGGGAAGCTTTATGACCCATCTGCCTCTAAGAACCATCTTAGGTATCTGGGGGTTTTCATTTTTAACTATACAGAATGTTCTAGAATTTATAAGCATTACTTCTACTGGAGGCCAGGCTAGTGACCACCCAGAGGCAGGAACTCTAACACTACTAGTTTCCATGTTCTCTGGAATGTTCTCTGAAAACAACAGGTCCCCAAGGAATCTCTCTCCAACTGGATTGTGAATCTTTTCTGTAGGAAAAATTCATGACGGATGGGCTGTCATGTCCCGTGAAGACAAATGAGGAGGAAATTAAGTGTCCCATGATTTCATGCAGCGCATTATGACTTCTCATGTGTCTATTTTTCCTTTGAAATAATAAATTAACCCAAAGGAGAAATCCAATAAAACTCATAGTATTCTCAACGAACGCTTGTAAGTTCGCTTCTTTGAGTTGTTTCAGACCCATTTCTGTTCTGCCTTGAAAGATGAGCAGGCATTTAGCTCCCTGATGCTTCCAGGACTGTTTGCAGCCTTTCTGCTAATGAAGGACTTGTCAGGGTCCCCAGGGAACATCACTGCTTTCTGGCACCATCTAGGGCCAGCCAAGAGAGGGGATCATCTCCTAGGAGCTTTAGTTCCAAGTCACCAAAGAAAGGTGGCAAATTCCCAGGGAAAGTATCAGGTGAATCTGTTAATGAGGCAGACACCAGGGAAGAGGAGGGGATGCAGCCAGAGACTGAGTGAGCTTCAAGGAAGAGGAGGATTTATTTCTCTCTTCTCAGAGGAATGCTCGGTGAGGATTCCTCATCTCAGCTGAAAACATTTTCAGGCCAAATCTTTATCTCCACTAGAGTTTTAGATAAACCTGGAGCCTCAGAGTTTACATTTCGAGCGAAAAAAGAGTCCATTTAAGTCTCATAATGAAATTTTATATACATTATGATCATATATTTGTCTATGTTGGAACTTTGTGTAAATATTTATCCCAAATTGAGCCCTGAGTTAAATGGAAAAAAGGAAAAAAAAAGCCTGAGAGATTAATTTGTTAAAATTCTTCATTTTACTAGGCAAATTTAGTGCAGTGGGTTAAGTTCACGCAAAAATAATTATCATTTGTTTAAAAAATAACCTGGACTAGCTAAGCATGGTGGGGCATACCTGTAATTCCAGCTGTTGGGAAGCTGAAGCAGAAGAATTGCAAATAAGAGGCAGGTTTGGTCAATTTCATGAAACCTTATCTTAAAAATATGAATAAATCAGGCTGGATAAATGGCTCAATGGTTGAATACTTTGCCAGCCAAGCATGAAGGCCTGAGAGGGCCTGAAAGAACCTGAGTTGATCCCAAGCACCATGTAAAAATCTGGGTGTGGCCACACACACTGTGGAGAGCAGAGACCAGAGAAACCTTGGGGCTTGATGGTCAGTCTGGCCAAAATTGTCAGCTCTGGGTTCAGGAAGAAACCCTGTTTCAAGGAAAAGCAATAGGAGCAACAGAGGAGAACCTCCCACTCACAAATACCTACACTATCTACACACACCATGCACAACACAATGACCCTCTACTACTACAAACAGGCCAAAATGTATAGATAAATAAGGACTGGGCATGTAGCTAAGTGGTAGAGTACTTGCCTAGCATTTGTGAGGTCCTGGGTTCAATTCCTCGCATTGTCAAAACAGAGTGGGGACATGTCATTATGTCACAGTTCTATAATTTCTACCATATTTTTCTATGTCCTTCTGTTTGTCCAGTTACCTTTCAAAGTTTCTCCTCCCCTGTCTTTGTCATTTTGCTCAGTTTGAATATTTTGAGATTTTAGGAGCCTGTCAGCACACCACCCACTCCCCACTGAAACCCACCACCAACTCCGTTCTTACCACGCTATTATTTGGGAAGTTAAACTCCATGCTTCTATCCCTTATATAATTAGACATTTTAGCGTGGATATTTAACTTTAAAATAATAAAATTTATTATGATTACCTTCATTCTAAAAACAGAAAAATTTTAATTCCAATCATATTTCTACCTGACTGATCCAGGATTTTAGATCCAACTTGATTGTTTTTAATTGAGGTAGAATTTGCAATGAAGTGCACAACTTTTTAATGAATAACTCTATGTCTTTGAATCACACAGATACATTTGAGTAACCTCCACATATTGAAGATATAAAACATTTCCCTTCAATTTCCTTCTTTCCTTTTCTGTTCAACTCCTGCCTCCCATGCCAAAGTGGTTCTGATCTGTTATCTGAATTAGCTCTGCCTATTCTCAGGTTACATGAAAATGGAATCATAAGCAATTTAGAGGTTTACAGAGTATATTCCTGGATGTTCTCAAAATCCATTCAGGTTGTCCATTAGGTCAAAAGTATTTGTATAATTAACTGAGGTGCTACATACAATATTTTTTGAGATTTATGCATGTAGATTATGTAAAATGTGGTGTGTGGTGTGATGTGTGTATAGTAGATGTACCTCTGTGTGCATTTAAGCATGCCCTGTGTACAGTGAGGAGGCCAGAAGACAATGTCAGGTCTCCTCTCTTCACTCATCCACCTGTTTCCTTGAGATGGAGTCTCTTACACAATACAGTGTTACTGTTTTTCAATGTTCTGTGGTCAGCAAGCTCTAAGGATTTTCAAGTCTCTGCTACCACTGCCCCCATCAGGATTAAGGTTACAGATATGAGTGGCTGGTCATGCCCAACTGTTTACATGGGTGCTGTGCAATCTCACATACTGATTGGTCACTTTTTGTAGTTTCCTTCTCGTTGCTGGGACAGTCACCCGAGCAGAAGCAGTTTAATGGAGGAAAGGGTTTATTTCAGGCTTATAAATTCCAGGGAAAGCTTCATCAAGGTGGAAGAAGCCGACTCAGTCCATTTTACATCCACAACAGAGAGACAAGAACTGTTAGCACCCACAAACGAGCTATCAGCACACAGGGCTGTACACAAGATCCAACCCCAGTGACACACCTCCTCCTGCAGGGCTCCACTTGATGCAGACTAAGTAGGAAATTTAATAAAAAAAAATACATCAGGCTATGGAGACATTTCCATTCAAGCTACCACACCATTTCTATATCTTTTTTGGTGTGTGTGAATGTCAGCCCAAGACTTTTATCCACAATGTTTTGTTTTTCCTTTTTAAAACATATTTTTATTTATATATTTACAAACACAGAGAGAGAATAAGAATAAGAATGCCACTGCAAATGAAGTCCAGATGCATGTACCACTTTGTTCATCCGGCTTTACATGGGTGCTGGGAAATCAAACCAGCACCTGCTGTAGGCTTTACAAGCAAGTACGTTTAATTGCTGGGCCATTTCTTCAGCCTTATTTCTCCTTTTTAGAGGACCCTTTGACTACCAGAAGGTTTTAGTGATAATGAAGTTTAAAAGTTTAACCATTCCTTGTTTTATCATTTTTGTTCATTGTCTGAAAACTCATCATACCCCCCAAGATCATGATGGCTTTCTGCTCCTGGGAGGATATAAGTTTGACTTTTTGGTTTAGATATGTGGTGTACCTAAGTTTGCTTTTGGATAGTGGCAACAAGAAAGTTGCTCTCTTTCTTATGGACCCACTTCCAATTCTGTAGGACTGGAATCCATTGTTCTAGTGCAATTGTGTGGACACCCCTGTCTCACTGAAGGAAGAGATGCTTGCAGTGCCTCACCACTGAGGCAGGTAGGAGGCGCTTCAGGATGGAGCTGATGTGCTCTCGCACCTGTGAGCATGAAGTCACCGGCAGAGCTCCACTTTCAGAGCCATCAGGGCCAGGTGGAGGGACGAAGCTTCCAGATCCCTGGTCTTTCCCACATCTACTGAAAGCTTACTTCTCCTTCAGATCCTAGCTCAAAAGCTGCCTCTTTCTTGAAGCTGCTCCCCTGTGTTTTTTTCTTCCTGGTAGGGTTTTGCTTTAGCCCAGGCTGACCTGGAATGCATTAGGTAGTCTCAGGGCCTCCAACACACAGTATCCTTATACCTCTGCTTAAACCTGGCTTATTTTATCTTACTATCCTGAGTCTTCAATATGCCTTGCAAATGCTTTAAAGGATTTTGTATTGTTCATTTCAGAAGTGCTCAGAGGAGCTGGCATGGTAATGTGTGCATGGGAAACGTTCAGATAAGAACTGATGAGTTTTCAGGAGTATAACAACTTCTCTCTGCATCCTACCTGTCTGAGACAATGAGCATGCTTCTTGATGCTTCCTAAACAATTCCTGAACAAGAGAGATGTGAACAATGTCCTGGGAAAAGACACCCATCTGGACAGGAAACACCCCAGCTCTTCAACCTAACCTTATAGACCAGGCTGGATACAACATTCAGGTACTTACCATCACTCCTGAGGGGCCAAATTGATATTTTCTTTTATTATTAAAGTTTTATTTACTTATTTATTTTTTTTGTGTGTGTATGTGTGTGCCAGGGCCTCTTCCCACTACAAATGAACACAAGACACTTGTGCCACATTTTGTGACCGGCTTATGTAGATGGTTTGGGAATTTGACCTAGGCTTTGCAAACAAGCAACTTTAACTCCTGAACCATCTTCCCTGCTTGATATTTTTAATTAGTAGCAACTCATCTATAGATCTTTCTATGAAAAAAAGTCTGTAGAAGAAAATCCAAATTCCTTAGTTGTTCAGAGTCAAATATTGCTATGGTGACAGCAGGCTTTCATTCAAGAGTGTCACAAATCTGTCCTGTACCTTTAAGCTTTTGTGGTAGTTTTAAAGTCTCTCATAGCCTCAGGTATATTTGATTAAGCTTGTAACTTAAGTCTTGAGAGGCCTGCTGGAGGGGGTGTCACTGGGGGATGGGGTGGAGCTTGTAGTCAAACTCTAAGGTGAGTTTGGAGCCATTTTGAGCTTTGACTGCTGGTGTTTGCTGGCTGTTTGGTGTTCTCTCTTCGCTATGATCTATGGAAGTGAGCCAGCTTCTTCCACCATGATGGAGTTTCCCCTGGAATCTGTAAGCCTGACAAATGAACTCCCCATAAACTGCTTCTGGTCAGATGTTTGTCCCAGCTACAGCTTTCACTTTGGCTTTACTTATAAAATATTTCAGATGAAGGAACAAGCAAGAAGTGAGATTATCTGGTTGATAGCAAATTCATTTTCAATTTCCTTAGAGAAGGAATCATTTTTCAAAATCTGGTGTTTTTGCCAGTTAATGTCTTGGATGCACACCATACAAACTAACCTTGCCTGAATTAAGAATCTAATGTGGGCTGGAGAGATGGCTCAGTGGCTAAGGCCCTGGGTTCAATTCCCCAGGACCCACATAAACCAGACCCACAAGGTGGTGGCCCTGGTGCACTCTCTCTCTCTCTCTCTCTCTCTCTCTCTCTCTCTCTCTCTCTCTCTCTCTCTCTTTCTCTCTCTCTTTCTCTCTCTCTGTATCTCTCTGCTAGAAAATGAATAAATAAAATATTTTAAAAAAGAATCTAACTCATTGGTAGGACACGGTGTTTCTTACAGAACCAGTGAGAACTTTAGACAACCAGGTTTCATAAAGATCAAAAACAAAATACTCAGGCAGCATAAGTTAATGGAATGTTTATTTGGGCAGCCAAGAATTGGCTCCAACCCTGCTAGGCCCTTGTCTCACTCATCTCTAGATTTAAGTTCCCTGGATCCAGAGATGGGGTAGCCTGGGCTGGGGTCTCTCATGCCTTACCTTACCTGGGCTCATGGAAGAGAAAGGCACTGTGATGGACCAAAAAGTAAAGGAAGAAGCTTTGTTTCCAGTGGAAGAACTACACTCTGGTGTCAGCAAAGGGGGAGGTCCCAACAGCAGACACCCCCCACCCCCATGGGCTTTCTAATCCAGTGCATCTGCAACTGCTTTCCTGATAATAAAGGGGATTTTGGGAACTTGCAATAAATAGTGAAGTATGCCTTTTTTTCTGACACATATTTGACTACAGCTGCAGAAAATGAATTAATTTATCTTCCATAATCAACTTTTCCCAGAAAATAAGAATACTTCTCAACACAAGCATCGATTCACATTCCCACTGCATCCAAAGGAAATGGACCTCAAGGTAAGGTCTGCCACAATGCCTTCTTGTGTGCCTCTATGCATTCATGTGTGTGTGAGGGGGAGGTGGGGTGGGGTGGGCATGCATATGGTGGGTAGAAGATAACCTCAGATATCTATCTTTATCAAGACAGGGTCTTTCACTAGCCTGTCTGGCCAGGGAGCCCCAGGGATCCACCTGTCTCCACAGATCCTGGGAAGGGGTCACAAGTTCACCGTGATGCCTGACATATAATAATGGATCTGTGGAAATCAAGGTCAGGTAGTCACACACGCAAGGCAAGCACTTTACTTACTGATCTATGTCCCCAACCAACAACTTCTTGTCAAGCTCAGGTGTGTTCTCTCACAGAGACGCAAGATCAGTGATTAAACAGGTTATCAGTGGGTACCATATGCCTCCTGGGTCTCAACGATTGCCCCCAAGAAGGCATTTGTACACAACAACAAAAACAATAGCAACATGTATAATGAATGTACCTAAGAGGAAGGACCATGTCTACCTGTTTACGAGTACTAAGTCATGTAATCAGTTAAGCATTCTAGGTTTTCTTGGGATCTAAAGTCAAGTTCATGAAAGATAGTATGGGGCCAGAAGAGTGGATAATTTGCTGTTCGTGTCATTGCAGTGGACACTGAGGGCAGCACCCAGATCCCCATCAGGAATGACAGGCCTTCGCTGTCAGCTGCAGTGAGTCCTGGTGGCCCCCCAACCCCCAGTCATCGTTTCTCCTGGAAGTGGATGTTATGAAGAGATCCAAGGGCTAAGCAGCGTGGGGTATCAAGACCTGATCCTCTGCACTCCAGTCAGGACAACCCTTTTAGGCCATCCCAGGCCCAGCAGCTGTCCCTGGAGGATTGGCCATGGCCTTTGTGAGGTGACATCAGAGCAGAGCTTCCCCTCTGCCTGACTCTGCTGTCTTCTGGTCTCACACAGGTGTGTTGATGCCAAAACACTTCCCTCGTGCCAATTTGCATCTTGAGTCAGTGTTGTGTCTTGAATGTAAAATTTCCCCCATGGGCTCATGTGTTGGAGCTCTTGGTTCCCTGTTGGTGGTACTGTTTGGGAAGATAGTTGAATCTTTATATATATATATATATATATAATATTTTAACTTATTTGAGAGAGAGAGAGAGAAAGGAGGAGGAGGAAGGAAGAGGTAGAGGAGGAGGAGAGGAGACTAGGCACACCAGGGCCTCCTGACAATATAAACAAACTCCAGACACATGTGCCA
Organism: Zapus hudsonius; assembly: GCA_004024765.1. Taxonomy (NCBI): domain Eukaryota; kingdom Metazoa; phylum Chordata; class Mammalia; order Rodentia; family Dipodidae; genus Zapus; species Zapus hudsonius. The sequence goes on from PVHP010000151.1 coordinate 178,647, forward strand.
CTTTGTGCATCTGGCTTTTTACATGATTGTAGTCGGGTTAAACCCTGTACCTTCAGGCTTTGCAAGCAAGTATCTTAACCACTGAGCCATCTCGCCAGCTCCCATAATTGAATCTTTAGGAGGGGAAGTTCTTCTAGAGGAAGAGGGTATTGAGGGTGGATCCCAGCCTCACTTCCTGTTTTCTCTCTGCTTCCTGATCATAGATGTAATGCAATTAACCAGCCTCTTCCTCCAGCTGTCATGCCTTCCCTGCCATGATGGAATTACCTCCCTGAACTATAAACTGCCTTCCTTAAGCTGCTTCTTGTAAAGCATTTGGTCACAACAGAGTAACAAACAGAGATACGGTTGGTATCTTAGAGACCCAGCCTGCATAACCATGAATGTGGATGGATATTTAGTGCAGTTTGAGTGTCTGTCTGGTCGGATGCTCTCTGGTTGGGTGGAAAGTGTGGAATCCAGAATGGCCTCCTGTTCAACACCGTCTTTGCTGTCCTCTCCCCATCACATGCTGCATCTCCCAGCTGCGTTCAAGGCGAGCACCAGTACAGCATCTTCTTGCTTCTGGATCCTTCCTTCTCCTTCCACTGCCTTGTCACTGAGAGTCATGGGCCAGCAGCTGGAATTGATCAAGGATGATGAAAAAGAAGCCAGGAAGGAAGGGAGGACAGAGACAGTGCCCATGGCCAGAATGGCTTTAGCAACTTTACCTGAACCATCCTCTCTTTTTGTAGGTGTCTGTCTAAGTAATCACGGGATCCTCTCCCGTAGAACCTCTGGCACCTCACGACCTCCTCTCTCTCCTCGTCCTTCCTGTGCTCACGAGTTCTCATTGCCTATGCCTCCTTCCATTTTCACTTCCTCTGCTGCTTCTGAGGCATTTTTGTTAAGTCGTACCCTGTAAATTTTTTTTTTGCATTTAACTTTGATATCTCTTTAACAATAATACAAAGATGTCTGGATTTTTGTCAACTGTCTCCAAAAATAATCTCTTGCTACGCAGGAAGTGCATTTCTTTCCATTCATACAGGATTTCAGTAGGTGCTTCCCTGGCTGCAACTATGATCTCGCAGCTCTGAGTATGTATGATTTCTCCCTCCCCACTTAAGTACCCCCCAGGCTGAGCCCGCTTAACACAAGTGCCAAGTTTTCTTTGGGAGTGAGTATTTGTATATCAAAGGCATCCTTTAGATCTGTATGGAATAGTCTTAATATTTGTTTTCTTTTATTATTATTATTATTATTATTATTATTATTATTATTAGTGGTAGTAGTAGTAGTGGTAGTAGTAGTAGTAGTAGTAGTAGTAGTAGTAGTAGTAGTAGGATCATGCTCTAACCCAGGCTGACTTGGAATTCACTATATAATCTCAGGCTGGCTTCAAACTCACAGCAATCTTCCTACCTCAGCTTCCCTAGTGCTGGGATTAAAGGTATTTATTACTATACCTGGCTTAAGTTTTTTAAATTTGATACTGTGGGTTATTTTTGTGAACATCCTAATGTTTGTAACCTTTTCCCCCCTCAACATAAACAAGTCCCTATTAAACCAGGAAACAAAAGAATTTTTTAAAAATCAAGATGTCTTTTAATATTAAAATGAGAAAAATCCTTTTTGGGGCTGGAGAGATGGCTCATGGGTTAAGGTACTTACCTCCAGTGCCTAAGGCCCTGGGTTCAATTCCCCAGTACCCACATAAGCCAGACCCAAAAGGTGGTGGCCCTAGTGTGCTCTCTCTCTCTCTCTCTTTCTCATCTCTCTCTTCTAGAAAATGAATAAATAAAATATCTTTTTAAAAATTCTTTTCGTGGAAAGCATTTTTCATGTATTATATACTTGAAAATTACAGCAAAAATACCCTAAACAAAACAAAACAACAAAAACTTCACCAAACTCCTATCATTATTCATAGTAATATATTCATAAAAACATGCATCATCACCACTTCCTGTGATCAACTAAAAAAATCCAGGTTTTCATAGTATCTGGAATCAAACTCATAAAAGATGAAGTCAGGATGGTGGGTCAGTCTGTGATCATCTCAGGGAGTGGACGCTACCCTGGGTTGCTCTTCTGAAGAGACTAGGAGTCCATGATGCCCCCTTCGGTGTGCCTTTCAACTCAGTATTTGTCTTCAGTGAGCACTGAAAATTTGACAAGGAACACCAGATTCATGGCAGGTCAACTCTTCTCTACACCCCTCATCCTCATGAAAGTTAATAAATAAATAAGTTAATTAATAAGAAAAAAAGTCCCTGACTATTGCAGAGGGTCTTTCACATAAACAGCCCTGGTGACCTTGTCCTTGAGGGTTCCCTTGACAGACTCCTCTTTGCAGTGGTCATGATAGATCTCCCAACACATCTCAGTGTCTCTCTTTGCTCCCTCAGCCAGCATCGGGGAACACTGCTGGGAAGGAAGGTGTGGAGGCACTGGGGTGTGCTGTGCCTCAGGCTCAGCCATGTCTCAGCAGAGCATGGTTGAATGGCTTGTTCACACTCCAGAGGACAGATCCCCACTCGAGGGACAGATTTCTCCCCCAGTCAGAAGTCTCAGAGGATCATAGCTCCCCTTGGCTTCTCAGCTTTCTTCTTTATACTTTTTAATGACTGACTGTTCATCGTTTCAAAGCATTCTTCCCATCTGCTTCTAGACAAGGTATCTGACAAAATTGCATTCTAAGACACATGCTGGCTGCAAGCTCATAAAAGAATAGCCAGATAAGTAGTAAGTTGGTTTTTAATCAGAAGACTATATTGAACTGGAGATAGTAAAATCCTGTGTAACTACCTACAGATGCTGAAAATCTATAAAGCCAGATCCCAGGTCAGAATGGCTTACCTCCCTAATATGTTAGCCTTTGTTTTGTCTATAGCTTTATTATTGAACTTAATAAACTATCACTTTTATTATGTACAGTACATAACTCCTGGAGTTTTATGACATTAGCTATAATCCAAGCATAAGTGAGACTAAGCATATGATTCCGAAGGTGGATATTTGGGAATAGAAAGAATTAAAGACATGTATCTTGAAAATATTTATATTTTACCAAGCAATCTGATTATCAGAGACATTGCCATTGGAAATAGAATTTTACCCCCCAACTCCTTATGCTGGTGTCTCCTCTAATGTAGACTTTAAACGATTCTTGAAACATCTAAATAGTTTGCTAGTGAAATTATGATTTCAACGAAATCTATGTGGAATAAAACCAAAAGAAAATGATAGGTTATAAGGAAACCCGATTCCTTTTGCACTGCCCCAAACTCCTTGTAGAAACACTGGCTAAAAGATATTAGGACAGAGAGAAAATACCTTTGGGGTCTTAATGTATTTTGCAGACTTTCCTGTACTCGAGGGTCCATTTAAGCTTGTGATTTTGGCATTTAAGTGTCTGATGCGGTTTTGAGGAAGGCTGTTTGCTGTCACTTTGCTTCGTGTGACTCTTGGGAACACTTGGTAATACTGGGTTAGCATGACTTGAAATCTAACTTGCCTAGACAATAGCCAGAGAAATTATCAACTTATCGCGAGTCTATTTCTAGGAGAGATTTGCTTTTAGTTAATTCTAGACTTGGGATTGCCAAGGGAGTGTAATAGGTTTGCCATGGAGTCCGTTTCCTGAGATTAACACTGTCCAATTTAACCCCAGGAAGAAGCTTTCAATGAGAATCAGTATCACATTGACTCAGGGGCTCTCTGTTTGCAAACTGTCACATGTGTTGTATGGATGGTGTTGGTGGTGTGTCTGTGTGTGTGTGTGTGTGTGTGTGTGTGTGTGTGTGTGTGTGTGTGTATGTGTGTGCATGTGTTTATGTACAGATGTACTTTCAGGCATGAGAAGGCCAGGAGAGAATGTTGGGTGTCCTTCCTCTATCTTTATGAGTGTGTTTCCTTGAGATGGAGTCTCTCTTCCAATCCATGAGGTATGGTTGTTAGTCTCCAGTTTCTGCTGCCAATAAGACTGGGGTTACAGATGTGTGTGCCCATGCCAAGCTGTTTCCATGGGTCCATCTAACCTTGAAAAAATATTTTTTTTCTTGTTTATTTCTGTGAGTTGTCCTTCTCGATGATCTTAAGTGGTCTTAAGTGGGGAGAAGAGTAGACTTAGAGCTTATTTAAAGCAGACAGCAGAGAACCAGTGACTTCCCTCTCCTCTGCAACTTGATTTCCTTTTCTTGGACATTTTAAGGACTCTTAATAATGGATGGAGCAAGCATTTTGGAAAGGAGTTGGGGGTGAAACCTTCAGATGAATCATCAGTTTGCTTCTATGACATGTTAGATCCTTTGTGACAATCGTACTTTCTGTTTTCTAAGTAGCATCGCCAGTATCTAGTCCCACACAGGTATTTGTGAATGAATGTTGTACTGTTGAAAGAATGCAGATATATGCTTTGACAAATCTCAAGGTAGGCTGAACATAAAATTTCACTTCTTTTTTTCTAGGGGAAGTTTGACCTCATTTTTAGGAAAACATATGTTTTACTTTCATTGGGAAAGGGCCATGTTCACATTTTGTAACTTATTTTTATTGTAATTTTTTAACTGATGTCAAATGGTGATCTTGCTGAGGTCAAGGCCAAGGGAGCCATACAGTTGTATCTTCTTGTGATGTGATAATCTTTATTCAGCCACATGAGCGAGCAAGAACATGTCAGCATGATCACATGTATCTGAGGAATTATTAACATGGTCAACTCTGGGATCTCAGCTGCAACGTAGAAGACACTGACATGGATACGGTCTTAAGAGCATCGGGAAGGATGGGACTTGTGTCTGCCGCGGAGAAGGGTACAGTGTGCTATAAGGAACTGATGCCACTCATCACGGTACCTAGTGCTTCAGGGAACTGATTGTCATTCCTTTAGAAAAGAGATAGAGAGAGTCTACCCTGAGACCACAGGGAAGGGAGGAACTTGAGAGAGGCTGTAGCCTCCAGAAACAAAGTAAAAAGGCTGCATATCTCTACTGACTGAGGAAGACAAACAGAATGTGATGAGGGGTAAGAGATCTGGACAGAGTGAACATGAACAACTCCTATTCTATTTAAGGAATAAAGTTAAGAGGCATCCAATAAAAATTGAGGGACTTGAGGGTGCTAAAAACAAATAAGACTTACACTTACTAAAGGCCTTTGTGATTTGGTTTTCAAAGCAAGCCTTTAATCCCAGCACTCGGGAGGCAGAGGTAGGAGGATCGCTGTGAGTTCAAGGCCACCCTGAGACTACAGAGTGAATTCCAGGTCGGCCTGGACTAGAGCGAGACCCTACCTCGAAAAACCAAAAAACAAAAAACCAAAAAGAAAAAAAGAAACCAAACTTTTAATTATAGAACAAAACGGCACAAGTTAAAGTTGATTTAATTGATGTTACCATTTTACTAAACATACTCTAAAAGTATTGGTTTGGTATTGCTTAACAAGCAAGCCAACAAAAGTTATCCACAGACTTACAGTTGCTTTGTTTTGATTTTCAAAACAGAGTCTAACTATGTGGTCTAGGCTAGCTTTGAACTCATGATCCTCTTGCCTCAGCCCACTGAGGGCTGGGATTGCAGGCAGATACTATTACATATGGCTAAGATCTTACAAATGTTAAAAGTTTGTTTCCTTGATACTGATAATAGCTATTACTATATTAACAACTCTGAGAACTCTCCTGGAAAAGCAACCTGATTAACTTCGCTTAACTCTGAATTTTCTACATTTATTTTAGCAAAGAATACTGTGCTCAAATTCTTTCTGGAATGTTCAGCCTACCTTGAGATATGCCAGTCTATGGTTAGTAATGAAGGATGACGTTCTAATGTGAACTAAAGGAAACCAAGATTTGAGTTGATATATTCCCCATACTTTCAGGTCATATTTAGAAGGCTTGTTTTGTTGTTGGTGTTGGTGTGTGTGTGAGTATGTGTGTGTATGTGGTGTGTGTGTGTCTGTGGTGTGTGTGTGTCTGTGGTGTGTCTGTGGTGTGTGTGTCTGTGGTGTGTGTGTGTGTGTGTGTGTGTGTGTGTGTGTGTGTGTGTGTGTTAAGATTGGTTGTTCTATAGTATGCCAGGGAGAATTGATTCTGTGAGCACAATAATCATTTCTTGAGTACTTACTGTGTTCTGGATGTATCTTTAAGGCTTTCAATGCATTATTTAAACTAATTCTCACAATGAAATCTGAGGAGGTAGTAGTGTTATAATCTCCATTTCACAGAAGAGAGTTGAACCACAGAGGCTGTGTAACCTGTTGGAGGTGACAGGGGGGATGCTCTACTACCTTCAGTAGCCTAGCAGCACGTGGGGGAACCAGACTGGCGACCATGGACAGAGGGGACAGGGACCATGGGAATGGAAAGGAGACAGTGTTAAAAAAAACCATGATGTACCAGGACAAAGTTCAGGTGGCTTTGGGCAGCATTGCTTTCTTTTGCTTTCCTTCCCTACATTGTTCCTTCTTTTTCCTTTCCTCTTTCCCCTTCTCTCCTTCTGTTCCCTTTCCCTATCCTGTCCTGTCTTTTCCCTTTGCCCTCCCTCTTTCCCTTCATCTCTTCTTTCCTCTCTTTCTTCTTCCTCTGCCCTTACTTCTGGTCCTTCTCCTTCTCCTTTTCCTCCTCCTCCTTCTTCTTTTCTTCTTCCTCCAACTCTTCCTCCTCCACCTTCTATCTCTAGGCTCTATCACACTTCATCAGGAAGCCCAACCCTCTGCTCTCTGTCTTCTACACTTGTCTCCCTGTGATCTAGCCTATAGAGCAGCTATAGAAAGCTCAAGAGCCCACAAACAATTGGAGAATTCCACCATGAATGTCCTCAGTGGCCCCCAACTCAGAAGAAACCTAAACCTCTAGAAAAATTCTTGATAACCCTGTTAGTTACACTCCTCCTTTCTGCATGTTCTTATCACCTACCATTTCTCTGGCCTTGTGTCCCAACCCTATGGATTCCATAACCCTCCTTAATGTATATCCAGTATTGTCCTCAGCTAGAGAACCCTTGCTTCATACAAGCACAGAGCTCCTTTCCTTCCCAGAAAACTTCTCAGTGATCTGTGAAGGAAGTCCACACAAGCCCCCATAATATTTCTATCCTCTCCCAACAAGCTGCTTGATCTTTTGCTATTCATACTCCAAATTCTGATATCATATATGTACAATCATGCACCACACCCTAATATTTTGTTTTGTGGTTCACATAGATGACAATCGTCCTGTGACATTATAAGGCAGTGAGAATTCCTTTCAGGCAGTGATGTCATGGTTGTTGTGGAATCATTACACGACATGTTGTCACTTGCTTGTAGTGATGCCGGCAATAAATCGGGTGTCAGTTAAAAAGTCACAGTCAAGTAATTTATCATTAAATAAAAAAACATTTTATGAACACATTATAGAGTGAATGTGTAGTGTTTATTAAGTCTACGGTAGTGTACAGTAATGCTCAGGCCTTCAGGCTCACTCCTCATCAGCTAGTCCGGGAGAGCCATGTTCACTCCTGCATGCTCTGTTAAAGGTAAGTACCCTGTAGAATCTTCAATACATTTTTTTTACATTTCCATTTTATGTTTAGATATGCTTAGGCCAGTCATTTCTTGCCACTGGGTTATAATTGCCTACAGTGTTCAGTATAGATCTGTGGTCAAGGATCAATAGGTTAAAACTGTACAACCTAGGTACATGCTGGACCTAGGTTTAAATAAATAAACTCCAAAACAGTTTTTGAAATCCCTAACCCAATAGGAGAGCATCATACAGAGTTGCAGGTTTGGAAGGAGAGCTGGGCTCTGTAATTTTGTAGATTTCTAGGTTTTGTGGTGAGGGCTTTTGGGCTCTGTCTGCCCTCCAACATTGCCCTCTCACCACCATGGCTCCTGGATAGATTCCTATCAGAGGAGCAGCTATTTTAAGGGAAGAAGTCCATTGGAGTTTACGTTAGGGAAAGACCTGGGGTCCAAAGGGAAGTTGGCTTGTACATTGCTCTACCAGGAATCCTGTTCTGCCAACCTCTGACCCCTCCTTCTGGAATATGGCCATAAAATAATGGATCTGTAAGCTTCTCTGGGCAATTATAGGACTCCTGGAGTGAAAGTGGGATGTCATTAGCCAAGCTTATGGACACCAGGTTGCTGCAGTTGGCTCTCAGCCAGGGTAGGAAACTGCCTTCCGCAGGGAGGACCCGGGTTCAATGGGATAATTAGGCAGGATTTGGTGCAGGTTTGTTGATATAAATGTGCTACAGATTAGCCTTTTCCCCTCTCCTTGCTGAGCAAGGATCAGACAGAACAGGTGGAAAGCTAATGGGAGATCATGAAATTAATACTTTGTTTCCTGGTCCCGCCTTTGTTGTTTTTGTAGAGAGGATTTCTTCAGAATCTTCAAACACATTACAAGCACCTTTTTCATCCCGGTTTATTTAGTTTAGTCTAAAACCTCTGGCCCAAAGGGTCTGAGTCATCCTACTTTTCAATGGAAATTTCTCCTCTTGGTGGGAAATGTTCTAGGAATAAACATCTGGAAAATGGAACAATTACAAACAACATGGAAAAAACACAAACCTTTCAAAGTCGCTATTAAACCCCAGCCACAGCCCCCACAGTCTCTGAATGTCAACTCCATCTTAATCCAATCAACTCGTTATGCTGGAGGATTAGACCCTGTCGGTTGCCCCAAAGTGTTCCAGACGCTCAAGGTTCTCAGTTATTGCTAGCACGTTTTACCTGGTCAGAGGTGGGCCTTGTAACATTTATGTCCTCTGCAGCTACAAAAGTCCAGAAGACAAGCGCTTACTCCCAGATGTCAGCTGGAAGAAAAAAGAAGGGGGAAAAAAGAATAAACAAAATCAGATTAGTGTCCACCTTATCAGAGACCCCTGATTTTCTTTTCCTGAGCTGGACATGTGGGCATGTGGTACAGTGCTTACAAGGCTCTAGGTTTGATCCTCAGTATCACAAAAAATTCCGTTTTTTTTTCCTCATCTTTGGATTTGATGAAACTATTTCAGAGTGACTTTAGAAAGATCCAGATATTCAAGATTTATTTGTTCCATGATCTGTGTGCATGACCCACTCCAACCCTGCTCCTCCCTTGAATTTCATTCTTATTGAGGCTTTGATAATTTCCTTCTCTCTCATGTTTGAATGCCTCATAGTTTTCCACTAAATGGTGCCCTGGATTTCTCTGTGTGTGAGCCTGCCTTCTGGCCTTATATTCAGGTGGGGGAAGCGATATTTACTGTGAGAAGTCTATGAGCTGGAGGGCCTGTCTACAGGCTAATGGACTGAAAACCTCCAGGTCCACTCCACCTTGGAGGCACCTAAGTAAACATCAAAAGATGGACAAAAGTAACTTTGTGAAACTTCTAGAAACCAATTAAGAAACTTCAGCCAACAAGCAGATGCCTGATCCAGAAAGAGTTGGTAGAAGGCCTTCCAGCATCTTTGTTAATGTGGTGTATGTAGTGCCATAGAGTGAAGAGAGAGAATGTTTCACCATCCCTGGTTCCTCTGTGAGGACAGAAGGTGACCAGCAGTCCATGCACACAAAGTTCTGGCTTATTTGCAAGCTGCTTTCTGCCCCACCTGGCTGGGGGGCTGAGGAAATGGTTTAGATATTACTTGGAGGCTGTTCAAAGCAGTGATGGGTGCTGAGAGCTGGGGGCTGAGCCTCATGGGTGCCTGAGGTTGGGGAGTGAATGGGCAGAGGAAGGCCATACACCCGCTAAGCCCACCCCCTTGAGTTGCAGGGAAGTGAAGCTTTGTGAAAGAAGCTGAGTATAGAGAGAAATGGGGAGACGGACACCCTAGGGAGGACCTAGGCCCAGGGAAGACACAGCTCCCAAAATGACCACAGAGGTCAGTGTGCCTTCATGCCTAACCCAGTCCTGCTCCTGTGCAGTGGGTCCATGAAGACTGGGAAATGTGATATTTTTCACTCAAATTCTTATTTTAATATTTGTGTGTGTGGTGTATACGTGCGTGCATGTGTGATGTACATATGTGTGCACATGTTTAGATGACCTCTGTGCATACTCTCACAGGGTCACTCCTGTGTCACGCTTCCACCATGTTATTTCAGAGACAGAGTCTCTCTTTGCACCAGGTGCTCATAATCATAATTTTTCCCTGACACCAATGCACCAGGGAGCCCAGTGGTCCTCCATCTCTGCTCAGGAGAGACACTCATGAACAGCCATGCTCTGCTTTTGACCTGAGTTCTGGAACTGAACTAAGTTCCTCAGGCTTAAGCAGCAAGTACTCTTACCTACTGAGCCATTGCCTCGGCCCTCAAATTCTGACCCAAACAAGGCAGGCAAAGAAAGAGGAACAGTTGGATCATTTAATAGGACAAAATAAATCTCAAGTAAACAGAGCCCTCGGGCTTTCTTGACAAGGACATTAAAATAGCTGTCTAACATCTGCTCAGTGAGCTTCAGGAGAACACAGACAAGTGAAATCATGAATCAAAACTGATCAAAAAAAGGAGATTAGTATAGAAGACTTATTAAGATGGATCAGACAGAAATTATGGAGCTGAAAAATCCAATAAGCCAATTGAAAAACTCACAGAAGTGGCTCCATTACAGCCTTCAGAAGAGAAAGAAAGAAACCCTGAAGTTGAAGACAAGTCACTGGGAATTACTGAGCTGCAAAAAGGAAGCTGAGGAAAAGTGAACAGAGACCCAGAAAACTTTGGGATGCCATCAAGCTGTCTGCTGTATCCATTATGTACCTCCAGAAAGAAAGAGACACAAAACGTATTTGAGAAAAGTAATGGCCTAAAACTTCCCAAGTTTGAGGTTTAACACAAATCTACAAATATAAGAAGCACAACCAACTCCATGTTGAATTAACCCAAAGAAACCCATAATGGAACACAATCCATCTGCAGAAAGTCAAGGAAAAGCTTAAAGCAGTAAGAGAAAAGCTATTCCTCTCATGGGTGGTGGCACACTCCTCAACCCAGCACTCAGGAAGATCACTGTAAATTCTAAGCCATCCATCCTGGGGCTAGAGAGAGTTACAAATCATCCTGGGCTAGAACGAGACCCTGATTAAAACAAACAAAATTAACAAAAAAGAAAAATAAAGGACAGAGGACCATCAAGTAACATGATCAGATTTCTCAGCGGAAACCTTGCAGATAGCCAAGAAGTGGGATAATTATGGAGTTAAAAGAAAAAGTTATCACTGAACATTCTATTTATTAGCAAACTGTTACTTCAAGAAATGAAGGAGAAAAAAAGAAAAAAAAAGAAATGAAGGAGAAATTAAGGCATACTCAGATTAATGGCCATAAGCCATTATGATTCCCTCCTCACCGTCCCTCATATCTCCTCCCCTTCTCAGTTAGTCTCTGTTTTGTTTTGGTGTCATCATCTTTTCCTCCCGTTATGTGTAGGTATTATCAGGCACTGCGAGATTATGAATATCAAAGTCATTTTGTTTCTGGAAGTTTGTGCTGTAAGCAGTCCTCCCCTTCCTTTGGCTCTTACAATCTTTCCACCACCTCTTCCGCAATAGACCCTGAGCCTCAGGAAGTGTGATAGAGATGTCCCAGTGCTGAACACTCCACCGTCACTTCTTCTCTGCACTATGGTGTCTTTTGCGTTATCCCAGTGGTCACCACTATCTGAAAAAGAGACACTTCTCTAGCCAAAAGTGAGAGTAGCATTATTATATGGGTATGCTAATTTCAAAAAACTGTTCATAAGGGATTTTGGCAGGCATAATATGTATTTAGTCAGACAACAGAAGGCATTACTCACCTAGGGATCATGACCTCCCCACCATAGGATTTTGACTTCAGTACCTGGCATGCTTTCCCTCCCATGGAGCAGGCCTCCAGTCCAATTAGAGAGCAGTTGGTTTCCCCCACAATAGATGTGCCACTATTGCCCCGGTTGGCATATTTGGTCTGGCTGGCCAGTTTTAAGGCTTGCAAGGTCCACTGGCGTACACCACCATTGATGACTTCTCTCTCCCATAGGGCTGCATGTATCTTTCTGTCAGCTGGTTAACAGGAAGGAGGTTTCCTGCTCAACTCCAGCTTGATTTCTCAGTGACCTGCAGCCCAAGCATATGTGGTCTTCAGCAATGGGGTCTTACCATCTCATTCTGGTGGGCAACCAAGAACCTTGGAAATAGCCAGTAATGTTTTGGGGACCTCAGGAATCTCCCTGGCCAACAACTCAATGGAAGGTATCCCATCTCCAGCACTGAAATTTTTCTAGCAACAATTTATGGCTTTGGCTGTGCCATTATTCAAAGAAGTTGGTTTTCATATGGCTTATTCTAAACCTCTTAAATTTTGACTAACCCTCTTCCCACCCCTCCTTTACTCAATCCCTTCCCTTGACACTCCCTGAAGCCATTGAATGATGAATGGGTCATTGAAGAAATCAAGAAGGAAATAAAAAAATTCATAGACTCAAATGAAAATGAAAACACAACATATCAAAATCTTTGGGAAATAATGAACAGTCCTTAGAGGGAAATTTATAGCTTTAAGTGCTTATATTAAGAAACTAGAAAGGTCACAAGTAAGCAACTTAATACTTCATCTTAGGGTCTTGGAAAAAGAAGAAAAAGGCAAACCAAAAATCAGCAGATGAGAAGAAATGATAAAGACTAAGATGGAAATTGATGAAATACCCCCCCC